>JAODJX010000136.1:18781600-18798817 GCA_026776945.1 Isichthys henryi
GTGTGTGTGTGTGTGTGTGTGTGTGTGTGTGTGTGTGTGTGTGTGTGTGTGTGTGTGTGTGTGTGTGTGTGCGTGCCCTGTGATGGGTTAGCCTCCTGCCTTGTGCCCATCGGCTCCGGACCCTGAATAGGACAAGTGGTTACAGAAGATGAATGAACTGATTTCAAAATAACAGAATAACATCAAAATATGCTATACCATGGTATGTGTGGTAGGATGAAAAATGTCACTAGTCATAGCCTGAACCAAAGTCAGCGATTGATTGCAGGATTTGTTTAGGTTTTACGCTACTTTATGCACATAAGCCGGTGTAGCTGCCTAATGTCAATCTTTTGATATTATAATTTCACAGCTTAGATGACGGTTTTTTTTCCTGCTGCCATTTCTGTCCTGTTGGTAGCTAAATAAATAAAAAGGTGTTATTGTTACATTATTGTCTCCTCATCATTTTCTTCACTTGACAGTAGTTGGGTAATGTTATAGGTTTCACCTTTCACGGCCAGTTGCACACAACGGCGTTTAGGCTACCGATCGAAGGTGGTATGACTGTGTAGCAAAATAAATCCGGCAAGTTTAAACCTGCAAAATGCCTAAGAAATACTGCCAAAATAAGCTTTTTGGGAATATTAAGAATTCCTTACATCGAACAATATTTTGTATAAAAACATATGGTTCTGTGTAAAGGTCTCAGACGTTGATAGAAAATGATGTTTACATGATGTTCACATTGGCTTAAGCTATGTTATTATGTCTGTCGAGGTGCATCAGCTTAGCCATTTCCAAGTTTCCCATAATTAATGTCACCCCAGGTTTTGCAACAGCCATGCCATGTACCCCTGTAATGACTGGGGTGCCCCTGAGGAGAGGTTTGGGAACTGAAGCGGCGTTCATCTAACCGTCCAACAGATATCAGTGACTTTACGGAGAACTGAGGAAATTTTTCGTCGTTTCTACTGTGTTACTGTTAATTTGTATATGTTCAAAATAGGGGTGCAATTTCAAATCCACAACTGGGTTCAGACCTCAGTTTTTGGAACACAGATTGGTTCATACCTCGTTTTTTTTTGGGGGGGGGGGGTAAGAAAAGACAGGGTAAAATGTCTTGATTTTCAAAACCGCCAATAATTTGGAATACTATAATACAACAACATTGTTTGCAACACGCCTGCCATCCCTATTCTCCCTCTACTAAAACCAATGTGTTCCCACATTGCTACCCTGAATAAGTACATGGGGTCTGCAATCTGAGGTTTATTTTCTATCTTGAGCTAAAAACTAGCCTAGCTTTTTTTTCCATGTTCTAGAACCGTCCTACCGTCTTCCTACCCCGATAAAAAGCTTTAAACATTTTCTGTGACTGCCTAAGATTTTGCGTAGTACTGCACTTTTCACAGACTCCCAGAACATGCTTCTCCGTAAAACGAATGAAGACCCTCACCTTGGCGATGAGCAGCCCTTTGGCCGCCAATGAGTCTTCCCCCCGGCTGTTGGGGAAGCAGAAGTACTGGGCCTCCAGGAATGGGTACCGACTGGCCAGGAACAGGCCACTGTTGAAGAACTTGAATGCGGTGCAGCAGCCAGGCGGCCAGCAAGCATAGACGCCCACGTCGGAGAGGATGTGCCCGAAGACGGGACTCAGCGTCTCTGACAGCTTTGCGGCCGCCTGCTTGTCGAACACCTCCTCAAGACACAGGAAGTCAACGTGGGCGGGGAACCAAGCGGACACCTCCCAGGGCACGTCACTGGGCAGGCCGCTTGCCTGCAAAGCTGGCTTTGCATGGCCCTCTGTCTGGTTGCCGTTATCCATGTTCGTGGGTGAGCGGAAACCGTCCACGTTCTCTCCATGCATGGTAACCACAGTCTCCTCAGAGTTGCTTCCCGAGATGGCGTCCAATGCCACGTCCTCGCCCGTGCCCCCCGCCAGCGGAGACTGCATCCGGATGTCGACAGCCCCATAACAGGAGGGGGTTGGCTGGCTAAGCAGGGTGTCTGAAGGGCCGAGGCCGTGGGAGATGATCGGTGAGTCCACCACGATGCGGATGCGGGGCCGGCTGACGGCTTGTAGGATGCGCCGCCCAATTATAGCCGCCCGGAGCTCCGTGTTTGCCAGGTTGTTGAACCGTGCCAGGCTGTCTGGCAGGAGGCACAGGTTGGCCGTGACGAACATGAAGGTGCCCCTGTCATCCCTCTGTAGCCACCCCGAGCGCCCCTCCCCATCCTCAACCTCTGTTTTCCGCCGGTAGTAGGAGAACGGCCTACGGATTCTCTGCAGGGGCACCCAGACCAAAAACCCAAGGAGGGCGAAGGGAGCAAAGATCAGGAACAGGACCAAGAAGAGGATGACGCTGAAGACCACCTTCAACGGGTGGAGGTAGCACTCCATCTCCGCCCGCTGAGCCCGCTCCAGGGTGGTGGAACGGCAGGCTGCGATGAGACGGTCCAGGGCCCAAAAGCAGGGCAGGATGAGCCCCCAGGCCACAGCATGAAGCCCCTGCACCAAGCCGTTGGGGAAGGGGGACTCCCGCAAAGCCATGGCTCACCTCCACACGGTGGCAGCTGAAGGCCGCCGAATCAGCCGTCCCTCCCTATGCTCATCGCAGCTAAGCCACCAACGCAGCGCCTCGACTGCAAACCTGACAATCATAACAAAAAAAATGCCTCCAATGAATGCCCAGGTACAAATGAAAGCAGTACTGGAGTAAGAGCTACACACCATTGTCCAACAAAGCAAGAACCTGGTAAGGCTATTCAATGACCAGAAGAACATTAATCGTTATTTTTAAAAAAGCCCAAATTATTATCGTCTTCAAAAAAGAGACATGGTGGTTCTGAGGGCAACGCCGTGGTCTGCAGTTCCGTCCTGTCTCAGTGTGCACACATCCTCATGGGTTTCTGCTGTGTGGCTATTATTGGAGCAAATTTATTTGCAAACGTGTGTGGAGAGTTATATGACTGTATCTCCGCCCATGTGTGCCTAATCAGATTTTTAAATGTGTATCTATAAATGCTGACGGAGATTTGCAAGTATGTACAGGAATCTGTAAATGTGTATTCAGGGTTTGTGTGTGCGCAGATTCCTCAATGTGTAAAAAAAAAAAAATCTAAACGTATATTTTAATTAAATGAATTCCTTCCCATCAGTATTTTGTATTTTATTTCGTTACATTCTTCCTATGTGGTTCTATGGTTCACATGGTTCTTTAAATGGCTTTTCTAAACTGCCTTCCAATGGTCTGAGCCCTGTCATGGAGCACAACCCCATCTCGCCTGCCTTGTGCTTCCTTGAGTTGGCTCAACAGGCTCTCAGCCATCCTCTACTGGACAAGCAGCTTGGTAGGATGTGTAGGTAATATGCAGCTCAGTAATTTAATTCATGACAAAAGCCAAGAAAGTTGAATATTACACCACTTCATCCAGGTAGGGTTATGTGTGCAGGAGGGAGCAATTAAGAAGATTAACCTTTTGCGGGACTGAACAAGCCAGCTGTACGGATAGCAAACGAACATCTGCAGCACTTGTTCCTAAGTTGGCTCCTTCACAGCTGTGAATGGCCCCAGTGGTCAGGCACCAGGGCTAAATAGCACCTGGAGGTGAAAACTGGAGCAACAGTGGGTAGAGACCACCACACAGCAGAGGCAGGAAGAGGCTGAGAGGGGGAGAGCACGTGGCAGACAGAGAGAGGGGAGTTAACAGGATTCGGCGTGGAATGACCAGCCCTAGATGGGCTGGGGACAGAGGAGGAGCCGTAAAGAGGCAGAGGCGAGGTGAGACTGTAGTTTATTAGCCCTGGTCTTTTGCCCAGACAGACCCACCACATCAGGAGGGGGACGTCCCCCACGATGAATTTAATATTTCCGGGTTGAGCCAATGCTACTCTGAAGTACAGAGGTTGGTTTTGTTGAGAAACGCCAGTAGGAGTATAAAACAGCATATTATAGGCAGGGCAGCTCAGGTGGTAGCACTGTGCAAATCCCACCTTGGGTGGATTTTGTACATTCTCCCTATTACACAGTTCACCCCCCAGGTCCAAAGACATGCAGTCTGGCCATAGTGTGGGCCTGGGCAGTATTAAGGTAATATGGCATATTGCATACAGTGTACACACATTCTGTAAAATATATCATGCACCTCCGCAAATCTTATCATGTGGAATACAAGAATAGCATTGCTTTCGAAAATGTCAGCAAAATACAGTGTACCTCAGAATAATGTTAGGAAGGTATGACAGCATGAAAAATTAGATACCATCCAAGCCTATCATGGTGTGTTATTTCTGATGGCAAGGTATCCTGTCCAGACCCGCACTGTGCCCTGTACTTCCTATAATAGGCTCCTTGCACCCTGTAATGCAGGGGTAGGCAATCCTGATCCTGGAGGGCCGGTATCCAGCAGGTTTTCCATCCTACCTTGTCTCTGATCAACCACAACAGATCTCAGGCAGACAGAAACTCATCAGGTAGGATAGAAAACCTGCTGGATACCGGCCCTCCAGGATCAGGGCTGCCTACCTCTGCCGAAAAGGATGGGTTCTTAGGGAAAACAGATAAACAGGAAGTTACAAGAAGGGTTTCATTACAGTCTGGGCAGGAGGAGATGGTGGTAAGATCAACAGTTATGTACAGAGGAGTGTCAGGAGAGAATTCATTAACATATGGCTCATTCCATTTGAAAGAGACCATTTTGAATTCTGCAAAAATAAAAGGCAAATAAACACAGAAAGGGGTTTTCATGTCTAGTGATTTAAAGAGAAAGAAAAACCTCATTCAGGTCTTGGAACCCTACCAAAAAAACTGTTCTCTCTGACTGAGGTCTAGGCCTCCACCCTGCGGGGAAGCGAGGACTGCATTAATAACCCCAGTAAAATCACACAGGACGCTAAGTAAACCACTTAGAGCTTCACAGCAGGTACACCAAAAGGCGCTGCTTAATGAAGCAACACACCAGCAATACGGAAGCAGGGGTTGGGAGGCCTATTCCATATGCCCAGATCGCCCACATCTTTAGCTTGTGAAAGTTAGAGAGTAAAATCAACAGCCAAATGGCCATGAGCCGCCCGAACGTCACGCCGCCTTATACACCGTGCATTTACACGGAAACTTCGCCAAATGCACAATTTATAATGTACCTTCGCATTTCATCTAACAAAGAACATTACTGTGGGGGGAATTTACCATCGCCCTAGTTCCTATACTGATAAAATGAACCTTCCAAAGGAAACGTTTAAGAAATTGCTTATGGCGTCTAAACTGTGATGCATATTAAATTTACAATACAGTCTGGTAATGATTCAGTCTTGCAATATGCGGGTAGAGAAACCTAACAGATACATCGTTAACGTAAGTGGCTTAGCACCGGCGGAGTCACAAACAGGCGAAGTGCAACAGAAATAACTAGTACTGCGAGGCTGGTCACCAAACCCGCACGCACAGATTACAGGTAACTAATCCCGCCCTCCGCTATTTCAAGGCGAAAGCGATTCACTGACTGGAGCGGCGGTTTGTACGCTGGCGTCGTAAGTGGGTGAACTAGCTAAGTAACGAAACGTCAGCACCCTTAACCGGTTACCGGTTTCGTTTTTGTACAGCTGACTATTCGGGTAACGCTACTTCGGGGTTATATTACTGGTTGATTAGCGACTATGGTTAAACTAAGTACCAGGTACACAAAGTTAAAAAGCTCACTTTCGGTCCATATAAGCAAATCGACCACAGGCTTCGGACCCTTAAGGCGCATTAAGGAGCAGTTCGGAGGGTCGGGCTTCCCCAAAGATGCGACTTAACTCGCTGGCCATCTAATGTCCGCTTACGCGAAACACAGACACCAACCGGTTTGATTTTCTTAAAGCATTAAATACCGAAAACACATCAACCGGCCACTTCCCCAAATGCACATGTTTCTGCTCCTATGATCTAACTCGCAAACTATCCCACGTCTCGCGCTGTAGCCTTAGTAGCTATCGCTAACTAGCTATACCTGCAGGCTTACCTGGGTACATTCCGCCGCAACGACTGAAACTCCTTGGATGATCTTTGTCCAAATCGCAATATACAAGACTCATTTAAGCGGCATAGATGTATTATCATCATTTACATTTACATCTGCCATACAATTCTGTTAATATTCCTTCATCATTATTATCTTTTAGGACGTGCACTCGTCCCATTTCATACAGCCAGGCATAAGCGCCGAGGTTAACACTCGCTCCTCCCACCGGTCTGTACAGCCGGGGTGCATTTGCACAGCACGGCACACCTTACACCTGTTGCAATGTCTTTTGTATGTTACAAAGCACTTGCCTTCGTAACAAAATAAAGCTAAAAGAAAAGTTCCCAAAAAATGAATTAAAGCTGTTTTATGTACCCTACACGGAAGTAGGAAAGTTAACAATGAAGATTTAACTGAGAATCGTCGGACGTTCTCTAGTCACTGGGAGAAATTAGTGATGCTAGCATGAATATCAGAATGCCCTAGTCAAATGCATATATATATTTTTTTTCTTCTTCTTCAGATCGCCTTTAGTTTTGATTATGGTGTCCTCATAACATTGCTTCTACGTGCTTATGCGACATCTCGACATTTTTTTCATCCAGATTGGCATTAATTTCTCATCAAGATCTTGTATTGCTGATAGATGAGTTGAAGCACTCTGTAAAGTCTTCTTCAGCATATCTCAAAGACGTTCAGTGGGGTTAGGGTCAAAACTCTGGTGGCCAGTTCATGTGTGAAAATGATTCCTCATGCTCTCTGAGCCACTCTGTGACAGTTCAAGGCCAGTGTATCTTGGCATTATCGTCCTGGAATATGTCCATGCTATTAGGAAAGAAGAAATCCATTGCTGGGATAACCTGGCCGTTCAGTAACGCTGCTGAGCTGTGACAATGATCCAGTCATTGGTTCTTAAGTACTTCCCGATTTAAATGTAAACGGTGACCTTTTTTGGCCAGCTAGTGTAAAATGCTCTCGATAGCAATCTTGCAGCAATGCGGATCTGCTATGCCTGAGTACAGAAGGAAGGGGAATGGCCGTGACGTGGCACGTTCTTTCGTTTGCATTGGTCAAAAACAAGAAGCTGGGAAGCTGCCGGCAGCGTCATACACGCCCCCATTCGTCTGGATCTACACACACAAATACACACCTGGATGATCTCAGGGAAGGTGCGCACAGTGAACCCATACAGGCGGACCTGTTCCTGGAATAGGACACAATTCTGCGGTCCGGAACGCCGCCTCTCCCAACAGGCACTCCAGGTTCTCAGAAGTGAAGTCTACGAGTTAAGTGGAAAATAACAGGTGTACGTTACACCGGGATTCTGTTTACAGCAGACTGCGATGTTAATCATAATATTTTAATGATTTAATATCACTGGATAAATAATAAAAACTGACATTTGAATGAATCGATTGATACAGTTATACACCTATTGATACAGTTACTTCCAATCTAAATGTTTGAGAAGAATACCGTAAAAAAAGCAGAATGCACACGTAGACATGCATGTGCAAGATGCCGAATTGATTACCTTTGGTGTAATGAGGTGAGCGTTTCCTGTGAGGTCTTCATGCTGAACGTTTCTCCTGTGAACGGAGCCTTGAAAAAAGATTTTGAAAGTGTTTTACTGTTCGTCTAAACAGGTGGAAATTGTTTTGTCACTGAAAGCACTAAAAGGTCTCTGAGTAGGGATAGGTTATGTATGATTTATGCGGTCATCAGAAGAATACTTTTTTTAAAAGCTGATGAAAACACGTTATTCAAAATTAACCAAAATTATTGTAATAAGAAGACAATGGGACCAGGGTTCTGTGACACATATCAGCTTGACTGGACCATAGATAAATAAAGACGTGAATTGGAGTGTGAACGCTGTGTATGACATCGAGTGTCTAAATCGCTATTAATTAAATGTGATGCAGCTTCCTGGGATATGGGGGGGAGGTGGGGTGTGGGGAGAATTGTGACATTTCCCTGTCGATGTGCACAAAGCGATGAAGTCATGTGCAAGGGTCTGTAAGTGTTATACCATCCATCCATCCATCCATCCATCCATCCTCTGTACCTGCTTGTCACATGCAGGGTCATGGGAGTCCGGAGCCTATCCCAGATGCTACTCCATAGCAGCCAAAGCAGCCCCTACTAACAGCGGATTGGGGGCCCAGGTTTCAGGGTCACCTCCCCAGCCCCCAGCAGCTTGCCCTCTGACCCCAGACATTGTGGCTCCACACATCAGCCACCCGCTTGACGCCCGGCACCTCTGATCACTTCTGACTGTCTTCCAAAGGCTGGTGCTCTTCACCCCACGCAGACATTATTGGGTAAATCAAATGCTGCAGATTGTTCTGCTCTTAAGCACGTTCTGACCTTAGAATCGCTCTGGAATACAAACTTAAACTGCTCTGGAAAACCTCTGATGAATTTCAGCCTGAATATAGATTGGAAAGCCAAAGACAGTCCAGTTATATATTTAATTTCCATGGCATATACATGGATTAATTCAAAATATCAAAAGTAATTTTAAGTGTACAATTTATTTAAGTTGTACCATTTCTATCTGCACTATTTATGACTACAGCCTATAAAAATTCTAAATTTCTATAAAATAGTTCTGTATTCTTGTGGTAGGGTTTCTGTTGCCTATTAAACAGCTGGAGATATCAATTGTTATGGACTAACTGTATTTTATACAAACAGAAAAAAAATATGTAATTAAAATAATTTTGTTAGCCTGCTGGAACATGATTCAGACACAGGTTCATCAAAACAGCTGGATGCTTCTATTATCAGTTATGGTACCCAAAACAAACATCCCTGACACCCAACACACAGTGGTCAAAATAACAAACCAAGACACCATTTATTAATAAACATGAAAGCATCATCTGAAGATGGCATGCTCATTTCCACCACCAGGGGTCAATAGAGAGGAGGTGAGGCCTAATCGTGAACAACAGAGTAAAACCACCTCACCTTTCAAAACAGTCACAGAAACGGGCACAAAACACACCGACGCAGAAACATGCAGGAGCAGAAACACAAAGTAATACGGCCGAACAAAGCCAAGGGGGGAGAGCAAGGGAGCATAGCAAGCGTCTCACTGCGTAACTTGATGTGATGAAGAGCAGCCCTGCCCTCTGCTGGTGGGATGTAAAAGCTGCAGATGCAGTTTTTTTATTGACAGTCCCCTTCTCCCTCCATTAAATATACATCTGCATACACTGGTTTGTCAACGTTGGTCACACTGTCAGTTCCTAGGGTAGATCTTATGCAGCCTGGGCACCGGTCCCTCCGGCAAGGTTTGGAATGCAAAGGAGGGTATCTCTGCATTTGTTTCTGATGCCTCTCGGAGAGGACATGGCACGAGATCACGATGTTGTGCTGCGATGGCCCACCTCAGCTGCACAGCCTCCGTGTGGCGTTCCGAGTCGACAGGTGTCTGGGCCGCACCCTGCAAAGCCTTTATTGGATCCTTTCTTTAGGAAGCCCACCCCCCACCCCAAGGGCCACCTGTCCACTCCACTGTCATTCAGGCTGTAAAGCTGGGTGGAGGGGGGGCAGCTGACACATACAACAGCTGCCTCTCCTCCCCCTCCCCCTCCGTCCTCCCGACTGCACACAGCACGTTCCTGTTACTCCAGCAGGTATCTGCACACATGTGAAGAGGAAGTAGAGGATTATGGGTATCGGAGAGCATCTCGCAACACTCACATCTGTCTGCCTGTTAGAAAGGGGTGGGTTTACAGGGAGGGTGACCACTTCCACCTGTTCTTCATTCTGACACCCCTGTACATTACTGTGCTTTGCTTTTGTTTTGACAGTAACCGCAGGCTGGACCCCCACCACCCCTTTGGCGCCAAGCCTGAAACACCCACACAGCTGTGACATGCTTCCCTGTGCAGTATTCATCATTTAATCACCAAAGCACAGATTCACATGTTCGCTTATCCGGAAATGTGTTAATTCGGCCCCAATACAAGAAAATACAATCCCAAAATAAAACTACTGTCCTCTCCAAACTCGCTGTGTTACATGGTTTCGTTCACCAGCCTTGTGGGAAGTTTTTCGGCAAATTATTTTCATTAAAATGGCAGATGGTTATGCTGCATGTACCAGTCATATGATAGACACACAACACGATGAAAAGGCAAATGAAATATAGCATATCGGGTACAATTATATAACAAATAATCAGCTAACGTAAAATCCCCCCTAAAGGGCCGAAGGCGTCTGTCTGAGGCAGCCCGATATCGCCACTTCACAGAGACACCCCACTTTCGAAACTCCAAAAATAGCAGCTTATCTCAGGGCAGAATGGGGCAGAGATGAGTTGGATGTAGTGACTTCAGTCACAGCTCCCTGCCTTCAGGTGAGGGAGGGAGGTGGTGCAGTTGACGCAGGAACTGCGCTGGAAGAATCTGGCCGCACGCGAGTAGGATTAGCGCAGCGCCGTCGTAAATAAATGGAATGGGCAAGACAAAACAAGGGAATGAAGAAAATCTCTCAGCCACACACATGTCGAACATGAGAGCAGCAGAAGAGACCATCTCACTAATATGACTTGGGGGGAGGGGAGGGTGTCATCAACCTGCAAAATCAAAAGCCATTAGCCAGCTCTGATTTCTTGGAGCAAATCAAAAGTAAAAGGAGTTTCTTCCATGCTTGATCTTTCCCTGTGAACAATGTAGACAAAAGGACAAATGTTTTCTATGTTTTGGAGTCACCCAACACTGAATCATTAAATGGTGTATTTCCCCATTGTGTCCATACATTCTTTCCTGTTTTCTTATAATAATAATAATAATAATAATAATAATAATAATAATAATAATAGACCTCATGTGAGGCAGCATTTGGAATTGCCTCAAAGTTTCAGTCTACCTTGGTATTCTGAGCGTATGGTAACGCATGACAATGCAACAGTATATAAAAATACATAATTAAGGATAAAATGGAGAAAAAACAGTAATAAACCAAGGCCATTAATATGCTTCACAAAACAATAAGCCTTGAAAACACTTTAGAAAGCATTAATGAAGCCAATTGACTTATTCCATATGATTCATGCTGCCTCGGGTAAGCGGTTGGAAAGCGGACGGACGGACGGACTTGCATCCCATCGGCTTCCTGAAAAAAGATCGCTGCATTATTATAGTGCAATGTTGCACTGAGCTCATCACAGCACTACAAAATGACAGCTACAGAGGAGTCGGGCGGCCATACAGGCATAATCTCATCTTATCATATTACAACGCAGTTCTCACTGCGGCGCTAGATGCTCGGAGAGAGCTACACTATTTCAGGCCAGCCCGGAACATTCTGGGTGGGGCAGAATGGCAGGCCGCAGAACAAACACACGACACCCCGGGGGCAATGGGCTCGTTTATCGTGCGAAGAAAAACAGTAAGCGAAACAAAACAACACACTGGTGATCTTTCTTAGCCCTTCACTCCGGCTACATTCTATTAAAAACACACTTCATGTTGCAACATTTACCAGCTTATTTTCATACTGAGGTCAAAGAAGGTTGAGTAAATTAAAGAAAACAAGCACTGAAAACTAGAATTTTTAAAACGATGAAAAGAAAGAAAATAAGCATAAAAATCTAGAGTGTGCTTAGAAAATCTACAAAAAAAAATTTAAAACAGAATCTGAGAAAACAGAACATTTGGAATTTTAAAATGCATAAAAAACATCTGACAAACAGTTAACCACTGAAATATTGCTTTGTTGATGGTGTCTGAGCTGTTTAACATGTTTATGAGGGTGTGGTATAAATATGTCTCCTGAATGGAACTCATTCCTTACTGAGCATGTTGCCTTCGACCTTGTGTGTGTTACTGACAGCCCTAACCTACCCAACACTGATGCCTGTCATCACGCTCATGTAGGCTTTGATTAAAGAACGAATATTGCATTTATATAGTGCTGTTCGAGACACCTACATGAGCGACGGGGAGCCACCTCACCCACCACCACTGTGCAGCCCCCACCTGGATGATGCGACGGCAGCCATTATGAACCAGTAGGTTTACCACACAGTAGCCAAGGTGATGAAGGGAGAGGAGATAATTCATCAGTCATATAGCGTGCATGATTAGGAGACCAGATTTCATAAGGCCACACTGGGCAATTTGAACCAGGACATTGAGGTACCACCCCTACTCAGAGATCTTTTACGACCTCAGGAGTCAGAACCTTAGATTTATGTCTCATCCAAAGGATGGCACCATTTTTACAGCACAGTGTCCCCGTCACTGCACTGGGGCATTGGGATCCCCACAGACCACAAGATGGGCTAACCTGCTGGCCGCAGTGTCCTCATCACTGCACTGGGGCACTGGGCAGGTAATGACAGCAGTCTGTAGAGCCAGGGACATCATTTGGTTGCAGTGAAAATGGTGGGATGAACTGCATCTGGGGGGACTGGTTGAAGGGGATGCCCAACACACCGAGGGCCGTCCCCACCTACCAAAAACAAGGAACAAGGGATCATCGCATGGATAAGGAGAAAGCCAGAGTAATGACTAGCAGCGAATGACAAGTAGCAGCACCGGGAAGTATGTCCACCGGCGTTTCCCACAACCACCAATTAACATACAGACGAGACCGATCCACTGACAGTTCTCTTAAAATAACATTGTCTTTATTTTTTGTATCTTTATTTCTGCAACAAACAGTTCAAGTATTACAAAAAGTCCTGACAGTGTACAATAAACGTAAAAAGTTAACAGAAGCACAGCTTTACAAAACTGGGTAAAGAACATGTGGTAAATGGAGTTTCGACACGTCTTTCGTTTTCAATGTGACTGAGAACAACTAAGAATCAGAAAGACAGCCATACAGTTCCAATTTAAATTTGCATCGTAAATAAATCTTAGCTATGAATTCGGTTTGACATTGTCCGTTATAAAAGTTATGGACTTAATTTGACAGGAAAAGTATATGTACATTTTACAGTAGCACAAATACCCTTCACAACGTTGCCGTTTGACCTCAACTTTAGATAAAGCGTCTTACTCAGTGCTTGTCAGCAACCACTCATTATTTTCAATGTTGTACATTAATCAAGCAAAATATCTGCATATATTCAGACACGCTTTAGGTCAGTTAAATGGATAAAAGCCATTTAGGGAGAAATTGTTAAAATAAATTAGTCTTCTTAAATAGCACTTTAATAATTACTACAAGACACAATAATAAATAGATTAACGTTCAGCTTCACATTTCCTTTGTTTCTCCTGTTCACCCTGCGACAAACAGGTGGAACTTATACACAGGAAGGTGCCCATGGCAAGACGACCCCCCCCCCCCCCCCATCTTCTCCTGGGCACCATCTCAAGCATTTGCCTGGACCACAGCTGGAATAGGGTGAGGAATGGGAGCCGGGAAGCTCGCTCCCCAAACTGGACCGTGTGTCACTGCCTGTCCCCAAAGGCCGAGAGATGGACACCCCCCAGCCCACTGATCTGTGTGTGTGTTTCTAGATCCAAACGCATCATTTGGTTCAGACATTTCTTACAAAGGGTCCTCAGGTTCTCCTGAAGTCAAGCTTTGCATAGATTAAGCACGAGAGCAGTAGTTCAGTCAGCAGAAACGAACAGCAATGTTCGTCCCTTCCTGTGTTGTTGTGTCCATTTATGCAAATTCCCCAGATGCACCGGACAGTTTAAAAATTACTGAAAAATACCCAATAATCTGAACACACCGACAGCAGTAAAAGAGGATTTTCAGACATGATAAATACCAAACAGAACCTGTGAACATAATCATCCATGTCTAACTGTAAAAGCTCTCACACCCAGTACATTCTAACTACAGCTTTCCTTTCTTTTCCCTATACAAATGAATAATTTATCATACAAAACAATGTCAGTAATAATGTAAAGGACTTATTTTTCATACTGTTTCCAAGTCCTTCCTGGGTCACTGCTGAATATTTTAGAGATTCTCCCAGTCAACACGAGTCCCTCCATATTGTGTCAGTGTAACGCAGATGCCAGACCCTTCTGACCCTTCTGACGCCCTCTGTTGGTTACCCAACAGCTACTGCATGTGGTCAGCCTGCAGCGCCTGGGGCTGGTACTGAGCGAAAGCCATGGAGGCCAGACCAGGGGTGGCAGCAGCAGTGGCCAGGGGCTGCTGGGAGGCGAACCCGTAACCGGCAGCGGTGAACCCAGCCGGTGCAGGGGAGGCAGCGTAGGGGTACTGCTCATACGCGGCTCCAGCCATGGCGGTGGCAGCCGCGGCGGCGGAGTACTGCGCATAGGCACCGGCGTAGTCGAGGAAGGATGAGGTGGCAGTGGGCGTGG
This sequence comes from Isichthys henryi, assembly GCA_026776945.1. NCBI lineage: Eukaryota > Metazoa > Chordata > Actinopteri > Osteoglossiformes > Mormyridae > Isichthys > Isichthys henryi. The sequence continues at coordinate 18,795,901 of JAODJX010000136.1, forward strand.
CTGTGCCCGCTGCCGCAGCCTGGATGTGGGGGATCACCACACTGGGCTGCACCAAGGCCTGCGGGTAAACGTAGTGAGTGGGCACCCTGTGGGACAAAGAGAGGCTGTCACATCGGCCACGTCCCGCCAAGAAACACACCAGCTGTCACCGTCCCAGCTAGAGTATTGTGCTAATGAGCAGGGCCTGGCTTTGGACTGGACCGTCACAGCAGGAGGCAGAATTTACCAAGCACCCAAAATCACTACTTACAGAGAACACCCCCCAAAAAATTTTACTGTGTAGCAATGCCCTCCCTGCCGTGAGACCATTCCTCCATTCCTCTGCCCCTGCATGTGACCCATCCCTCTACTGCAAATTATTTTTGATGAGAAAGTCAGATCCATGAGAAAGTTTAAAGATGAGCCGGAGAATATGTGCTGAGCAAACGACACACAGGACTTCAGTGCCTTCCTGTTAGCGACCTTAAAATTCACTGCTTCAGGATTAATGACAAAACACATTCATACAGAAAATGGTTAATGTATTTCCCAAACAGATATTTTCAGGAAATAAACACACATGCAACCAGACGCCTCCATTTAATTTCCTCTCGTACAGTTCAATGTTCTCACTTTCAACGTAACGCCAAAGTGCCCCAGGACAAATCAGGAGGCATCCCGGGGGGGCAGTGGCGTGCCGGGGGGAAGGAGGGCTGCCATTTTGGCAAGTCTTCCCTTCTTTTATTTACAGCAGGCCCCTTTACAGCTGTCTGGCGGGCCGGCAAGGGAGCACATGTTTGGGCTGTGAAGTCAACACTATCCGAGAGGCTGCTCCCTGCTACACACACACACACACACACACACACACAAATGCCCCAGGGCCCTCTCATCCTGCACAGACCCACTGATCGCAGAAACTGCTGCCCAGCCATTTTAGCCTCCCAACCAAACAGGACCTGCATTAACCACATAAGCACAGGCCCGGTGGCCTTTCTGTCCTACAGTGCCAGCGCCATCGTTTCCATTTTGTGCCAGTTTTACTTCCTACTGTGAAGCATCTCCTTTCAACTTCCTCCTTCTCTGCCCTCCCCCACTTCCTCTATCAATAGCTCTACTGACAGTCAGATACAGTCGCCAGCAGCCGCTATGCTAGCAGGGCAAAGAACTGCAGTCAGCATATCAATCCATCACTTTAACTGCATGTTTCTAGCAGATCTCAACATGCTTTCCTTTAGCTATTCTTAAAAAAGAAAGAGAGAGAGAGAGAGAGAGAGAGAGAGAGAAAAGAGAGAGGGAGACTGGCAGCCTGTTTTCAAGGAGACACACAAGATAACACAATGATTTTCAGCTCCAGCTATAACAGCGGTGGACTTTACCCCTTGTATTCCTGGGAGGAGTTTATGTCTGGTTAAAAATACTTCTGTCACCGTGCTCCCCTCCCCAGCTATGAGGTTTGTTGCCGAATATAAACATATTTTCTCTGGCGTGACCCCAACCATTTTTGGTACCTCAAGTTCAGGGCTAAGTATAGGTGCTTTTCGAACCGAACAAACAGATGAATTAGCGTCGCGATACAGGTAGCGTGCAGGCTATTAATATTTGACAGCACACCTGTTATTGCAAGGCTTCTCAGAATCATCCATTATTAATCAGCTCAGTATCACTCTTCAGATATTAGGTGCTGCACATTACAACAGGTTCCATAAGTATGAAAGGAGATCCCAGGGGTCTGAAGAAACCCCTGTTTATGAAAATGATTTCATTTCATTTCATTCATTCATGCCACTGCGCGGGCAGCGTTTGAAGAAGTGAGCCACTTGTAAAAAGCAGCTCGATGACATAATCTTTTCCACAAATCCATGATTAACACATCATGTTTTCACGTGACGCAATGCACTGCTGACTACGGCAATCGAGCCGCGCCGACTTGCTGTAAGCGGTTCCTCCACAAAGGGAGGCGGAGCCACAAGGCAGGGTCCCTGTGCCTGTGTATCTCAGAGAGGGATGGCAATGGCAGGCAGCCCATCTGCGTGGACCCACTGGCCCATCCGGGCTTGCCTCTTTCCCACAAACCTTTCCCATCATTCCCATCATCATCTTCCCTCCTCTCATCTCACCCCCCCCCCCCATCTTGCACTGATCCCATTATAACCCCAAACCCCTGGTATTTTAGCTGTGCACTACTGTCTACTGCTATGTACACCATGCTTATTCTTCCAGATACATACATTTTTATTAGGGATGCAAAATTCTGGGAATTTTACCCATTAATTCCCATAAATTTCCATAAATTCTCATGGAAAGTTTCCATCTTGGAATATTTTCAAAATGCTTCCCATGGAATGGAAAGTTTCCAGAAATTTTCTGCTCCTTTGCAACCCTAAAATTTATATCTCAATTTTTATATTTACATATCAATATTTATACTTATACTTATTTCGCTTAAGTGTTTGTCTTGCGTCTTGTCGCCTTGTATTAAATTACCCAGCCTGCAGATTAACACGCAGATGTAAGCATCTCATTGTACTCAGTACTTGTACCAGTACGAATAACAATAAACATTTTGAATCCTTTGAATCTTGCTCCCAAGGTACATGTTAAATTTCCTACTTTATCTAACAATACACACTGTGTGTAACAAGTCACATACGACTAATGTGCTTTTTCTCCTACAAACCTCTATAAACAATTCAAAACTTTAAAATCAACTTTAACAAATGGTTTATGATTTACTATGGAAACCCGTAGAAGTAACTTACTGGAATGGTGGTGTGGCAAGAGAATGGAAAGGGAGACCTTACAAGCGACACTGACACTGAGAGTGACAGGGAATTGGGGGGGGGGGGGGGCCTTAAATAACAGGGCCCACACCAAATGCGTAACGGCAGCAAAGGAATTTGGTGCTGAGGGGTTGGGGTTTAGTCCGCGCGCAGCAAAA
>JAODJX010000136.1:18811872-18827637 GCA_026776945.1 Isichthys henryi
GGATGGAAGCGGAAAAGGCTAAAAGGATATTTCTGGGAAAGAAGATGTGTCACACTGGGAAGTTTGACAGCAGCCCACAATGATTAAATGGAACCTTTTGCAGTTTAATTAGTGGGTAGAGACAAATACCAGCCTGATACTGTAAATCTGCTGCTTGCTGGAAGCTGGACTTCATGCACACAGTTAATACACTACAGTGCACTGTCCTCAGCATAGACTGAGGTTCAGTCCATGATCCTAAGCATCTAACTGGGACACATTTGTTTACGGGAAGAATCCTAACAGGAAATGCAACTATGCAATCCAGCAAGAAAATGTTTTAAAATCTTTTTATATAATCTAAACGCTACAGTGAATAATCACTTACCCAAACACCCAGCACTGTGTCCCAACCCTTTTGCACTGTGTATCGGTGAGATAAGCGTAATACTGCCTGAAGCAAAACACGAACAATTTCAGTTCAAAACATGAGGCTTGTTTTCAATACAAACAGCTTTTATTAAACAGCACTTCAGTTTAAATGAACAGGCGATTAATGCATGAGTGTATAAACATAACATAAACCTCAAACTGGAAAGGGATGAAGAATGAGCTGCTCTGGTGTGGTCTGTCACTACGTTAGACCACATTATTCAATGAGTCCAGAGAAATACGCAGCATTTCTGTAAACATTTCACTATAGATTGGAATAAAGCTTTATTTTGTGAGTGAAGTTGTTTATTAGATATCCGTTAAAGAGCTTTGTCAGTGAAATAATTGTTTTTTCCCTTTGTGAAGACAACTATAAAAAGTACCACCACTCTATGTGTGTGCATGCGCGTGTCTAACAGGTTTGGGAGCAGATAAGAATTAATGGTTAGCGGAGAAAATAAAGCAGTAATATTACCGTACGGTGGGAGCCGTGATAATACCGACGAACAGGATCCGACACCAGCTGAGGGGGTGGGAAGCCTGAAATACGAAGATATGCTTCAGGAAGAATGTGTTGAGCTCCGTCAGCTGAGGAGAGAGGAGAGGAACAGCGAAACCTTTAAGAACGGCCCTGAGCTCAACCCAGTCCCCAGAAACACCCCAGACACTCCACATTTTTGCTCCCTTCCAACCCTCAGCATACCTGTACCAGGAATTAACTGCTCTTCACTGCTTGATCATTTGGTTCAAGTAAGCTGGGAGTTGAGAGGGAGCAAAAATGTGGACTATCTGAGGGTCTGAAGGACTTTGAGGAGAAACACTGGCTTAGAATATAAATTCACCTGCCAGAGAATCATGAAGAGGTAGACGCCCGCCACCCTCTGAAAGGACGACTTGGGGTCAAACCAGCGCACGTAGGTCCAGCTGGCAGGCGTGAACTGCAGCACGGCTCGCTTGATCTTCCCCGTGGTGCTATGTATGTCCCTGAAGGTCAGAAAAGCACCTATGGGCAACCACATACAAATCGGAACAGGACAAGAAAAAAGCACACCTGCACCTTCAATGACAGAACGCCAGGGACATAACCCTGATACACCACACACCCACTGGGGGGCGCTTTCATAGACTGGGTGGGTGGTCACCAAGACTATTAAAAAACACTCAGAAAATGGCAGACCTACTTGATGCTGGCCCAGTGGTACGCCCGCATCTCCAGGAAGTGGCAGACGGTCATGCCCAGCCAGATACCTCCCCCGTTGCACAGGAGGATGTCCAGGATCACCTGATCCCACCAACACTCAGCAAAGTTGGGCAGAAGATGCATGAAGAACAGCTGGAAGTATGGGGGGGGGGTCGTTTCCTTTAGCTTGACGGCCATCTGATCAGACCGTGTCAACCGAAAGCCAACTCACTGGGCGCTATGGTGCTGCTCCCCTGCCCATCACCACTCGCACACACAGCCACGCACATAGCCAGAGTTGGGTAATTCAGGTCCTGAGAGTTAAAGTCCAGACCAGGATTTTATTTCAACCAACCACTTGAATACTCTGTGACTGTGAGTCTTTATGCTCAGCTAGTTGGTTGAAACAAAATCTTGGGCTGGACTTTTACTCTTTGGACTTGAATTACCCAATAGCAGTGGGATACCATCTGTCTGATGTACCAATACGTTTCGCAATACCATTTAACATTCACACCTTACACATGTACCACCCAGATTAAATATGACATTTATTATACTGTTTTTTTCTGTTTACTCTCTTACAGATTTTTTGTCTTTGACTAATACTTCCATTTCTGTTATAGCGCCAGTCGCGCTTTTCATCCCACTGCAGGTTACAGTCTGACCCTAATCCTAATCCTAACCCTAACCCTAACCCTAACCCTTGCACATGGCCAATCCTTGAATTCCCGCACCACAGGGTCTACAGCCCCCTCTACGGTCGGCTTACGGCACAGAGCACCTCGGGTCGCTCTGGTGACTCATTCCCCCATCACTCCCTCCTCCCTAACCTCTTTCAAGGCTTCTGACACCCCCCCCGACATAACAGCCGGGCTCGACATGCAGTCACAGCCCCCGGAGGCTTCTCTCCACTTTGTGTCTGCCTGTTAATTCAGAAATGTTTACTCTTATGGCTTTCTCTTATTTACTGTTTTTTTCTGCATTCTGCTTATTTCTGCTGCACTGTCCACATTGCTGCTGTACAATGCAAATTTCCCACCCGTGGGACTTTACTTATCTTTACATATAAGTAAGACACAGAGCAACACCCCAGTGAGTATCATGATACATTCATTCCAGCTAAGATGTGCATGTTGAAATGCCGTAAAGAGGTTCAAATTATACAAATTAAACTGTTCAGGAAATTTTTTAAACATTTTAACATGACAGCTCATTATGTTAATAAAGCGTAGGATTGCTTGGTAAGAACGCTGATCCATGTAAGCCAAACACCATCATCTTCCATGTGCAGGTGTTGATGGTTTAAGGCAGCCCGACAAGGCTGCGGTTTGCAGCTACAGGACGCCCCCGTACTCCTGCCCGCCGCCTCGCGGCTGCACCGCTGTACCTCCGTCAGCTCCCAGGTGATGCTGATGGACCAGCAGAGTCCGTAGCTGCGGATGAGCAGCGCCTTCATGCCCCAGCCCCAGAAGTGCCCGAAGGCGAAGATGTCAAAGTGGCTGAGGATACGTTCCCAGGTGATGACGTGACAGTTCACCGCATACTCCTGCAGAGCGGAGAGGGCAAAAGGAGCAGCGGCTACAGCCGCTGTTTCCTCACACAAGAACCGGCAGTGAAAATCCCACCCCCCATCTAACTCAGGTTACCATGACTTCGACTTCACGGGTGGCGTAGCGAAGATTAGGATCCAGCCAGTACATCAGGCTCTTCACCTGTTCCCAGTTCAGGAAGACGATGAAGGCCAGAAAGAGGAAGTACAGAACACTGAGACCTGTGGGAAAAATCAGAATCAGAAGTTTGTACATACAAGGAATTTCCTCCGGTTCCTTCTCTGATTTCAAAGTACTTACACAGTACAGACATACAGCAAGGAGCAGGTATCCCAGACGTACAGAAACATACAAGGAAGTACAGTATGTACAGTAAGGACTTGAGCTGGAGGAACATAGTGCAATAGTGCAGAGTAGAAAGTGCAAAAATCACAAACAAAAAGTTGCAGTCAGACAGGGTCACAGACTTCATTTCCAAAGCGGGTAACAATGCAAATTCTCTCTTACTAATCAGCACTAGATATTATAATTTGTCGGTTATAAAGGAATTTACTTCTGACCAGAGGTGGAAGTTTCAGGTCCAGAGAGTACAAACCCAAACCAAGATTTTGTTTCAACCAACTAGCTGGGTGTAGAGAATCACAGAGTCACGGAGTCACAGAGTCACAGAGTGCTGTAAAATGTAAATCACACACTAAGGCTATTTAATGTGCCGTTATTTATTACATGTATTATAAAACGAGAATTTATTTTTGTAAAGTAATAGGTGATAGATTACTAGTTATCCTCTTTAAAAAAAAGTATTAAATAATGTAGCTATTTTGATGACTTCAAAGTTTGATTACTTGTTTGACTAATGTTTTAAACTGCACAATAAAGCTGAAATGTTCCAATGGCTTTGCTGACTTGTCTGGAAATGAGCCAAAAGAAGTCATTTCTGCACAGTAAAAAGATGCAAAGTAACAAAATATATGTGATATTCCACATATAAGCTTTTTACTGAAAAGAATATTCAGTATAACCCCTTTGTAATCACCAACACTTTGATCAGTAACTGTAATTTAATTACATATTTCTTCTCAGTAAGCATAACTGGTTACAATTACATTTATTTTGTAACTACTGTAATTACTCCCCAAAAGGCGAGTACATTTTGAAATGAAACGGTTAACATTGCTGGTTTGCAAGCTGCCCCCAATCTTTTCCAGTAATAATGCTCATTTACTTAAAGCATTTAAATTCTACACTCAGTATTATTATTCACATCTTATTTCGAATAAACTATGTGTACATACAGGGTGATAAAATACGATGTGAAAAGGTAGTTTTCTGTTTCGAAATAAGCAATGAAAATAAGAATAATCATGTGACTGATTCGTGATTTAAATATTGTGTTAAATGATTGTGATCATTATGTTACCTATTATTAAGCAGCTCTAGTAGAGGTGCCGATTAGCGCTACACCCGTAAGGGGGTTCGGGAGACACACACCGGCAGAAAGCTCAGGGAATTCCCTGCCGTTGAAGCTAGACAGTTAATTAATACAACTGCTATTATCCCTTAGCTTAACTTTTAAAAGTAAACTAAAGTCGGCAACATGATTTCTATGGTTATAAACAGCGACTCACCGAAAACCATGCGCCATATCGCTGGATGTGGCCTCGTGAACGGACCTGAAACGGACACAAGGTTACGGCGTATAATTCCCATTATAAAGTTCCCTGAGTTACAATGGCGCATCCAATCCAAATCCATACAATTTCCCCAAGTGAAAGGAGCTGATGTCGTGGATCAGTTATTTGTACTTACTGCCCACGTGGAATCAGTAAAAGTTTCATACCGTTGGGGAAGGCAAGGACACTAATGATGAGAAAGAAGAAGATCACCAACAGGAGGCCCACCCTTAAGTTGCTGTCCGGATCCGTGTCGTTCCTGTTAGAGGAACAACCACCAGGTACAGCTCAGTTACCTGTGTCAGGTTTACAGGGGTGTAAAACAGTCAAATACAGAGTTAAACACACATACAAGTTGTATACTTTGTTGCACTTTTTAGCGGTATTTAAAAATGCAGAACGCAAACTTCTGTCTGCATTTAACTGAAAAGATAGAATGGAAATGACAGTTAATCGCTTGGGTACAGTCGGCATCGTGAAAGGAGTTTACTGCACTATCTGCGAGTCTGCTTTCCATGTTTTTACAGGAGGGTCTGTGGGATTTCCATTACATTCTCTCCCGGATGTAATTTAGTGCCATTTTATTATTTGGTGGCTAACATGAGTATTAAATGCACTCGGACGGTGTGACAAAGACAACAGTGAACAAGATAGTTAGAAAATGGAGGCCACACACAGTCTTTTAACACGTCACTGTTACTTGCAACCTTATGCGATTACGCCCCAAAATATTCCGAGTGCAGTTTTGAACGATTAACTGAATATTAAACAAAAATCTGGTGCCAGTATAATGTCATAAAGGTGGGCGTGTCCCCATAGGGAAGCAAGTACGAAGCGTGGGAATATTCCAGTTTGCAAATTAAGAAAAACTGCCAAAGGAGGTCCTCAAAATGACAGGAGCCTCAGGGGGTTAACGGCGATCTGTTTTTACACCAATCCCGTTTGCACATAAGATCCGTAACCTGGACATTTATGACTGAAGGTAACATGAGTTTGCTGCTAATCGGCGAAACACGCGACCATGACAAACATTCACCAGCAGTAAATTACTGCAAGACGCGAATTGCATGGTCGCTCACCTTGCAAAAGCGAAGTACATCAAGCTGATCACGGTGCAAGTGAGCAACGTGATCGTGTGAGGCTTGTAGAAAAACTCGATGGTAATATCCTCCACTTGTTGCTCGTTGATCATGCGGAAATGAAGCCTGTAATTGACATCATCTTTGCTCAAGGTCTGAGTCGCCATAACTCCAGCTAAATGCTACCGGATAATGTTTTTGTTTCGGGTTAATCCACGTCTATCCTCGATCACTGAGTTAACCAGCGGCTGGTTAGTGAAATGATCAGAAGGCTATTTAACTGCGACAAATGAGCTGATGCACGCGAAATAAAAAGTGCGTCGTACTGTTGAGTTATGCGTGCTCTCCGCAACAAAACCCGTATTTGTAAAGGTGCTTGTATATATTTATATCAAAGTCATGAGCAAGGTCAACTCTGATAGTATGACTCGGAATAACGACCGACTCTTTTCTGGAATTCCGCACCGGATCCGAGGAGTGAAACTTGATCGGGGTCACGTGTGCAGCGCGGGCCGAGGCACCAGTCCAGGGAAATGGGGGATATTTAGGCAAACAGGGAATTAAAGCGTTTCCAGATCTGTAGTACTTATATTCCCACTTAAATGAAAAATGCAACTCAAGTAAATTAGGTTTTTTCAGACATGTACTTGGCTTTCGTAGTAGAATAAATCTTTTGTGATAACTGCTTGGGCTAGTTTTCTATTTAAAGAGCATTAAAATATTTTATATTGTTGTACACGGTCACACCATTTTTCCTGCTTTTGTTTGCCTAATCACTCCGAAGCGCGGCCATCTAACATTACTCCTTGTTAGAGTGATTTAGTGTAGTTAGTGGTCTTATATCTTCTCCTTCTTCCACCGACCGAACTCTTATTCCTGCTTCTTGTCCCTTCGGCTAAAAATCACATTATTATCCTCGATCTCCTGTTTGATCTCAGCAATATAGCGTATTCCCTAGTGCGCTGCATGCTATAGTCCCCACTGGGTGTCATTGTTTTTTAAGTAAACATTTCACCATTATATGTCCATGTTCCAATCGCTAATGTAGTGCGGGAACCTATAGGACAGGGGTCTGCGACCTATCGTACACTGACTTTTACAAAGAAACCAATCTGGTGGGGGGGGTGAAGATATTATAAATCATCATTTCACGCCCATTCTGCAGCATGTCCAGACAGAGCAGCTTATCGGCCGAGATAATGAAATACGCAGCATGTAAATAATCATAGTAAGTAGTACGTCGGATTTCTGTGTTATACTGGCAAATTGTAGGCCTAACTCGTGGTTGAGGCATTGGCAGGGGTGCAGCAGGTTGCCTGTCCTTCGCAATTCATACATATTTTCAACAATACAGGCAATTAGAGAGGTCATTCCACATAATTGAATATCTTTTGATTGTTGAAGGAAACCTGTGTGACAGGGAAACGCAAGGACTCCACTCATATAAAGGAGGGACAGGTTTCACACCCCCACCGCTGTTGGGAAACAGTGCTACCTACTGTATGGATTCACCATCTCTGCATTGTGCGTGATAAATGATGTCAGTTTTGGCATAATGTACGACACCAGTGCCCTGTATTGGACATTACTAGTGAAGGTTGTTTTATGCACAAGTAGGCCTTGGAAATGGCTCTGCTCCTTCAGTAAGGGTTAATATATTATACCTTTTTAAACCCCCAAGGGGAGGTGAAGAATTGCAGGGAGGGGGGCGTTGGCTCCTCAGAGTTCCTTTTAAAAATTTTAAATGCACAGCTTGGAGGACATTAACCCACCTATACCATGGTCACCAAACTGACGTTTGTACTTAAAGACATTTTTTTTCGTGTTTGTGAAACAAAAATGCATTTATTCCTAGACTACTGTTGAAACGTGATGGGATATTAGAGGGTAACGCGTCAGATCGTGGCATGACCATTTGGCAAAACTGAATTGTTGGGGACCCCCTCTGGCAAATTTCATCTGTAGAATTAATGATTGTGATGGTGCATTAATTTAAAGAAGTTTCAATTAGCAAATCACTTGGGGGGGGGGGTCCTGGAGGCTGTCCCAGGCAGCGCAGGGCAGAGGTGCATCCTGGATGGGATGCCAGTCCATTTCCTGACATCTAAACACATGCACAGTTTCTCAGCAGCTGTTTTCTACCATCTTACATTACTAGCATGTGGGGGTTGCCAAATATGTACTCGTGGTTAATAATTTTTTTTTTTCCAACCGCAGCAGTTTTCGTTTGTGCGACTGAGGTGTCATACATAGCAAGGGTGGAAACATGCTTATTTTTTCCATCACTATTTGATTGTGAACTCAAAATAATGGGCCTAATGATTGTTTTTTTTAGCATTTCCTGCTGACTCCAATGGTTGAAATGTAAAAGCAGCAAATAGGAGCCACTTCCCCTTTAAGCAACAACTATTTTTTCAAAGGACAGTTGAATCCACCACAAACAGTTAAATGAGTGACACAGCAGTCTGTCACTGAAATAAAGAATCCTCTAATGTTCACACGCCAGGGGGCTCAGGCCCCCCAGTCAACGCTGACCCCTTTTTTTCCTTATTTGGAAGTTTGAGGCCCCCCCCCCCATTATCTCCTGGCAATCATTATTTCTTTCCCTCTCCCCATTTCCCTTGTTTCAGCATTTTCAATATTAATCATTCTGAAACTGAAACTCTCAGCATCTTAGCATCAAGGATGAAGGGAAATGCGAGGGAATAGATTTGGTTTCGACAGTGGTATGTGCCAAATCAGCCCCCTGCTCCCCTAAACACACACATACTCCTACAGTTTGATGGGGTTGTGTCCCTACTGTCCACTCCAAAGTCTCTGCTCTTAGAAAAATATTAAAGGGATGCAAGACAGCACCAGACACTGCAAAGTGCTGCTCCGTTTGCCTCTGTGAGACCATGAAGGGAAAGACGCACCCCGAACAGAACTTAGACTGATTGCTTTATTTGGCTTTACAAATGGCTCACATTTTGATTGATTGCATTGTGCCTGAATGTATAAAATTGTTGCAAACAATCCTGTTATTTTTCGCAATGAATAATAAAAATGTAACACATGGTGAAGATAAAATCAATCATGCAAACATTTTGCAGCAAACATTTTTTCAAGCTAAACAAAAAACCATAAAAAATATTTCATTTATATACAATGAGGACCAGAGAGCATTAATTAAAGAGGAAATGATAATAATCACCACTTTTATTTTTAAAAATGTGTTGTTGACATCATAATACACATCATCAATACAGGACAATGTGTCTCACACAGGATACAAAATTAAATATGAAAATATATGTGAGTATTTTGAGTTTTCCCTGTAAGAACATACTTATTTGGCCTGCAAATATTTATTTATATACATTGAAATATTTTTTACAAACTAAATTTTCCTGAAATGGAAACTTCTGCAGTTTTTACATGTCTGTTGTTCTTGTTGCGATATTGCCGTAAAAAAAAATGTATATGGCAAATATTTGTTTTTCAGATGTGTGAGATTTATAACCCTCCTGTAATCTGTTTTCAGAACACTTGTCTATTCCTGACTGAAGGTCTTAATTCCGCCTTGTAGAAGCCATCAGAAGAAGAAACGGACCAAAAGCTTTAGAGGATGACCACTATCTCACGGACAAAACTTTTCAAAGGACAAGAATCCAGTCACTCTTGGATTCAGACGTACTTTAAGTTGATCAAAGGCTGAAAATGAATGAAGAAAAATAAAATTATATTGACTAACTTTTATAATTCTAGTGACATGATTAATATGCATTTTAAGTCTTTACGCTACCTAATAATTATTGTTACATGTAGATATACACACAGAGGCACATATATATGCATATTGCACATTATATAAATTTTTTTCGTACCAGGGTGTTGAAGTGAGTCCTGCATACTGCTTTACTCTCCCAGTAAATTAAAACTATCGCCAGAAGCACCTCCAGCGAGAGCTGAATTGCAATAATCACATTGATCCCATAGTCAGCCTGTAAAGGGTCAAGTGTGGAAGGTTTTTTTAATAGAAAATAATTTATAATACACACAAATACATTCCATGTTGAATATAAATGCATCTTACAGACCTACTGAAACAGAGAAGTCTATCAAACCACTTGTATGATGAATTAAAATTGCTATAGACATCTGACTGTACAGTATTAATAAAATACTAACATAAACACTCATCCAGTACAGGGTTGTGATGAGAAACAAAATTACTTGTAATAAAATTACAGAAGCCTCTATATATCATGAAAGAAACTGCAATACATTTGACAATATTACTCCCCCTCATAGCCTTAATGCTGGACTTATCTGCCAAAATCACTAAATAATGACTGAATATCTATGGGCTAGTAGACTTACATGAAAATGCCATAGTGGCCCATCCAAGCTCACCAGAGTTATGCACAAACCCAGAGCGCAGAATAAACTGAGGATGTTCAGAGTGAAGGAAGTTTTGGTCTGTTATCAAAAGAAAACACAGCTACTGGTGAGTTAAGTAGCAAACATTTGTTCACCCAGTGGAAGTGTGAATTTATCATGCCAGAGCTGAGAGCTGTCGTTATATACTGTCGGAAAAAAGTGCCAACATATACCTTTGAGGGTACAATTACTTGTCACTGGGTCTTTACCCTCAAGGGTCTGCCAACTGTACCCTAGCTGTAGGTAAATGCACCTTCTAGCCTAAGGTACAATAAAATAGACTCTGAGGAACTTTTTACATTGATGTTGTTTGTACCTTGAGGAACAAACTATACCCGTTCTGTACCCTTTAATCTGACAGTGTGGGTATCTGCTACTTGTGATTTGTCGATAGACGTTAACATTTCTGTATATGAAGGAAAGACGTCGTTCGAGACTTACCACGCACATATTTGGCGAGTGCCCAGCAGCATATGATACAACGCCAGCAGCTAAAAACTACAAAACATAACAAATACATCACTTTAGGTGCCCTGATCTGTTCGATCATCCAAATGCACTCAAATTAAGTCATCAGCACAATCTGGGGTGGCTTTCTCAAAAGCGATTGATTCATTGAATTTGATTTTCGATGTCATTCTCAAGTCACTTCTGAATGGTGCATAACCCTGTTACGTACTCCAATTGTATATAGGTGTAACAACAACGAGCCCGTTTTGCGCTAATTTATAGTAGACATTATAGTTTATAATCATCAGTATTATTACGTTGCCCAAAAAAGACCGTCAATGTGTTTTTGTCATCTATTTTGGGCGATCTCTGTTTCTCTGTGACAGGACATCAAGCAAACGTTCAAATAAAGAAGAACGTAGAGAATAGCTTGGTCTGAGCATTCAGACATATAGGAGCATGACAAGGAACTGCTTCAGTTACGGAGGGTTTCGGAAACGCTCGCTAATTAACGATCGATCTTAAGTGCTAAATAATGGACTACTTACATTACAAAGCTTTCGGGAAAGTCGCCCCAGGGTCAGTTTAGATACGCTATGCAAACAGAGGAATAAAGGATACCTTACCAGAACGCTGGGCATTGTGTAGATCGCGATTTCCTTGAATTTCTCTGACTGCACCAAACCGAGAGTGATAATAAGCAGCCCTATGACTATTTGTGCAGTCTGAAGAAGAAACAAGCAGAGAAACTAAATGAATTATTATTCAACAACATCGATAATAATAATAATAATAATAATAATAATAATAAAGAAGAAGAAGACGCACCCCTAGCGCTTTGGGCTGTCCTTTACGAAAGGCCTTGTATGAATCTTTAAACACACAGTGAAACTTCTCCGGCGTCAAGGTCTCTGACTGCCCGCGGTTGCCTTTGACCAGCGGTATCGTGATGACAATACAGTCGTCGCATGTAAATGTGTCCATTACAGTATCTGTCTGAAAAGAAAAGGTTTCATTGGCTATTTAATAATATTAAGTATAATACTTAAATAATACAAGACACATTCAAACCGTTTTCCAACTTATCCACAGCATGAAATACAATGCAGAGTTTTATCATAATTTCGTGCTAAAATATTTAATTGTTCAGATATTTCGACGTTTTATCTGAGCTAGCTGGGAGTGTGTGGGTCGTTTTTAGCTTCAGAATTGATGTTTTCCCGCCTGGCATTCGCCTTCATCAACCTATTCATTTATTTAAATATGTCGTTTATTGTACAACAAGCAAAATCATTAATAATAATTAATAATATTTTAATAAAATATTAAATAAAACGTTCTTATTAATAATTGGCCTATTGATTTATCATTATTTTTTTAAGTTTATGAATCTGTCTTACCCGGTGACTTCAGCTGTACAGGATTATACTGCCCTGTGGTTTGGTGACTGAGAAGTCGCGATGACAAAAAGACCAGACCAAGGGGACAAACCGCACAGACCCTCCCCTATAGACTGCGCTGCGGCGCTTCACTGACGACGATTCGGGCGAAGCGAAGAAAGCAGAGGCGGAAGAGTACCAGGCACTACATGCGATTAAAAGTGTTCACAAAAACACAACTTTATTGCTTTTGTTAAATAAAAAAAAAATGCGTTGAGTAAAGAAAACTAATAGCTCAAGTGGTAGGAGCAGCCACTACTGCTCATCAGGGCCACTAACTGAATCAGCCTCAGTCGTGAGTAAATTTTCGGTGTCGCCACCGTGACTTATCAGCAAATCCGAAGACATGCATGTAAGAGGCACTGATACCCGAATTACAGTTAACATGGATGCCAGTCCATCTTCATGTCTTACTGGACAACTGGGCTGAGCCGTCCGTGATCTACTAGTTTCTTTCGAATACAACCAGTTCTTTAATGGAGCGATAAATTTCAAACAATATGTAATAGAACATCCATCCATCCATCCATTTTCCAAACCGCTTATCCTACTGGGTCGCGGGGGGTCCGGAGCCTATCCCGGAAGCAATGGGCACGAGGCAGGGAACAACCCAGGATGGGGGGCCAATTATATAATTGTCCTATAATTGTTGTTTTTTGTATATCCATAGTATATTATTTTCAATAAAACGTATATTTTGTTTCGCTGTACATTTACTTATGATGTAAATACGCATTATTTGTCAGGGAGTTCGCCATCATGGCGTAACTACAGCTACATTTCCCTTTCCTGCCTGTTTTAACATCCCGGCTGCTGAAAATAAGCTTTGAACTAATTAACGTCAAGGGGCCGCCACAGCACTTTTGCAGAAAAAAGGCTTTTAGCAGTAATTTATGTACGCTTGCAATTGTCGTTTTACAATTGGTGATGATATGTGCAAACCGCTGTAAATAAGAAATAAGACTCCTGGACTCTGTGATGAGCTCCGAAAATTAACAATTTTACAAATTGCAAAACTGAAGGAATGCCAAAAGCACAAGAGTATTTTGGGAAATCTGGCACCTATAGTGTTTTTGATGTGATGTATGATCTATTCACAACCCACAACCACACAGTACCTCCTTCTCGGAAGTTTAGTTACTGAAAAGGAACATCTGCGGCGATTGGCACCCGCCTCCCCAACCACATGATCAGGTTACGGACGTGTAGCGGAGAGGGTTGATGGTAGATCTTTATTCATCTGCGACAGAAAGACGGAAAAACAAACGGGTGAGTAAGTATATAATATGTAAATATAAACATTTGATTCATAGGAAAGTAATTTAAGTAATACCTAAGTCGAAAACGAATCTATTGCATAAAATCCTTAGGTAGGCTAATATTATGAATTATAACTGCCTTCATTATATTTCAAGTAATCGTTATTGGACTGGGCTATGTAGATATCTGGAAACTAATTTCTGAGCGTAATATTATGTGATAGAAATAGGTAGTAGCATAATAATCCATTAATATATTACGTTTATTGACAATTTACCAACTATCTAGGACTAGGAATTTGGTGCTATTAGAGTTTTATTAATATGCAATCAATCATTCTTCATTCTGCTTTTGTTGACGAAGCGATTTAAATGCTCATTTAGGACATTAATAAGACGGAACTGAAGAGAAACAACGTTTTTACTAAGACAAATTACACAAATGTACCTAAACTATAACTCTGAATGAGCGATGCTAAATTTGATCAATTTCAAAGTGAAGTTCAATTAATATTGAACTTTACCCCGAAATGCGTGGGAATGATTAAAACAGAAAAAAGACTCACCTGATAACTTTTAAATTTACACAGAGCTATAATGTATGCGCTACTAAACGGCAAGCAGCACATATACCAAGTGTATCCACTATTCAGTAAATGGAAAAGACGTAAAACCATGTGAAATATTCCTTTCAAGATATCATAACTTTATAATAATCACGGGACAGTACAGTGGAATCCGCTCCAGGGTGTACCCCAGCCTATGGCTCGAGCCCCCCGCCACCCTGCTCAGATTAGAAGATGGGTGGATGGATGTATGGATGAATGGATGGATGGAGGGAAGGATGGATCGTACAGGGTACTGGCATCCCGTCCAGGGTCTTGTGCCTAATAAGGTTCACCGAGACAAAGTGAAATTTGCCGCTGAAGTTTGCCGGGGTTGCGCATAATATATTATTTGATAAGTCGTCGCCTTCACAAAAGATGGTCGCTGACCCGAACAACCGCCAGATAAAAATCAATGTATTTCCTCAGGGAAAAGAAGAGACCAATCACCATCCATGGCCGCGTCTGAAATTGTAGAAGAGTCTGAGGCGACAGAGCCACTGTTTAAGCAGTACAAAGCAAACGAGGTCCTCGAGCTCAAGAAGCCTCGTTTGCACAAGCTGCTGGAGAAACAGCCCATGTCTATGGGGGTAAGATTTTCACTTTGCTTCACTAATTATTATAATTACTCTATATCTTGTTCGCTATATATTTTTTTAATTCATTTTATCGTGACTCGTTCCAAAACAATCAAATGAATTGTTACCCTAAGCATTGCTACAGTTAATTCTATTTGGAAACCGAGTCAGACATTTTGTGACGTTCTCCAACTGATAAAGGGTTCAGTAAAGGTTGAAAAGCTGAAACCGACTGAAAGCTTTTATTTGGTAAAATTCCCAGTACAATATAAATCAGAATTAATAAGGGAAATATGCCAATTTTTACAAGTCAGCATAGGGAGTATCCACGTGGTGGGCGAGGAAATGTACCGACTATCAGGTATAACATTACATAGGAAAGGAGTCCCGGACTGGACATCGCTGTCCTGACGTCAGGCGTCTAAAACCTGGAGCTGTTCATTCAATTTAGAAAGTAAAAACAAGTATGAAATTAACCATGTATATTGGGCAGCCTTTAATCTGTACTTGGTGGAGGCTTATTTAGAGATTTGTAATATGTTTTCTGTTATGATTTGATTTTATGTCTCCCATATATGACGTGTAAAATTTTCATTAGGCTTTTCAGACAATATGCGGGATCACGATATTTGGACTTGGGATTGTAACAGCTACTTCGCAAGAGGTGACTCTGGGAATCCTGCTCAGAGTGCCAATTCTCACCGGGATTCTGGTAGGATGCGCGTTTCAATCTACCGCGACCTTTTTAACATATTACGGAGCCCTGGAGGGGAGTTTTCTTTAAAAAAAAAAAAACAGAAAAAATTATTTCGTTCCCACAATATAGGCTACTAAATTGTGCGTATAATTTAGCTCAATATACCCAAGAAATACTAAATCGAGCCCACGAAATCCCTAAAATTTGCGCACGGTATACTCGAATTTATTAAGTTGTACACAAGGTTTAGTTATTTGTGCCCAGAAAGCCAGATAGAGTACTAGAGTTTTGGAACTCCGTTCAATCCATCTGCACTTTTGCTGAGGCGCAAATACTACGGTATTCCATCCATCCATCCATTTTCCAAACCGCTTATCCTTACTGGGTTGCGGGGGGTCCGGAGCCTATCCCGGAAGCAA
>JAODJX010000136.1:18834433-18846064 GCA_026776945.1 Isichthys henryi
CTAATGACCATGCTTCCGACTCTGATTCGCTAGCCGGAGGCGGCTAATGACCATGCTTCCGACTCTGATTCGCTAGCGGGAGGCGGCTAATGACCATGCTTCCGACAGGGCCTGTGAAATGGAACAGGAACGTGCCCAGCACCGCCTAGCAGCTCCTCTCAGAAAGACAGGCAGCATTCACACTCCTTCTGTTTTAATCGCGTTTAATACTATGTACAGCCAAGCAATGTCATTACTACCGCTAAACATTGCACAATACAGCGAAAATAGTTCCACTGAACCGGAAGAACTCTTCACTGACGACTAAAGGTGATACGCATCTTGTTATCGTTGCTCTTTTATTCCTTGTAAACGAAATAAAACAAGCTCATCTACATTATAAACAGTATTACAGCACTAGTCAGCTAATCCAATATACATTTCTTAACGTACCAGCATTTATCTCTTTTTTTTAGTACTGCATAGACATTAGACTTTTCATTTACAATACATAATTATCATATATGCCCCCAAAAAAGTAATTCTTGACGAAAGGAATCTTAAGTCACGGCAGGGTGAAGTTCAGTGCTCCTGTGAGTCACACGTCCTCGGCTGAAATCAGCTTCTTGTTTCTCAGGTCGACCATCCCGTAGAGTAGTTGAGCTGTATTCCAGTGGCTTCACAGCTAGAGAAAACAGACAAGAGAGTATCAAAAGGTAGCACACCACACTGAATCATAATCCTCTTAATTCCCGACCTCAAAATTACGACAAAAACCAACTGGCCTAGAATCTCGCTCATGAGAGTTTTACTTACACAAAAATGTTCTGAGGGCAGAAGGAAAAATTATTGGGTCATCTGATTGGTTGGTTTCACCTCCTCTAGTTGCTTGGACCCACCTCCTCTACAATCTGATTGGTTATCTCTCTGAACCAATCATATTTCCTTCAGCCCTCAGAACAGTGTTGTGTCAAACTCCCATGAGCTAGAATCTTTGCTACAATAAGTCAATAGTAAATATAGTAATAGTAATCTTAAGATTAGCTTTTCTCGCTCATTAACACATCATTAACAAGTTTTAAATGAATAACAATCATATGTCATAAACAGTAGATATTAACATGATGACAAAACTGTATATATAACAAAAGGAAACCAACCATGCATTGAGTTTACAGAAGATAAACTCACAATTATATGATCATGTCCAGGTATAAGTAATATTATAATTATACAAGTTATAATATATAAGTGGCTTATCTCACGTAAGAGAACATATTTATGGGACAGAATTACACAATATCTTCAAGTATTCAGATAGGACTGAAGGAACAATGACTTCTGAGACAAAACAAAGGAATCCCTAGTCAACTCAACCCTGACTGCACAAACCAACAATCAACAAGGTTCAAGAATGATCAGATTTTGTAAAAGCTTAAAAAACATACACACCCATGCACACATATTGGTAAGAAGACGTGGAAGAGGAGCATTTTGGCTTAATGGAGATGGGAACAGAACAGAACAATCTGTCTGATGAGTGCAGATACTTACTGAGCTGATCCTTTGAGTCAGACGGCTGTCGAGAGGCCTATTGTTATATGAGATGTCTCGTTCTGGTAAAAAAAAACAGAACAGAATGTGGTCAGGTTGACCAATGAGAGCTTTAGCTTTCCACAGAGAAATGGGATTGGGCTGAGGGGCCGTCAGGAAGCAATTCAGCGCAAAGCGGGATGCTGTTCTGTTTCCAATTACACGACAGGTAACAGCCGGCACCTGAAATGCGGATTGCTGTTGCCAGTTCAAGCGCTGGTACCGTGTCAGCTGGCCACTTGGGGGCAGCAGAGAGGCAGAAGGAGACACTTACCACCATAATGAAGTTGTTGTTCTGCTGCTGGAGGTCCTGATCCTTCTGAAACAGGGCCCGTGGAGGCCCCTGCCGTGGGGAGGATGAGGATGAACATGGGAGGGAGGTGGCGTCGTTGGAGAAGGTATCCATGGGAGCACTGGGGCCGGCCGGGAGCACGAGGCCATTGAGCCCCGTCACACTGTCGCTGGACGTGCCCTGGGAGGACGTCTCGGAGCTCTCAGTGACTGGGACGCAATACACAAGCAAGAAAGAAAGAGAGAGAGAAAGATGAATGTGTAACATGCAGCTCTCCTGTAGAGCCGCTCCTGTATCTCATTGGTCACACACCCATGGAGGGCTGGCTGCCGCTGTCCTGCTCCAGCTCGTCCTCCTCGATGCAGTCGTACGGCCAGTGCCCGAAGGACGACGTCCCGGGGGGCAGGTGGGCCGGGGAGGGGTAGAGGTGCAGGTTGAGGGAGCCTAGCAGGGAAGACGAGGACTGGCTGCTGGAGGAGGAGGTGCTGCTGTTGGAGATGGTGGAGTGCGGCCTCTTGAAAGGGGTGGAGTGGTCGAACGTGGACACGGCGATGGAGGCCCGGCTCCGGGACTCTAAAACATGTACAGGATGAGTTAAGGGCTAAAAGACAGCATGACAGGGACAGAGAATTCCGACAATCCTGTGCTGATGGCCACAGAACTTCATTAAATCCTTTCGTTATTGTTGTAAAATAGCCCTTAGTGCAGTGTATCCAGCTCAGACTGTCTGCTGGCCTCCGAGGACCAGAATGGGAGACACCTTCGCGTTTCTCCTCTGCAATAATAACTTGTCAGACCTTTTCAATTTCACTACAGCCGTAGTCTGCATGGTGCTCAATTAGATCCGGATATTTACATGCGGGTGGGACACCTGGAAATAAAGCAAGTCCTGGCACCCTCATCACACTCACCGCCGGAGACAAAACAGTGAATCAAGGAGCCAACCACTCCCTCCTACAGCATGGGCTGCGAAATTCTCCAGACTGTCTGGTTCTCTTTGAGTCTGCCCACGTGTCTCCAGGTAATTAAGCCGTAAAGGCCGTCTTTACACAAACCGTGACCTCAGACTATTCAGAATCAGTCAGAGATTCAGGTATCAGAGATACGCGGAAGTATTTTGGCTTGATAGCTGAATACTCGAGATACTTTGCACAGCGATACGGGTAGAGATTCATCATTGTTATGTAACCGGAGGGAAAGCACAGAGCTTAAAAATGAGCTGCTGATTACCAGGTTACTATCGATAATAACAGCCAGAGATGCAGTATACCTGAGCCCTTCATGATGTAGTCAATGGCTCGGTCGTTGATGGCGGCCTCGCTGGGCTTTATGTCCATGTAAGGCTTGTTTCCAATCCCCATGGACACCATTTCTTGCATCCGCAGCTCTGAAGATGAAAACAAAGCTACAATAACTAAGAAGTTTGTTTTTAATGTAGCATGTGAGTCCATACTACCAAACCAGCATGGTTTGAGACCCTAAACTGACTTAAATTTGGTTGGTGTGGAATGTTAGGGTGATCCTAGCCTCTTTCTAACGATTCCCAACAGACTCTCACCTCGGTTTCGCAAGGCCTGCCTCCACAGGATCTTGCCGATGATAGAGGTCCAAGCGGCCTTCACTTCTGCCGAGCTGGCCTGTAAGATGAAGGTGTCCTGAGATTTCCGCCGCCGGAACCAGATCTCGAACCGTAGGCCGCTGTCCCCGACGTTCTCTGTCATGCCAATCTCAGCTGTCTGAGGGGACAGGATGGACACTCAGGAGACAGGATGGACACTCAGGGGACAGGATGGACATATATGTCTCTTATTTCATCTGTAATACTTCTGTGACAAAAGGCAAGGCTTCAAAAATGACTAGAATACCATTTCTGGGTATCACTGTGCCTGAAATCACAGTACAACTGGAATTTTTATTTAATCCATCACCAAGACCTCTATCCTACTGAGACACAGGGATAAAAATAACTAAATATATGTTGGGATGGTAAAAAACATAACGGGACTTAACAGAGCTGCATCTATAGTATGAGAAATATGAGCAAAAACATTACGTCCTCTACAGAGGACGGAAATGAGTTGCTGAGTCGCAGGAGGCTGCACCTTGTAGGACTGCTTGTAGATGTAGATATCATAACCACCATCGATCTTCTTGGTTTTGCTGAAGAGGATGAGGTCCTCGAACAGGAAGACATGACGAAGGTACTTCCTGCGCCCGCACCAGACAATGAATTCGTCCTGACTTCGGAGCTGCCCCTGCTCCTTTAGGTTCACCTGTCGGTGGAGTTTCACGCCATGGAGGACAATAAAGGCTGAGGGACGTGTGTGATTTGTGCTCCACAGTAATTTAATATTACAAACCACTTTGAAAACAATTCTGGCTGATAAACTGGCTTAGAAAGTTGGATAAGAATACTTGGCTTTTTTTAGGAGTGGATTTCATATCTATCCTGATCCTGAATGCTGTCATTGTTATTGTGCCACCCGGGGCGCTGTAAAGGGGGGGGGGGGCGCAGATTGGACTATTCCAAAGGTCTGGTCCTAAAAAATGTGGACATAATACAATTGGCCTGGGCTGGGCACCCAATATATGTTTTCATGGGACCCAAGATGACAGCCCTGGTGTTGCCTGTACCCATCTAAGGTGGCACATACCCCGCCCCACCCGAGTGCCTCCACCCTGCCCCTCTGCTCACGTCACATCCACGGATGGCATCCATAGCCAGCAGGTCATTGCCATGCCGAAGCTGGAACTTGACCATCTCCTCGGCGGTGCGCAGGTCGCTCAGCTCCTGTTCCTGCGAGTGGCCGCACTCCTTGATGAGGTCCTTCAGCAGCAGGGCGTACTTGCTCATGCGCTGGATGGGCTTCAGCAGGTAGGAGGCCAGGTCCATCTTGTCCCCCAGCTCCAGCTGCTTGTTCTGGGGAGCAGGGCAGGCAGTCAGTGAACAAGCCCAGAGAGGAGCCCGAGTCCCACCAAAGTGCGACAGTGACAGACGGGCCGCCTACCTTGAAGAAACCATTACCGTGGCTCGCCAGCAATGCGTCCGACTGGGGCTTGTTCTTGCTGTAGAGGGCGTACATCCCGAACTGATCCTCCTGCCAAGAACGACAGACTGGTGATACAGTCCGTGTTACCCTAACCCTCAGCCATGAGTTTGATTCATTAGTAATTTGATGCTTGGAAACATGTCATTATTTAGCATTAGCCTGTCAATTCACAGCAAGTGGTACTAGAAGCCCACTGCTACTGAACACTGAACAAGGCAATGCATTCAGATGTCTGCCTTTTCTCACAACATATAAACACACTTCGCATGAACACCACGAAGCAGTTAAAATGGCAGGTCTTGTGACCCTAATGGTCTTGAGGTGGTCTGGATGTAATAGCCTTCAGTGAGGTACTTAGCTCAAATTTATCCAGTTACATGCTGCTGAAAACTAGTCATTAAGTGTAAACTGGTATGAATACATTTCCCATATTCTGTTTACACCTATCACTATAGTATAGCATAGCATAGCTTAGCATAGGATAGCATAGCAAACCTTAGTAGTGCACAGTATAACATAGCATAGCCTAGCATGGCATGGCGTAGCAATACTTAGCAGAGCATAGTATGGTATAAGATAACAGGGGCTCACATGCCGCAGGAAGCAGCTACTGATGGACAGGGGTGAGTGGGCAGAGTGCTCCAGCTCCTTAAGGAAGTACAGGCTGTGAAAGTCACACAGCTTCTCCAAGTTGCCGAAGATCATGCTGCGTTTTCCGCGCAGGTCCTGCGGCAGGTCCGGCCGCTCCATCTCGGGGAAGTAGTTATCAATGATGTAGCTGAGCGATCGCGCGTACTCCCTCTCGGTAGCGATCATCTCGTCCATGATGTGCTGGACTTTGCTATTGAAAACAGAAGACCACATGAACCCTCTGTAATTTCTTAAGCAAAGTACTTACAACTATATTTGCACTGGCACTTGATTTTTGGGCCTGCATTGGGAATGAAAGTTATTGCCAGTCTGATTGAGACATTGTTCTTAAAATTACAACACTAAATTACAAAGCATCCAACTGTTTTTAGCCATATATTCAGGCAGTGATTGAATATCTTTCAAAAAACACATGAAAATTAACTGTTGCATAAATGCAAATTACAGGAAACACAGAAAATTCCAGGGGTTATTTCTGCATCCACGGAAGCTACGCAGCCACAGAAGAAAAACAGTGTAACCAGGACAGTCATGCTCTGTGTAGAGGCCACACACCATAGGCGATTCAAAGACACCAGATCACAAACATGGATGTTTTTTTCCCTTCACATGAGAACGACATGCGACTCAACCCCCTAACTTAGAGGCAGGAGATAGGAATGTCACCCATACATATGGATAAGTGGGTAAGGTGCTGTGCCTGCGATTGGAAGGTCACTGCTTCAAATCCTGGGGTCAGTATAATGACATCACCACTGGGCTACAGTGACCACCTAATCCATGTCGAGGGGGGGGACATTATTAGCTACTTCAGGTTTTACAAACTACCTTAAAACCGAAAGGTCCCGGTGCTCGGCTAATTGGTTCAGTTGTCCTTGTGCTTTGACTGGTTTGTTTCCTTGATTGAAAGACTCATCCGGCAGTTTCACATTAACATTAGTGACACAAGCATGACCATAGGAGACTGACCAATCAGCAGACAGCAACAACTCAGTGCCAAAGTGAAATCCAAGTTGTTTTAATAGATATGGAACTTTACAAACCCTGTCCTGGCTCAGTGTGTGTCCCCCCCCCCCCCCCCCCCCCCAATGGATTCGGTGGTCACGCTATGGCGGCCCTCCAGCTCCAATTACCCCATTGACTGGCTGACCTTGCCTTCTCAAAAAGTGATGCTGCTCTATATGAAAGAGTCAATGCTATGAGTCCTCACTTGCTCTGCTTTCGCGGGTCCTCCTCCTGGTGCATGCAGTTGACCCCTGGGGGGGAGGACATGCTGCGGCTGCGGCCCAGTGGGGGGCCCTTGACATCGGGCCGCTGCAGCCTCTTGTCGGCACACACATTGTGGGCCACCTCCAGCCCCTTGATGTAGACACCAGTGTAACCGTGCAGGCTGTCCCGCGTGGACAGGTCATAGCTCATCGTCTTCTTCATGATCTTCTTGAGCGGTTGCTTGCGGTGCCGCGTGGCGTGAGAGACCACCGGCTCAGACTGGCAGGAGGCGGACGAGTCCACAGTACAGTCACTGTCTGTGTCGTCGAACACAGACGGGCACAGACCCAGCGCGTCACTCCCAGGTGAGCCGGGGGAAACCGGAGAGAGGGCCGAGGACAATGTGGACTGGCTCTTGGAGAAAGGGCCCGGAGATGGGGCCTTGGTGTCCTCGTGGTCCAAGGCAGACATTGCTCTGGATTCTGAAGGTGCCATGCTGGGCAGCAAGCAGGTAGCCACACCTGAGGACCCACCGGTTTCCACAGGGAGTTTTGGACCTGCCATGGCTTTGGACAGAACCTCCTCCAGCTGCTGTCGCGTCTTCTGGCACTTCTGCCAGATGTTGTTCCATTGACTGAGCTCACGCTCACTGCTGAGGTTCAGCACCATCTCATTGAGGGAGCTGAAGTTCTCCGGGGAGAACTTGGAGGCCTCGTGGTGGTAGTCCTGCAGCACCTGTACCACCGCTGAAGGATAGGGGGCGCTGCTGCTCTCCATGCTCAGATGCTGGAAGTAGTTCTGGCAGTGCTCCATCCACTGATCAACCTGTAAGGGATTATGTATTAGACCTAATAATGAACATATTTTACACTTGTAAAAGGAATAAAAGAAAATTGCCATTGTTCCTTGTTGAAGTACTTTATTCAAAAGGAATCCTTTCTTAAACACTGCAGACGAAATGGCAAGATTACACAGAAATGCAGAATCAGGCAAAAGTCTTAAGAATTCCAGATGTCCGACATGCCCACCGAGTCGTAGAACTCGTACAGGTTGAGCAGGACGTCAAGTTCAGCTTTGCGCCTTTCGATGCGACCCAGTACCGTGCCAAGATACTGCTTTAAGTCCAACA
Source organism: Isichthys henryi (assembly GCA_026776945.1). NCBI lineage: Eukaryota > Metazoa > Chordata > Actinopteri > Osteoglossiformes > Mormyridae > Isichthys > Isichthys henryi. The sequence goes on from JAODJX010000136.1 coordinate 18,842,337, forward strand.
GGGATGAGCTGGGCACGGCCGGGGAGTCTCTGATCAGTTGTTGACCGTACTTTTGGTGTTGCTGTGGCAGAAGATGAGACATGGCACCTATGTCCGGAAATCTTCAAGTTCTCGTGTTTACATCATGTTCTCATTAGGAGACACATTTAAGAGTACAGGCAGGTTTCGGGGAACACTTAGCCTAAATGTAGCTACAGGATAAATAGACACATTTACAAACAAATAGAGTGACGTCAAATAATAGCACAGCCACAAATGAGCTCAGCAAGGCTTATTTTTTCTACAATTTTCAAAGTGGGGTCATACTCTTGTTTTGATATAAGTATGAAGGTTCTGGGAACCAAGGACGTGTCACCATGTTTGGTACTCAATGTGGCATGAAGAGCATGTAGAGTGCTACTGGAGATCATGGGGGAGGAGGCAATTTACCGCTGCCTCTTCGAGGAAGGAGCCCATGTCCTGCTTCATCTGTCGGAGGTCATTGAGCGACAGGTTGACGGAGTCCAAGGAGGTGAGGTGCTTCTCCCCCTCGACGCTGAACCATAGTCTGATCTGGAGAGTAATGGTTAGATCTGTTTTTACATTCCTATTTATACAATAAAGACATCGACCCAATTTCCATCCGCCTATTGAGTACAGGGTGATGGTATGCGGCAGGCACCTGACCGGGGCAGCCTAGGGGACTACCTCAGAGGGGATGCTAGCTCTGAGGCAGGGTCATGTTGGCCATGAACCCCCCCAACCCTGGAGGTGTGTGGAAACAATGATATCCAACAAGTTGCACTTCAGTGATTAATGGATACAAATTTTATACATACAGTACTAGTCAAAATTCTGGACATACCTGCTTTTAATGCATGTGTCTATTTTAGATGGTATTAACCTTATAGTAACAGGCTTTGAGGCAGTGAAGTAACACATGAAATGCTGAAATGACCAAAGAAGTGTTCAACATCTCAGCATTTTCTCAGATTTTAGACTTAGTCTTAACGCTCCTTTTGATCTGATGACAAGCATTACAGACTCCTGCCATTCTTCCAAGCAGCTTCCAGACGTGGCTACCTGGAATGGCCACACTGAGTTTCTCAGTAGTGAAAAACAGATGATTTTTGGCAGGTATGCCCAGACTGGTACAGCATGTATGCGTGTATGCATATATATAACCATGGTCATACTTGGTCGCTCCCCTCTTCGAACTTGCGGACCTCCAGGAGGCTCTCCAGCTGTTTCAGGGACTTGTTAGAGAGGATGACCAGTTTGTGGACCTCCTCGTCTACTTGGTTGTACAGCATGTTCACCATGTCGACTGCATCCCTAATGGAAGGCGGTAAAAGAGTGTTTGAGGCCTTTTAATTCATCTAAGATATTCAGATTATTTCACTCCAGAGGTGGTCACCTTCATCTACTGCCTGTTCTCCAGAGGCAGCTCAGTACCTGTAGCTGTCGTTTTCACTGGCCTCCTCCTTCCTGATGCGGGCCAGCATGGTGCCGCCCTCCAGTCGGAGTCGGTTGAGGTGCGTGTCGTCCAGCACACTCTTCATTAAGCTCCTCTGACGCTCAATGATCTCCGCTACGTCCTACAGGAAAGGCCCTCAATCGGTTATTTCCACGTTTTATTTATTCGTGCAGCAATTACAGGTATTAAACATTTGTAAAACCGAGAGCTGTAACAGAACTACTAACAGAAGTGATAAGTATCTGTAGTTTATCTCCTAACCGCACTTACAGCATTTTTCACATTTCATTTTATCTGGGTTAGTGTGCGAGACTTTCACTGGAACACCACCCCACACTGCCCCACCACCCAGGTAACCTGTTTCCATGGCGACCCACCTTTGAAGTGTGCAGTTTGCCGCTGGCATTGAGGGTGGCGATGGAGCCCCGCAGGGAGGAGACAGCCGACCTGCAGCTGCTGGCGAAGGGTTCGATTTTCTGCGGGTTCCACACAGTGTGGTTAAAATAAGGAAGCCGTTCACAGCTCCTTAAAAAGGCCACAGCTGAGCTTTCACGTGACGTTGTTGTTCACTGGGGACCCCTACCCTTCTAAACTGGAGCCAGTGACTGTGGTCGTACGTGAAGCTGCCCTCCAGGTCCCGGGTGAGCTGGCTGGGGTCCACGTGCTTCTGCAGAGCCTTCAGAGAGGTCAGCAGCTCGTACTGCGGGGGGGGGGGGGAGGGGGGGGCATCACACACAACGGCTCACGCATCACTCCTCTACTCTCATCTAGAATTTACAAAGTCGGGTCGCGGCTTGAGTTAAAACTCAGGGTGATCATTTCTCATCTTCAATCCCATTCTGAGAGAGGAGGGCCCCCCCTGGTGGTCACTGGGCCCTTTGCAGCTGCTTAGCTGGCTTATGCCTTGATAACCCCTATCCCTAGTACGGGCCCAGAGTACCAGCTCATGGTCGTTCTCTGACTAACGACGCCTCATTTTAGGAGGGCTCCAGAACTTCAGGCTGACACAGCTCGCACATTTACCACACCAGCGTCTCGTGAAGTGATGGGTCGTTCTCCTGTCGACACACCCCACCGTGTCACTAAGGGTGATGCTCCCAGGAATAAAGCACCTTGAACCCCGTCTGAATGAGCTAAGGCACATTCACAGGATCCCGTCTGAACAGCAGCCAGACATCTACAGCATGACGCTCTCGTTACCTGAACCAGGAGGTCCCTCTCCAGCTTGGATGCGGCTTCCTTATCCACAAGAAACAGGACCAAGTAAAGTGCATTAGGCATCAGTGCCTGGAATGGAAAGAGAATGGGCCGGAAGGTCACTGCATGGAACCGGGAAGCGTGTTAGTGAGTTCTGAGAATACAAAAACGAACTATACAGTTTTGTGCATTTATTGAGAGTAAATAAGGAATAAACAAAATACAGTAATATTTAAGACTGTAATCATTAGGGCCCCACATAAAGCTGGTGTGGCCACAGAGAAGAGACCCTCTTCTCCCCTCCAGCCAGAGTCTATGAGCCCTGGTTAGCGACACCCAGCCTGCGGCCTCACAGACACACCAGGCCAGACTTTCCCAAGACTCTCATAGGCAGCCATTTACAGGAAATGCAATGAAACAGTAGGCAGGGGGTCAGAGCTTGGGGGGAGGGATAGACACCCTGGCTGATTCAGGAGGCCCCACACTCCTATACACAAAAAAACGATCATTTATAAGCTTGGGAAAGTTCATTCCATCGTTCTATAATTCTCCCTCCCCCTGCTGTTCTGCAAACTCTACCAGGGACCCGCATTTCTTCAGATTGAAAATGGCAACCTTAGTAGGGGGGATAAGGGGATGTTTTTTGGGAGCCCAGAATTCTTAGCTACACCCCAAGGGTACTGGACGGGACGGCCAGCGGGGAAAGGGAGCCCTCTGCTAGCCAGCTCTTTACCTGGATTTCGGACAGGGATGAGAGCAGAATGGAACTGGGCTGCTGCCTGCGAGTGTCCACCAGGAAGGTCAGGCCCTGCTCCCTCCAGTCCTTCCTGAAAATGCATCAGGAGCAGAGTTAGACAGCGTCTCCTCATTCAGAGATCCGCCAGAGCAGCTAAAACCTACAGCTTCTTCACACTACATTCGCTGATCATACTACAGTGGAACCTCGTTACTACGTACCCCGGATACAACGTTTTCACCTTTTCAACGTACAGGTTTCAAATTCCCGTTTTTAGCCTATGTATTATTCCAGTAGCAGCCATTGTTTACAGCGTACACCCTTACAGCGTAAACTTCG
>JAODJX010000136.1:18863312-18882735 GCA_026776945.1 Isichthys henryi
AAGGCCGGGGTGATCCCCCAGCAGGATCTGCCCCAGGCCGCAGAGGGCACAAGGCCGGGGTGATCCCCCAGCAGGATCTGCCCCAGGCCGCAGAGGGCACAAGGCCGGGGTGATCCCCCAGCAGGATGTCAGAGCACAGGAATACGTCACATCAAATTTAGGTGTCAGTGGGAAATATCTAATGATTTGGAGATTAAAGTTAATAAAAAATATCAATAAATCAGTTAATCAGCTACTGACAATAATTAAAATAAATCCTAAAAACGAAATGTTTCTTTTCAAAAATCATAAGATTATTTCAATTGTCCTGAAAAGAATTCCAAAAAAACTAATCATTTAATAATTACAATTCGACCTTACATGTAGCTATTTACAAAAATCAGTTGTGTACAGTTGTTTTTCCCAAAACAAGACTCTTACAATAACACCGTTTTCGTGGGTTTCTGGTAAACTGCGCTGCTGAGATCCTAAGATACGCATATGTGGCTCCTTAGGGGGCTCAGCATCTGATAAGGATGCTAGACTGTTCTCTGGGGGATGGCGGAACATGGGGCTATATCACATTATTACAGGGTATTTATCATATTTGTTGATTTATATGCTGGATAGCGTCATACAGGTCATAGAGTCCCACATGCCCCCTGGATTAGTTCCCATTAGATTCCCGCAATCTGTCATTTTACAGACGGGAACATCATAATAAAGGCTTCTCAGCTAATCACAGGCGGCCATCATGATGACATTAACAGCAAGGTTAAGTTTACTCAAGTACCAGGGGACTTACATCTCCTGGATGGATGAACTACGAAACAAAAACACACAAGTACATCTGTTCTTACATGACTGGAATTCCTCCAGGTCTTCACATAATTACAAGTTCAGGCTCATTTGGGCTCTTCCTTGTAATTACATCGAGGAGTTTTACCAACGATAGACTGTCCAACAATTACAGCTTCCCGCAAGTCTACAAAACTATGTCCAGATATATACCCCACTGGGAATAGCTTCACGGAACATAAAATACACTGATCAAATGAAAACATACATATCACAGCTAGTTCTTACCTGTAGATATCATGCCTACATTTGCAAGAATAGCCCCATCTTAATTAATCCTGAAACACAAGGTACTGCTTCACGACCAATTGTTGCTCTATAAATACATTTATTTGAAGTTGATGTTTTGTCCATCAGCATAAGGAACCAGCGGGAAAGCAAATGCAGACAATGGATGTCGTCCTGGGATCAGCTAATCGGAGGGTCTTTAATATTTACACAGGGGTCTCTCAGCAGGGGCTGTGCCCTCTTAACACACACATGCACCCACAAACACAGAGACATAAATGTTCACCCAACTGTGGAATGTTACACCTCAGTCCTACCCCAGTTAACGACACAACATGCAGGCCACCCCTAGTCTCATGCCCTATTTTCCGCTCCTCGCTCCATCTGCCTCGTCCAAAGCGGATTCCTGCGTCTGAATCCACCTGAATCAGTCAATGCAAGAACTTTGACATTCATATTATCACATTGTTGTCAATTTTTGCTGCTCTATTCTTGCACTGTCCACTTTCTGTCATGACGATGCAAATTTCCCACTTGTGGGACTAACAAAGGATTATCTTATCTTGTCTTATTTTATCTTATAATTCTCCATTTCAAATTCACTCCAGTGTGATGGTAGAATCTCCTAAAACGTTCCATTGATGGGACTGTGTTCACATTTTTAACCAAGAAGACTTTTCCAGCCATTGTAGCTGTTGACTGGATCGGGTCTGCCGCTGAATACCAATAATTTCTTAAGAAAAATATTTCGCTTGTAATTCCTGCCCTATCAGAGTACAGTGGCTGACAAAAGATCTTTATACATTTTTGCAGTAACTGTGAGTAGTTTCTTCATTTTGGTACCAAAAACATTTAAATCCATTCCAGAGTAACAGTCTTGCTTACAAATTTTCCTTTTTATAACAACTAACACTTTTCTTCGCTTTTCCAAGGAAGAAAACAACACAGCGGTGGAAAAGGAAACAACAGCTATTTTTGCTGAAATTTGCTGATTCTGATATGAAGAAACACTCCAAAAATAACCAACTAAAATCACTGACTTCTACAGAAAACACTGACGCCAGGTCATTGACAGCTGAAGTGCTAAAACAATTAAATTCAACCAACAGCCCAAGTCACGCCCCCAGCCTTTCTAAGCACATGCTCAATCAGCACCCGTTAATTTCACAATTAATAAATAAGTTCATTTACTCACGGGTCGGATCCCAGTGAATGAATCTCCAAGCCTCTAATGAGTCAGGGGCTGCACAGCTGCTGCTGGAGCCACCCACGGAGAGCGAGTTATCCCGTGTCACCCCGAACATCCAGCCCAGGCTTAAGAATACACAGCGAGGGACAGGCGAAGCCTTCCAAGGCCCTCCCACCTGGGAATGCGGCCGGCAGCCGGCAGCGGAATAGAGCTGCACATGTCCACTAATGAGACACCTGGGAATATCTCCCTGAGAGAGTCTGGGGAGACAGTGGCGGTTCCCGCTGCTGCTTCACACCGTCACCGAGATGACGCCCCCCTCCCCTCCCTCCACCCCCGCTGAGAACATCCCGCCCACTTTTCGCGATCGGTCAGGCAAACGGCATTTAAAAAGCAACACGTGGGTAATGGGGCAGGCCGCCGGTAGCAACCCGGTTGATGTTTAACTCCACTTTCACTGTGTGGTGTTGGGGACCGGCTCCTCAGACGCCCTCCCTTCGAAAACCCAACTCCCCTCTGCCCTCTTTACTTCACATTTACCCTGTAATCAGCTCGCTAAATTATCCAAACAACTTTGCCAAAGTCCAGCCCAAACATGCTCCTCTTACAGTTTCACAACTGGTCCTGTTAATTCCGGGAAGCATAACCCTAAAGCCGGTCTTGGCCGAGGCGTGGGCGGAATCACTTACAGTCGCCACGCCGTTACCCTCCCAGCATCAGACTTCGAGAACAACGTCTTACCTTAACTTCTCGGTTCACTCATTAACTTCACTCCGCGTCTCCTGCACGCTGAAGCTCCCAGCCCAGAAGCTGCGAGGTCCCCCCCCAGATCGCGGCCTCATTGTGGGATACATCAAGGAGCACGTGACACCTGTCATTCCTCCTGAAAACATTCCCTGCCCCCCACCGCGAAGATGTCTCAGACCGAGAGCCTTGGAACACAAAGGACATTATCCTCCCACCCCACATACTCCCCCAACCCCCCCCCCCCAGTGGCTGCACAGGTGGCCAAGAAGGGGTGGGGTGTGTGTGTGTGTGGGGGGGGGGGTTAGGTTACTGGGACACACACAGCAGGGCTTCATCTACACAGACTGCAGCTGAGGTCGAGCTTAATGTATCGTCACACCAGACCTAGTGGACCCAACTGTCACTAATGCTGCCTGAATGCTCATGTAACCAGAAGACTCAAATGTTGGAGAAACAAGCAAACACTTTTTTTCTTTTTCAATCGACGGGTGATTTCACTTTTATGAACGTAACCTTGCTCCTCATACAGTATAAAGGATACATTGTGGGATAATTACAGAGGCATTATAGAGCGGGTTCACGACATCCCGCATCACCCATTTTAACTGGACCAATGATCACCACGAGAACTGGGGAAATGGCGTGTTCTGCCACGTACAGCCCCATGTACCCGACCAGTGCTCAAGAAGTACATCTACAAAAAAAACACCCTGAGATTTACATGAAAGGGCTCCGAGCTTCATTCATGACAATCAGTTGCTTAGGGTTAAGATTCCAGCTGCAGCGTTTGTCAGGGAAATGGCCATTGTTGTCAGGAGATTAGTTCTGGTGAAATAATCCCAGTGCTGTTTAAAGGCTGTGACTCAGAAAACTGCAGGTCAGCACAAATAGGTTTGAGTTTGTAATGTAAATGTTAAGGTCTACGTTTCATTTACCTTGAAAATTACTCAACGTCTAGGTCTCAGAAGACAGGCTAAAGCGTAGCTATCGTTTACAGATTACAAGCTTAATCTGTTAATGCTAAATATACTGTTAATGCTAATATACACATTTAAAAATGCTATCAGAGACATTTTTAGTGTCCATGTCTGGCAGCGCACAGTGGCTTTCAAAAGCTCTGCAAGTTTTTGAAAAGCTAGAGGGTATTTTCTTCTAAATTCGCCGCCCACACAGCATGGAAGCAGATACAGACATCTAAAACCATCATTCATCTCTTAAAAAAAAACAATGGCTAGCTATAATTTAGCACTTAAGCAGTGACTTTTAATGATGTCACACCAAAACAACAAAAGCCAAATAACGTGACTAAAACAGGCTCTGTTGTTACCTGCAGAGCTGTTTCCTTTATTTTCTATCTCTCTCGGAAGGTGCAAAAACACAACCCAGAAGCTCTTTAAAATGGAAGGCCGCCCAGAACCATAGCAGACGGCTTGACAAAGACTGCAGAAAAATGCTCAGGCAAACTCAAGAAGAGGCTGAGGATTCTCTTGAGTTACATCTGGCTCTTCACTCTACCTGCCCGTCATGGCTGCTCTCAGACCTGCACCCATTCTTCGGCTCAACCACCCACATGATTCCTTTCACTTAGTCTGCTCCATTATTCTGTCTAACCAGAACGGCCTGCTCCCCGTCCCCAAAGGCAGGAACCCAAGAAGTTCCCTCAGCCAAGCCACTTCATGTTCAGCAGGCAACCAAGGTTCTAAGCCCAGACTGAAAAAGCTTCAGTCCCTCTCAGCCTCGCCAGTCCTCTCTAACCCAGCCCAGTCACCGAGGGCATGGGGTCCTGCTGCCCATCACCCATTACTGAGGCATCGCTTTTGCATGTGGCCCCCCTCCCCCCATGCCTAGTAGACATAGTGGCCCTTGGGTTCGGCCGCAGAACATATTTCCATATCAGCTCACTCCCCCCCGCACAGCCAGCCTTCACTGTGGACAGAAAGCTTCATCAGGTAGTGATACCATCCTATTCCACACAAAACACACACCGTGATTCATCTCCATCATACTGTGCAAAAGTCTTAGGGGCTCAAAGAAGATTATGTATCAATTATCTTAATGTTGCTGTAAAGTTATGAACACCGTCAAAGTATGTTAGCTTGGCTATTTTCATGGCGACTCTTAAACACACCCATGTATATTTTGACTCAAGCATAAGCACACCTTGTTTGGCTAATCAATACCTCAATGACTTTTTAACACTAATTTAATTAATAAAGTAAGTAAGTAACCTGGTTGTGAAACTTAAGTACATGGAATGGCTGGGGTGCCCCAGAGGAAATGTAACCACCCAAGTAGATATCAGTAACTTTATGGAAAACACGGGAATTACTTGTTAGTTTTTGTTGTGTTGGTCTTAATTTTCACATGTTCTAATATTACATTGTGTTTTTTGTTTTGAGCACAAACTCACTACTAATCGAAAATTATTAAATGAATTAAACAAATAAAATACTATGTCTGATATTTTATGTACGTTTTTTCTGTGTCTGTACGAAGCAGTCTGCTCTCAAAACAGCTGTCTCTCTATGGCCAGGACAGGTTGGTGTTCTTCACTTATCTGAAGGTCGTCAAGATTCAAGGCTACGTTACGTTACGTTACAGCTCTGCTTTCTCTACTTCTCAGAGAATGGTCTCTTTATTTTTCTGTCATCAACACTAGTGGGACATACTACCAATTCATACACTCACGCTATATATTGTGTCTAACATGCTAAGAGTGTTTACTGTACCATTGTCTTCCAGACAGTAATACAGCACTGATTCCACAGAATAAAGCAAAAATAAAGGAAACCCAAGCTAACGTAACGTGACAGCTGTTGAGTAGCATCATCCGCAAACCAACAATGAGACTGAGTGATACGAGAAGCCTGGAGGATAAAATTCGACGGTATGTGGTGAGAATCGGGAAAATGCTTTTTTTAGTTAACACACAAAGCCAAAACCTCAAGGGAAAATGTAACTCAAAAGTCATACCGACCACACCAGCCTCAAACTCCAACCAAACCTTGAGTTACTCAAAACTCTACAAATAAAAGAAAAAACAGTTTTTGAGAACAATTCTGGTGGGAATCTGGCCTCAGTACTGATACTGCTGAGGCTACAGCAAGATGTAGATAGGAACCCTTCACTCCCCTGCAGGAGACCAGATGTCAGTTTGCATTGTGACACAGATTACAGGAATGGCTGCGCAAACACCCTCAGGTGTGCATTCCACACCAGGCGGGGAGGGGGGGGGGGGGCACCTTTCAATAAATAAAAATGTCAATTTTCTTGTCTTTACCCTGGACGTATGTGGTTACATGGGAGAAGCGCTTGAAAGACACCGCAGGAGAAGCTGAGGACAAGAATCCGAAGCCTGATTTCAGGCCACAGAAATGTCATTACTGATTACCCGCTGCCGACTGTGTGGAGTGATTTAATGGACCACCGTGCCCGGATTTCACTAGGCCGCGCTGGGAGACACAGGAAGACAAACTGATCGCGATGCCTCGATGCACACCTGGTCCCAACAACCTCTTTCATTTGTGAAGGTAAGGGGTCAAATTAGAGGCTGACATGAAACTGGCTGATTTTGGCCAAATCGCCAGGGGCACAGAAACTTTTATAGCACATCAGTCACCAGCTGAGAAGACACATTTTGTTCCATTGTGCTTTCAGTCATTGTATTTGTCTGTTACTATGTTTAACCTGCAGATTTCAAGGCCCTTTGGGACAAATGAAATGAAAAGTGTCTATTTTTTTATTATTTTACAGCAATGTGCAGAGATTACGTGCGACTGAAGATAAGAAAACAGTTTGCTCAGGGGCAGACTTTTCCTTCAAAGTATATATTTAAAAACAAACATTGTTGTCTGGGTCGACATTTTCTGGTTCACATCACGCTGCGGATTATCCATTCAAAACATCGCAAATGTACATAGAAATCCACATTGACCCTGCTGAACTTAAACTCTGACCCTGTCAAAGAAAAAAAGAGAAAAACCAAAAATCACAGCCTGTTGGCTTAAGGTGGGTCCTCAGAACAGGGTGATGAGAAACTAACTACAGGCTTAACTCCCACTGCTTTCTACAGTTCGGCCTGAGCGGTTTTTCCCACAACGCCTCTGGCACTGTGAAAGCTTCTTGAAGAGGCCATCACCACAGAAAGTATAGATGCTTTCGTATAGATGCAAATGTCTCACACCCTTATACTCATGCAGAAAATGGACAGGATACCATGTGACCATCTAAACCTTCCTCTATCTCTCCCTCAGAGCACATGTGCAGTAAGGCAGCCTGGGTGAGGCTCTTCCTGTCTCTATTATGCTAATTACTCACTTCTCCAGAGGACGGCCATATCTATACGATACGGTCTCACCGCAGCAGGGAAACGGACGCCATCGGGTGACGTCCAGCATTGTGCCACGCAACTCAGTCACGATCTATTGCGCAAGTTCGGGTCGTCTAACGCAAATAAAGTCCGTAAGCACAACTGATAAACCAGATTAAATATAATTTATGACCGTATGACAACATCTGGCATGTTTCTGAAAACGTTCCCAGTGACTTCCAGCATTTCATGTCCAGGTGAAATTGAAAAGATTCTGTTAAAAAACTGTCAGATCTGAAATTAAATATTTTTGTACCATGGTTTTAAAAATTCAACAAAGAATAAAAAAAAGAGTTTCAGGACTGGGGAAAAAAAAGGGTCTCGATTGTATTTTTTTCAATATAGGCATAAACAGAGTGCACAATTAATCTAAAACCATAAGGAATGGAAAATGAAATATTTGATGTAATCTTGGTATTTATAATCCTGCTTGTTGACTAAATATGTGAATCTCAGACAAACAACTGAGTTGTTTTTTAAGTTGTTATCAGTTTAATGATTCCTTCCTGTTTAAAGACATTTAAAGATTCCTGGAATTATCATCCTTTTCAAAGCTGTTGAGTCTGGAGCAAATATTTTTTGTGCTCAAACAGATTCCTTCCAAACTACACCAGGTCCCCTGACAAATCTATTAGCAGACATAAATACTCCAGTGGATACTGTACAACCCAGAAATCAGCTTCGTGGTCAGTAGATAAAATGGTGCCCCTAGTGGTAAAAGATGGAATATATTATCTTGAATTGAAAATATTTTGGTACAAAGCACTGGTTTTTGACTTCACTGATTGCCAGTAAATTTTATTGTGGGGACCTTGGTTTGCATTATTTTTTTCTTTTTCTTGGAAAAATTCTTCTTGGAGGGCTAGTGCTTGGAAAAACGACCAAGACAAAACATGGATGGCAAACCTTTTCATGATAGCTTCATAAACCCCCTGCTTTTCACAATGTGACACCAAAATGTGCCCCAAACTCTCAGCCATGAGGTTCCTCTCATTTAAAACTACAACAGTGATTCAAGGACTACAAAAGTCTGCCATGATGGATGCTCCCCTTTCAGAAACTTCTTATCTGTCCTTGAAAACCCATTAGTGGTTATGTAGTGTTATGATGCTGTCACATTAGGTTAGCCTGAGTTTCCTTTATTTTGCTGTAGAATCAGTGCTCTATCGCTCTCTGCAAGACAATGATGCAATTAACACTTTTAACATGTTACACATGATATGATATGTGTGGATTTGCAGTAAATTCCAGTAGTGTTATTAACACTGTTAAATTTAAATTAATATTCTCTTTAAATTGTTTTGTTGTAAAGTGTACAAGGTTTTACCTATGTTATAGTTTCTTTTACACCCCAATCATCTTTTAATTTTTTATTTGTAAATTGAACTAATAATTAAAACGCATTCAACCTATCATAAGTCTGGACAGATGTTCAGCATATTTATTAAACTAGGATGTTAAACGTGTGAGTTAAATGGCTACATAGCTGCTATTAGCTAATAGAATTAGCACACCAACATTTTTACCATGCAAGAGGCTACTTTCAACCATGATTTTAATGGACTTGTTTAGTGAATAAAAACATGTACATGGTCCAGAATATTCTGGTAATTTGACACTTTACAGGGCCCACCCAAAAATCTTACCCCGATCTGATATATCGGCTGACACAACACCGGCAGTAAATTAGTCTCCTAAATCCAAATAGTGAAAACGCCATCACTGTATTGCACTTTTTGCGCACCAAAAGCCATAAAAACAGAAGGATTCACTCAAAACATTGTTCAGCGTGTTTATGATTTGCCAGGTCTACATTCATTCCAAAAGAGTTATTGGATGAGACCAGTAACACTGCGACGGGGGTGTTCCTCAGCAGCTACATCTGTTTATGAATATTACAAACACACTCCCTGAAGCCGGTCGGCTGCAATCCAATCCCTGCCAGCTCTCTCATTTTTATACAAACTCACGCATATTCCACGTCACCGTTTGTAACAGCTTAAGAGCTCTAGCACATTAACACACCGTTTAAAATAAATCTACAAATAAAGCTAAGCTTACAATAAACCCAGAATGTCGCATTTAGGCTCACAAGACCCAATGACGTCTGCTTTTTAAGGTTCAGTTCTAAAAAAACTTAATCTACAATTGTTTCCAAAGTTAAAACCAAACTCAAACCAAACTGAACTCATCGTGTTACAGAAGTTGTAACTGTCTTTTCTGTCAACCCGCTCTTTGTATTTATACCAACGTTTTGGTTTATTTGTTTGACTAATTTTACTGTAACTGGAGAGCTGAACTACAGCTGGCCAGAGCCAAAGTGGAATCAGGACTGGACTGTGAGTTATGCAACATTTTGATGATCCTCGCTGTGAATCGGCTTACCCCCATTAGTATGCGGGTTACAAACAAGGGGAGCAGAGTCCTGTGAGTGGGATTTCCAGAGCAGCCATCATCTCGCTGCCTGCGCTCTCCATCTCCACTGGCCGCCCATCGCTAGGCAACCAGAGCAAGAGGCAGGGAATTCCAGCAGCCCTCAGACTATTTTCATTTAGGCCTTTTCTGTGTTTTTGCTTTTCTTCTTACTTTAGTTAGAGGCCGCATGGACTCAGAAATTTACAGTTAGTCTGTTTTGGGTCCTGTATAACAAAGCTAGAATTATGCTTTAGCAAGACAAATGTGTCGGATTTAAGGCAGAACGGGCTAAATGTACGTGAGCGCTAGAGGAAGACGATTTAAACTTGGGTACCTTAAATCCGACAAATTATCTAGTTATAATAAATTATCAAGTTATTTCCTGATACAGGCACCTGGTCTATTGCTGATATATCAATGTGCTTATTTACGGAGGCAAAATGTAAAAAGTTTACTGCTTTATTGTTATATTTTGTGTCTAAATAATAGATTTTTCTTTTTATTCAATAGAGGCTAAAATATCACGACATAATAGTGATCATAGCCCCAGATGTTACAGCAAAGGTGTGTCCAGCAACATTACCTGTTTTGTTCTTTGTCTCTTTCAAAATATAACCAGTGTCAGAGTCACACCCAACCCCAGTGGCCCCCTCAAGGCCAAATGACATGTGGGGGAAAAGTCAAAACACTTTGTTCTGGGTCACAAGGAGATATAAAGACCCCGTGGCCTCCTAGTACCTCCACCCCCTCCCAAAATGCCCCTCCACGTCTCCCCAAGGATGGCATCTTCTGTAACATCAGAGCCCGAAAACACGACTGATACTTCCTGCCTCAGAACAGCTACATAAACAAAAGGAACTAATGAAAGCATCTGCTCTGCAGGCCACCATCTTCACGTGCAGCTGCCGCCGCACTTATCGGAACTTCTATCAGCGACGTTCTCCGCACTGTCATCAGGAAAACATGGTCCAGCTGAAGGAGACTAAATCAGGTCATGCTTACCTACCATTACTGAACAGACACAGAAGGATCCTTATCACCACTACATTCGGGATGAATATACCTCCACATTCCTCTGGGAATCATCCAACATAAACTTTGCCTGCAGTTCAAAAACATTCCGGCCCAGAATCCTGTGCAACCAAAAATCAAACTACAGAATAACGCCTGAGGTAAAGTCATCACTGAAACATTGGCAACTTCACACAAAGGTGCTTCCAGTTACGGCAGTACAGCCCAAACCCATGTCTGTCTGCACCAAATGACTAATGTTGAGGAGAAAACTACCTGCATAAAGGTCAACGACACCAGCTTGTGCCCTGGGGGGGGAACGCCAATCTGCAGTACTCCCATCATGCCAGCTGGCAATGCCTGCCGTTAACCCAACCAGGCTGTAATAACGGATTACGGTCAAGGAAAAGTAGCAATTCAGCAGGAGAAACTGAGGAATAATAAAATTTATTAGAAATTCATTGTCAAGCAAACATAAGTCTGTCTGTCCATCCATCCACTCAAAATTCATCAATTTGTCTAATAACCATCTTTCGAGGATGATGTTTGTCTGGCGTCTCTTGGCAGTTTCATACTACCAAATATGATCAACTCGCAATATAATACGCAAATCCTTCTTTTATCAGTATAAACGCAATATGACCACAATATGCAAACGTCATTATAAGTATTTTTCCCATCACATTCAGTAACTCCCGATATTTTCAGTTTATTTCTGATAATAATGTGCCCAGTGACAGACATGGGAAGAGCATCCCCTGGCTTTGTCTAGTCTCCCAGTCACAGAATTAGTCAACCATTTTCTTTCCAGACCGAATTCAAGAAGCTTGGAGCTTAATCAAGTGGAAATTGGAAGTGGGGTGGGGGGCTGAGTTGTGGGGACAGGCTGAGGTTGGGGCTGCGTGTAGAATGAAGCAATTGTTTGAGACAGAATTCATCTGGAGACCCTCTTTGATGTGATTCTAAGGAGAAGCTTTTTTCAAAGAAACCCCATAAACATTTACTGTGGCAATGAATTGCAACCAATTCCGATACAAACAGCTCCAGCGGACTCCGGTTTGGCAAAAAGTGCGACCTTAAGACGTTTATTAGCACTCGCAGAAAAGCAATTTCTGGTAATTTTTCTGTCTGTTCTTGCTAAATTAACATAGAAAGTTAAAAACAAACACGTTTAAAGTTTCCAAACAGGCTGTTATCACGGGCTGATTTCTAGACACCGGTTATTTTCCATCCTTCTGTTTCACAAGCTTTCCGTTTTTTATTATTAAAGTTTTTTTCAATGGGGATTCATATTCAAAATGCAGTCGTCTGCTCTCCCGCATCCACAGCTAACTGAGCCCCCACCGAGTCTATTGTGTAGTTAAGCTTTTCTCATGCACTTCTTGCAGCAAAGTAACTGTGTTGGAGCGCTGCAAGGGGAACAAACGTGCTTTCCCCCCGCGATAATAGTTCGGTTTAACGGTGTAAAGACCTGGCAGTGGTAGCCATAGATCGAAAGGCTATTTAAGGTGTACATGTGCGGAAACCACGTGAAAAGTGGCACTTTCTGCAGCGCTTAAAGCTGGACACCGGGCGCATGTGGCTCTTCTGCACCGCGTAAACTTTCCCACCCCTGCTGACTCATTTGCAATGTGGTACCATCTCCCCGTTATCGGACAATACAATGCAAAACTCACACTTAAAGGGCAACCTCAGCTATCCGCACTGCAGGCATATTACACGCAGAAAGTGCCACCGCTGGTGTTTTTGCAGGATCTGAATCTGAAACGCAGGTCCCCGACGCCGCTTACCTCCGATGATATGCCGGCAGGTGCCCTGGAACTGTCACATCCTTCCCGGTAACACAAGCCGCGGATCGCACCTGCCTCGGCCACAGGCTGGCCGACTTGTTTCTTGGAGGGCGATCGGATTATGGCCTCAAGCTCTTAGAGCCTCCGGCGCTGCTCGTAGTCAGCTGATGGACAGAGAAAGGAGGAGACGAAAGTTTGCGGGGCTGCACGCCTCCCAGCCACCGACAGATTCTGCACGGAGATTCACCGCTTGTCAGGACCGGGGGAGGTTCTCGCAGCCGCACAAACTGGATATATTTGCATTTATTCGACCCCTCCTCTCTTCTTTCATAGCTTCCATTGTTTGTCCCGGCTGGGTTCTTATTTGACCCCGGATAAATCCCCAATGGCCAGCGCTGAAAGCGGGAGCTCGGGGGTAGCTGGGGCGCACATGGCACGCGGGGACGATAAATCACTCGGTTAAAAGGGATTCATTGCAAACGCTACGGACAGAACCGAGAAGCTGCGGCGATGGGAATCACACACAGCATGTTAACCTTAAAGGGAGGTACAGCATATCAATAAATACATATCCTGCACATTTGATTATTTAACACGACTATCGCATAGCTACTTCTAAACTGTTTAGAAAATCGTAAACGTCAGGGACAGGATTATAAGATAATCGACAATATTATACTAAACATTTGTAAATGATTAAGGAGAGTGTAATTCAATTCATTTAATTATTACGTGGAAGATCAAGAAACAATGCCTCAGTGAGTGCACTTCTGCACAAAACGTACCCCCCTGGTGTTTACTTGTCATGGTTCAGAGCCATAAAAGACGGAATACAGGGCGAAGTTTTACACAGAGCAATGTAAAAAAAAATAATAGCCTAAATTTTATTTATAAAAAAAAAAAATCGATCCACACTCTTCACACCAATGTACATGTTTGGCTGTACATGTTTGATTCCAGGTACAAGATTTCCTCTGTAATATCCTATGCCCGCGCATTTGCCAACCGCTTATCCAGTACATGCTCTCAGCCTGCCCGAAGTTAAGCCAGGGAACACAGACCACCAGTGCAAACCGGGGGAGAACATGTTAACTGGGGCTGGTGATCAAATCCCCAACACCAAGGCTGTGACACGACTGCTAACAACCATGCCCATGTAGCACCTGCAAATAAAACACTTCATGCTCACAAATACAAAGATCAAGCACCAGACAGCTGGGCTAAAAGGCTCTACATACCCCCGATCTCTTCAGTTTTTGCTAGCACTCTTATAATGGCGTTTTGCATATTACCCTACATGCAGTAAATCAGTAACGGATGCTGCTTGACCAAACCTCAAGTCCCCTTTAAGTGCTGCGGTGCAATTACAAAAGATGCCTTGGGATCGTTTTTGACCTCAGAGAGTCAGGACCTGAGAGAGTCAGTCTCTCAGAGAGAGAGAGTGAGGACCTTAGAGAGTCAGGACCTGAGAGAGTCAGGACCTCAGAGAGAGAGTGAGGACCTCAGAGAGTCAGGACCTGAGAGAGTCAGTCCCTTAGAGAGAGAGTGAGGACCTCAGAGAGTCAGGACCTCAGAGAGAGAGTGAGGACCTCAGAGAGTCAGGACCTCAGAGAGTCAGTCCCTCAGAGAGAGAGAGTGAGGACCTGAGAGAGTCAGGACCTCAGAGAGAGAGTTAGGACCTTTAATGCTTTTTGTCTGTTACTGTACTACCGTAGTCGTATACTCTAGCCACAGAGGAATGTGATACAGGGAACCAATGACACATAAACCATGTAAACTAATGTTTTTATTAAAATATATAAAAGAGTATATGTGTATAGAAGCAACAATAAATATGCATATACAATATAATGATTTTACAGTTATATGAATAGGAAAGGTATTAAAATTCAAATGGCAGTGGTGATTTAAAATACATAATATATTTAAAAACAGACACATGTAGAGGAAAGGCCCCACGTCCACAGCAGAGCTGACAGCAGGTAGAAAACCACATTTTTAGCAAAGATCAAAGAGCTGCACCTTTCACCTGAAATCACAGCCGAGGGAAGGACTGTGAGACAGACATCAACCCCCTGGATTCGCTCTAACTATTTAATGGGTAATATCCACATAAATAGGACTGCAAGTGAGCCTGCTACCCATCTGTAGGGGTGCTGTAAAGGGGGGGGGGGTGGTAGGATGATTCCAATGGCCCCTGAGTGACAATTTGGAACATAATTGGATTGGGCTGGGTTGGGGGCTCTCTAGCCACGCCACTGCCCATCTGGTCATGTGACTGGCTGAGGCTATAGTATGAAACTTAAGAAAAAGCCTGGAATTCATATCGAGAGAATGGCCCTTTGTGGGATAATAGCTGCTTTTCTTGCTAGCAGCATACCGTGTGTCAGCAGCTACAGGGCATAGGCACCAGCGGGGTGAGACATCTGAGAAGATGGAACAGCTAACTAGCTGCATGTGAAGCCCCGCCCTCTTTATTCATGACTGGTGGTACTGGTGGTACTGGTGGTAGTGGTGGTGATGGTGGTGCTCATGGTGATGGTGGTGCTCATGCCGCTGCACGACGGGCACCACAAACCCAGGGCTGCCAGGTAGGGTGGGCGCATGTTCCCGCTCCAAGCCCGGGGGGACGCCAGAGGGGGCTGGCTGCTGCTGAAACACAGGGTAGGGGGCCCTGGGCGGGGAGAGAGTGTCCCTGGCTCTCACCCGGAGCCGCCTGCTGGAACTGTGCTGCAGCTGATGCTGGGGGTAGGCTGGGGGTGCAGGGGTCTGGGCAGGGAGGTGGTACACATCCTGAGCCCCCAGCCCCGCCTGGGAGCCAGCCAGCGGCCTGCCGGATCTGTTACCTCCGATCGCACCCCCTGGGATTCCGCCCACACCTCTCGATGTGCCTTTAGGTGACTTCAGAAACTGGGCTCCCCTCCCACGTGTTTCCATAAAAGCGCAGTTCTCCCCTAGGACCTGCGAGCGGCGCTGGTGGGCCACGTGGGCCTCGGACTCCTGGGAGCGAGCCCGGCTCTGCCGCCCTTGGGCTTCCTGATGATGGGCTTGGGCTTCCTGATGAGGCTGCAGAAGAGCACCCCCTGGTGGACAGAGGAGGACAGAAAGGTTGTTGTATTTCTCCTAATCATTTCGCCATATTCTTTAACTTTAAATTTTATGTCAGATTTGCCATTTAATGTACTTAAAATCTCTCAGCCCAGGTGAGTAAATAAATGCCACCACGGTATACCCACTAGCAGAGACTCACTGAATTTGCATAAATTTGGGTATTTTGCATCTTATGCAAGTGTCTCACAAAGTAAATGATTCAGAACAATTCATCATTAAAGTCAAGAAAACTCTGCCATGAATCTGCCAAGACTGGAGAGACCACGACTGAGATGCGCACAGATCCCCAAACTCCTCACTGCAGTTCAACAACAAGTCAGAAGAAAACAAACCAGGCAGCAACTGCAGAGGTCAATAGTCTGCCCCCTATTGGAGGAGACAGACATCACAACATCATAATGCAGATACCGATTTAATGTTATGTAAGTCACACTTCCTGCCAAAGCTGTGATATTCACCACTTTCAAATCTTGAGGTGTAATTTTCTATTCCAGCCAGGTCCAGGTAGTGATTCCTTCTCTCCGTGTTCTCGTCAACACAGTAATGGTTTCTCTCGGCACTCAGAGAAGCGTCATTGTTCTGCCTCCTGGAGGGGGATGAGAGAGGAAGGCTGTGGTTTACCAGGATCCCGTGTGTATGTCACCAGCTGAAGGGTACAGGCACACGTAGGGGGAGAAATGTCATGTCCACCAGGGGGCGCCCTTAGGGTGTTATGTTTGAGAAGGGTGCTCATGTAGAGGTACAGTCAATTACAGAGTACTGGTTCTGATGAAGAATTGCAAGGGAATTTACTGAGGTATAATAAATAATGACTGATTATAAGATGACCTCTCCTACGTCACAGTAAGGTAATATTACTCAAGATGTCTGATCACATGACAATCAAGGTCTACTGAAGGAGCACAGAAGTGTTGGCATTTACACTAAAAGCACTGACTGGTCAGTCAACAGAGAGGGGCTGGACTCAGCTGTGCTCACCTGAAGTGCGTCGAAGCTCTTCTGTCCACACAGCGCCCCTCTTCCTGATGATCAGGCTCGGGTCGGCAGCACCCTGAGTCCCTCTCTAAGGAAGCAGAAGGACACCATCAGCCTGGAAGCTCATCATCTAAGGCCATTCCAAGGTCGTTGTGTTACACACAACAGGATTACGTCAGAGATTTACAAAGCCGATGCAATACAAATATAAAGTAAATAATATACAAATGATGTAAACAATATTACAAATAAGCATATAGTTAAGTTATAACAGAGATAATAAACATTGTGCATTACTGTGGACATTTAGCAAAAACACAGCTGTGATACTTCCGAGACCCAAAATACATAAGGTGTAAGTTTGGAACCAGAGGCAGGTCGCCTTCACCCCCACCCACGTCGCTCACCTGACCCCCCCATGAGGACCTCCCGTCTGCGCTCGCTGGGCCCCGGGGTTACGGTCAGCTTCACACGCAGGCTCCTGCCCTTACTGCTGGATGAGTGATTCACTGAGGCATCCACCACGTCGTATATGGTGTGCATGAGACTGGACATGTCCTGCCAGAACAAGGGAGATGGGGGGGGGGGCACAGTTTAAAATAATGGGACAGATGTTTGCGACAGTCGCTCATTTTAACTGGGATGGGCTTGTTGTGAGAGAACTGGAGTAAAAGCTGCACCTCTTTGGTCACTTTGCCGTTGTTGTCAAAGTCATAAAGGGTGAAGATCCACTCCTGACGGTTATCTTCCTCCACAGACACGGCGCACTCCAGGTCCTGTCACCATAGCAACAGTGTCACGTATTAAAACAACCACTGGAGGCCAGTATTGGCCTGAAATTCACCCTGTCCAGACAACTTTGACACACAAAAAAAAAAAAACACGGAGAGGTAACTTTTATTATGCAGGATTTTCACTAATTTATCTAATGATACTCAGCAAAGACATGACCTGTAGCATATTTAGTTTTCCAATTTTTATCATATGTGTTTGTTAGGGGACGCCAAAAAACCCTTTACCCTCTCTTTCTATTCTGGGAACCGGATTTCAACCACAGTTTCTCAGTTACAGGCCTCTTGGAAACCCTGTGATTCAGGGGTAACTAGTAACCGACTTGTAATTGGAAAAATAAACTGCAGGAGTATGGCTGACATAGCAGCCAGGCCAGGGAAGGCGGCGTTCCCAGAGCAGGCTCTCTACCACCACGAAGGACTAAACAACAGACTCTTTGGTTCAGCCCAAAATGAAGAATATCATCCCCTTAAACTTCACCAGAAACAAACTGTTCACTCCCTCATTAACAGTCGAAATAATCAGACCTACGTGAAAGTATATTCCCACACAGAACGTCAGTCTGTCTCTGACCAACAGAATTCCTCACAGAGATCAAGGAAGTACAAAAATCAGGTTTCACTCCTAGTGATGTAACAGCAGTGTCAGAGCGCTGCGCCGCGAAAAGGAATCAAACAAGTATGACAAGAGGTCGCGCATCTTCTTGTCTTACTTCACAGGGAAATCAGACATCACCCTTCTTATCGTTTCTTACTTAACAGAAGAATTAACGGCCAGGTGTGTAGCTAGAAATACCAGGGCTCTTGATAACATAAAATGTCACCTCAGGTCCTCCTGCCCAATTTCATCAGTAATCTTACTTATTCAAGGACCCCTGTGATGTTCTCAGCCTCCTGAATCTACCACCCCAGCTGATCAGAATCAGAAACAGCATATTATTATCCTCCAAGAGAAAACTGCTTTGCTGGCTACCAAGTCCAAGGTGCTGAGAGTGACCCCTGAAGAAGGGGACATCAGAGTGACCCCTGAAGAAGGGGACATCAGAGTGACCCCTGAAGACGGGGACATCAGAGTGACCCCTGAAGACGGGGACATCAGAGTGACCCCTGAAGACGGGAACATCAGAGTGACCCCTGAAGAAGGGGACATCAGAGTGACCCCTGAAGACAGGGACATCAAAGTGACCCCTGAAGACGGGGACATCAGAGTGACCCCTGAAGACGGGGACATCAGAGTGACCCTTGAAGAAGGGGACATGAGGGCGACCCTCACCTCCATGGTGACACACTTCTTGCCGTGGTCTTTTGGCGCATCTCGTTCCCCATTCCCGAAGCTCCCCCCACCTTCCAACTTCTCCGGGGCCAATGTCACTGGGAGACAGACGACACGCGTGTTAAAGTCAGACCCACAACACGCTACTTACAAATAGATCTGATTGTTTTTTAATAAAAGGGGCACTTTATTGACTATAAATTGATAATAAAATCCAGAGACTGGTTAAGTATTAAGAAACGTTTAATTTAATGCCTCTATTTACCCTCCAGGGGACCGTGATTGTCTAGAAACTGCCCATCAATCGGTTCGCTGCCTGGTATCTCCTGGAGAGAGAGAAGGAGACAGAGGGGGAGATGTGTGTGAATCTGCAAAAGACGCCTGGAAAACAAAGAGCTCGACATAAAGCATTTCCTACTCATGCAGGGCCAGCGGACGAGAGAGCGGGTGGCGCGGCTGCACAGCAAACACCGCCGATCCGCCCGCCCGCCCGTCACGGTTTGCTGTCTGGGTTAGGAAATCGCCATCACAGGTGGCACTTCCAACATCAGGACCGGGAAGCACCCAAAGGCCAGATGCACTCTGCCCCCCCCCCGCTACCGCCCCCCCCCCCCCCAGGGGGGGGGGGGGGGTTGGGCCGGGGGGGGGGGGGGGGGGGGGGGGGGGGGGGGGGGCCGGCGGGGGGGG
>JAODJX010000136.1:18900701-18915150 GCA_026776945.1 Isichthys henryi
AGCGCCCCCCAGCCAGCGCCGCCAACCAGCGCCTCCAACCGGCGCCCCCAGCCAGCGCCGCCAACCGGCACCTCCAGCCAGCACCTCCAGCCGCATACTTTACAGTCACAAACCTTTGGGCTGCATCTCTTTTGTACATTGGGACTTTCCTCTATAGCCTTTACATAATGACTGACTGTCCTCCCATCCATTTTCTAGAAACCTTAATCTGGACCTTATCCCAGGAGCTAGTGACATGACACTGCAGGGCACACACACCGTTCACACACATATTCACACCTGCAGACAATCTGGAAACTCCAATTCACCTTAGAGTGTTTTTGGACTGTGTGAGGAAGCCCCATAAGAGTGTAGGAAGACGCTAACCACAGCACCATCGGGTCACCTCCTGACTGACTTTTTATGTAAAATTCAGGCATTATTAATTAATCGACGAACTACTCAAACTGATATTATGAGGCGTTCCAACACTGGCGCAACTTATTTATAAAGAGAGAGACATTATAAATCTTCCAAGTCGAACTAACAGTGCAGCTGGCACTGAGGCATGAATCTGACTGACTCTCTAAGCCGGGGGACACCGACCTTTCGTTTATATGATTAAACCTCTCGCAGTGGTGATGTCGGTTCAAGCCGTAGCAAGTTACCCGGACAGACATTTGCCGTTACTGCTCGTATGAGAGGTGAATATTTCCTGATTATTGGTGCCGGAGCCTCGGTGCTACAGGCCATTTCGCTCTGCTGGGAAGCATGACGAATGACGCCGCGGCGCGGCTCTCACACCCGGCACGTGCATTCTGTTGCCAAAGGATAATTTTACTTATTAATCCATTTGTTTATTTATGTAAGAATGAGTCATGCTTTTGGCACAATAACCAGTGGGACGCTGGGGCTGAATTTATGACAGTTCTAAAGAAGAAACATATGTATCGCTTTTCCAGCTTGAAGACAAACGCAACTGCTGTTATTGAAAGCAGTTATTGGAAGCATACATTGTTGTAAATTATTTCCATTTGCAACGACATGTAAGAATGAATGATCTCTCTTTTAAAGAAATGGCTCTTTTCAGCAATCGAGTATGCTAAACTTTTAAAATAGGTATTGCTGTAGCTGCTCGTATAATTTATCGCAGCTGTGGAGCCAGGAAAACGAACTACAGTAGAAGTGGCAAGAAATTTCCGGTTAAAAGCAACTGTTTTCGTTCCAAGCGTTAGGTAGATGAATGATCTGCACACATTTTTCATCCACTCTTTCATCTTACTTTCCTTAGAAACGGGTCAGCCTTAAAGTTTTTAAAGTTTAGCAATGCATTTAAGCCTTTGGAGTTGATATGAACACCACCCCCCTACCGTGAATAATTAACACACATTTACTTTTAAACATTTACTAAAATGAACAAGGGCTTAACCTATTACTAGTACTTCAACTTTTCACTATTATTAAATAGTCTTGTACAGAAAATAAGCCCCGTGTACCACAATTTACATACACAGTGGTTTAACAAATCATTCAAGTCACTGGATCTGGCTCGAACCAACCTCTTAATCGCGAACCATCTAGTGGCCCATCAGAATTAACCCAAGTCAGCCTCCCCAGACATTCTCAAGTTATAATTAGTGCAATTTCTATTGCTTATTTTAAGCAGTGTTGCCTGCAATTGTATTCGTTGAATTCAGCAAATTAAGTAGCATACACAAATCGATTTTTGAAATAGTAAGTGATACGGCAAAAACACAATGGGACGTCCGTGCTCAATCAGGCATTGCCCCTGAATTGCGCGGAAATTTTATTCAATCTTGTCCCCTTCAAAGCGCGTTCTTACCTGCGCATCTTTTATTTTATGCTCCGCAGCACCGAAGCGCTCGCATTCTTCTATCTCCCTACGGGAGGCGTTTATGACCAAACTGTCTCCTACAAAACAGCAAAGTCAGTGTAAGCAAAATAGAGTAAATGTCATGTCATGCATACATCAGAGCTTAAAAGAAAGGACGATTCTCACCTTCAGGGTTTTCTCTACGTTTGCAAGCTAGATTTTAATTGCAAAAAAAAAAAAAGACAATACAAGAAACGATTTACAACCTGCACTTTCATTTAATATGAATACTCGTATTAAAAGTACTTTGCTAGTTTTAACTCCACATTATTACTTACCGTGTTTTGATTGAAGTTTGCCCATTTTATTTCACAGAAATGGTTCTTGTTAAGTTAGAAGTCCATAGAGCAATCGTTCAGCGATGTAGATGTAACTTAATCGACATGATTAGATTATGTCCATTGCTCAAAGCGCAAATTTGTATGGAAATGTGCTCTGTTTTTTACAGAGCGATCACGTGCATTGTTATTTCTCAGTGGTGGGGTCACTTTGCGCTGAAATCACACGGAGCGAAGGGAAGCTGCCCCACCACTGACTGCGCCTAGACGAGCAACAGTTTAAAGTGGAGAACACGCTCGCAAACCCACAGTGTTAATGGCGTCCTCTATTGGCTGCACTTTTTATTTCGTTTTGTGCCGAACCAGAGCGGTCTTAACTGGATCCAATTTGATGACAAACTGACAAGACAGAGAACAGAGCTCAAGCCCCCGCCAAAGACATAAGGTTTATTCTTGAACGGATGGTGTAATAAGTAAATTCTCTCCGTTGAGGTATAAGTTGAAACTGATGGAGCTCCCTTACTGACGTGGCGTGATCATAAACTTTTATAACAATTTTTTATAATTAGCCTATGATATATACCGATAGCATAATAACAAAAATATAAATCAGTTTAGGTAAAGACATTTAATAAAGTCTTAGTATTTACCTAGTGAAACTAACATAGTTTACGGGTTAGGAGCCTTTTAAACCACAAAGATCTGCATGAGCGGTCAGTATTTGCTGAGAATGTCTGGCTCAAACTTCTGTGTGACATGAATTCAAGTCACACCTCTGGAAAATCCTCTCCTGAGTGCCAAGTGAGGTTGGGGACATTGAGTCTGAATGGACCATGTTCCGGGCTTAAATCACTGCTGCAGCTGCAAAGAGCTTCAGCTAGAAGGAAGTCGGTGCCTGTCCTGGCGATGAGCCTAGGACCCGCTGGTGGACACCTGTGCTGAGGGAAGTCGTTAAGCTGAAGGCAACGGCCTGTAGGCCCCTGTTTGTACTGAGGTCCCCTGAGACAGCTGAAAGGTACCGACAGGCCAGAAAGGCTGCAGCGAAAGGCAGCCAGGGAGGCAAAAGCTTGTACATGGGAGGAGTTTGGAGAGGCAGGGAGAGAGTATCGGGTCTCCCCAAAGATGTCTTGCCAAACCATTCAAAGCCTTGGTTAGGGGATGCAAGACTTTACTGACGCTGTGCTCAGCCAGGCTGGGGAAGTGCTGACCAGCTCTGGGGATATTGTGGAGTGGTAGAAAAAATACTTTGAGGAACTCCTTAACTCAATAGCCATCCCGGCTCAACAGGAGGCAGTGTGGAAATTTCTGGTGGTTCATAGTCTATCACCACATATAGTCATCATGGGAGTAAGAGGCTTCCACAGCTTAAAGCTGTTCTCCAATTCTGGTTCTGCAGGGACATGTCCCTGCTTAGACACACCTACTAAACCTACTGATTTACAAACCTTGTTGGATTTTGACCCTTCAGGACTAGAATCGGGTAGATAGCTGCGTAAGGTAGATGAATTCTGTGAATAGATGTTGAAAGCATTGAATGTTGCATGGGTGACATGCAATGTTGCGTGAAAGCAGGGTAAAATACATATTGACTGGCCAACAGCAATAGTGACCCCCATGTATTTTAAAAGGGGGATTGTCATGAGATCACGCTTATCAACTCCCCTGGGAACTTACGCAAGAATTCTGGAGAGAAGATTGCACCTGATGTTTGAACATCAGAATTCTTGATGAACAATGGAGATCTAGCTTGGCTGTGGAACAGTAGACTAATGCTAATCATTTGCAAGGCACGTTTTCATTTCACAACAAACCCAACCACTCCAGCACTAATTACTGATACACCTGAAGTCATAGGAGTGCTCATCCCAACCAGCAAAGAGCAGAGTGAATTTTTCATTTTGAGTGTGAAAAGGGCAACAGGTTGTAAACTTACCCCCAAGTTATGATGTGCTTCTAGGAACATATTAAAGACTTCCTTAATCAACCAGTCCTGTAAACTGAAAGATCCTTAGGTGTAGGTGTGTGTGTATACACGTACACATGTCTGACTCTCTGGCGCCCGTGCTGAAACTCTGGGAGGGTAATCATTCCCATGGGGGGGGGGAGATTGAAAAAAAGACAAATATTTTTAATGCAGGAATATAGGTATAATTTACAATACCACAAAAAACTATGTTTCAAAACACCCTGCTGTGTAGAAGGTTAACTTCCAGCAGTTTCCTAAAAGCATGAGGAGTGCTGAAGCAATCACAACATTTTGGAGGGGAAACAAAAGAATGACATTCCATTTAAATGCCGGGACACACATACACACGTTTAGTACTTATGGTGTTTCATTGGGTGAACCTCCCTTCCTTGGCTATTTATCAGCTCACAAATACTGAACACAAAGGAACGGCAATAAGCTCAACTGTGGCAGTAGCATGAATGGCATGAAGGAGCAAAGCTGAACTAATTTCAAGGCAACAACATCCTGTCTAAAGTCTCTTAACTACCTGAGAAGAGGACAGGACTGAAGATATGAGGAGCTTAAAGAGAAAATGCCCAGCAAAGTGGGAAGTTCCACAAGTAGGAGCCAATACTGTGGCTATAAGGATAATGAGATATTAAAAAAAATGTATATACACATCACACTTTACAGTTATGCTCTACATATCACAGCGGCAGTGCAAGTTTTACAGACTTTCGCAGTAAAGCGCAACTGGATAGAAACAAACACTGACATCACATTAATATGAACACATCAGGCTTCTGAAGGTACTTTGTATTTGACGTCTGGATTTTTCTTAAAACCAAACATCATGTGATAAAACAGATACTGGATGCCAATACGAACCATGTGGACAACAATTAAGTTCAACATCAAAGATTTCAAAGAACGTCTCACATCTCACACGCAGTTGACTAAATTAGCATTCTCTTCAATCTGCTGGCTGACTGCTTGGTCCATAGCTTGCAGGAACCTCTCAAGGGTCACCTTTGGGGTCTGGGGGACAAAGAGAAAGTGAGTGATACTGCGGATACTGGGGGGGTCGCGAAGAGCCAACAGATTGTATAGCAACTCAAATACCTTAACAAAGAGAGCATGGGCCAAGAAGGGGATTTTCCGCAGAGCCCTGCCACTAAGACCTCTGCTCTTCCTGTTAACGCAAAAGATAAAATACACACTCAGATTTAGTTTGTCCAGGACTAAAATTCCCAATGAATGACTGACACACAACATCGCGGACAGGGAGGAGCGCAGACACTCACACTGCGATTTTCTGGACAGCGAGGCTGCGCTCTGACACATTGCTCTCCTGAAAGCCCATGGTCTCCAGCTCATACATTGTGAGGAGCTGCTGTCGAGGGTAAATGATCTGGCACTGGAAGTGGAAGGAAAAGAGCACAGCAGTCATTCCAAACACATCCCAAACAGCACCTGACATTATTCACTATCGTATATACAGCCAATTCTTATCTGCCAAGGCAGACCTTCATGAGCTCCTCCAAACAAGATAGATAGATGTTGAAAATGGCGTCAGTTGAAGGGGGACCGATGTACTGCTTAATATCAGCGCGGTCCACGAAAGCCAGGTCAATCTTCTCAGTCACATTGGAAGTTGTGAGGATCACCACGTTTGAGTGTCTAACACGTCCAAAAAGAAAGAATGGCCAAGGATTCATCAGTGGGAAAATCATTCCAAAAAGCATTACCCTTCCCTTTAATCAGATCTTTCTTAGATCATCACTGGGTGAAAACACATAATTAATATAACACTTAAAACCCAGCTTCAAAACAAAATGTTGACAGGACTCTATCACCAATCCTAGAAACCGAAACAAGTAAATGTAGCCGTTTACACATTATCCATCAATCCCTCGGCTCCAGTGCAGGCTCATGGTGAACCTGTAGCCCAGCTGTCCATCATAATCAGCAGATGTATCATCTTTACAGTTCAGGGCATGGCTCAAATAATCAAAGCCAAAGATCAGCTTTATCGAGACTGGGAATCTGACATGTATTTAGAGACGAGGGCTGCATGATATCACATTGCAACTGTATACAGTCTACTGATTTTTGGGCATCACAATATGCATCTCATTAATGTTTTAGGGGTACTACTAATCCACTAAAGTTGTGGGCTGACTGTAAGTAAAGATTTGTACGGTACCAAAAAGCCAGCTTCCGGACAAATGTTTACACCTGTCATCGAAATCCCTGTTTATTGCACATGCGTGATTATATTGCGATGTGATATCTGCAGCCCTATTAGAGACGGATACTTGAGTGTCTGTACCAAACCACGGCATGTCACTAACCGTTTGATCTGGTCCAGCTGCGTGAGGACCGCATTGACTACTCTGATGGCGTCCGAAGGCTCCGTTCCAGCCTGGGCTGAATTGCGGGCTGCCGTGAGGCTCTCCACCTGCATGCAACAGATGGTATGGACCACCATAATGCAAACGCGAATTATAAGGGTTGTGTGATAAAGCATAACTGAAATACAGCAGCATAAAATTTGATTGCTACAGCTGGACAATTATACTGGTGTGACTCCCAGTTTAGCAGCAGAATACTGTAGCAGAGAAACTCCAGGGACTTGAATCGGCAGCCATAAGACTGCAAGTCTATGTCCTTAAAAACCATTTCATCCACACTGCAAAATACACATCTGATAACTGGATCAAAACTGGAATGGGAATGGCAAATCGGGACATGAATCATATATTACCTCATCAACGAGAACAAACACAAGAGTTTCTTTGTCATCAATTAATTGCTGAATCTTCTGGAACATCTTGGTAACAAGTTTACCACTCTGGGGGGGGAAAAAAAAAAAAGTTATGTCCATATAAAGCCACGTTTTTGTTTTAACACAGAATTAAAGACAGAGAAAAGGCTTTACCTCTGAAAACCACTTGGAGAACAAACTGTGGCTGTTTATCTCCACAAACTGGCTATATGTGTACCTGCAAGAATCGAGACATTTTACATGTCTAGTGTCAGCCACAGAAGCGTCACATGACGCGAGATCCTCTCGCTGCCGCCACGCATCAGCTGACCTGTTTAAGAGTCGGATGGAAAGCTTCTGGGCGAGCGCTTTACAGAGCGAAGTCTTCCCTGTTCCTGGAGGTCCTGAGGGAAGACCAGTAACAGGAGCGCATTATTAAAAGCATGTATCAGGGATAAACAAACCAAACTTTCAGGAAGTAACTTCCTAGTGGCGTACTGGATGTGCTAAACCTCTCACAGCCAGCATAAGCTCAAGTTTAACAAACTTTCAAATAACCAGACGTTAAACGAGCAAATCAATTACAGCACAAGCAAATACTTAACTAGTTCAAATATTTGTGTGTCATACTTAAAGTTTTCCCTCCTTACCATGGAGCAGTACAACACGGTTCCATGCTACAAGGTTGCTGTCCACATTTTTGTCAGAGAAGAAAATCATTGTTGAGACGTAATCCAGGAGCTGAAAGAATTTCAGTACATTTACTTTTATCATGCAAAACAAAAGCAGGACAGGTTGACTGAAACCATGAGAACAGTTATATAATTTGCATGTGCGTTTATTACCTGTGTTTTGACTCCATTCTCATACACCAGGCTTTCCCAAACACCATGGAATTCAGCTGGAAAAGAGAAACATGGGATGGATGTTTATCAAGCTTCAACTATCCAACCTTTACTGAAATACACAGGGATGGCTAACAGATTTTGGGCCCCATGACATCATATTGACCCTCAAACCCAGACCAATCCCATTATGTTCCAAAATTTTTAGGAGCCCTGGAAATCACCCTAACTTACCCCCCTTTAAGGCACCCTTCAAAATACATATAAAACTTATATTCCAGCTCCACGTCAGAATCTTTGCCATGTTGACATAGAGAGCAGTTAGGGCAGGGGCCTGTTTTACAAAGCAGGATTTCCTACTTAGCTGGATAACTTGTCAGATTTAAAGTAGTCTGGGTAAAATGTAAGCAAACAAAGGCAAAGTCCATTTAAACAGGGCTACCTTAAATCTGACAAGTAATCCAGTTAAGCAAGAAATGTTGCTTCGTGGAAACACCCCCTAGAGGTCAGAGTATGGAAACCCTGGTGTGTGCAAATGACCTTTTACCATCTACAAATAAAAATCAATAGAGGGTTCCGTTTTTGAGCAGCTTCAACATTTTTCAATGAAGATAACCTGCTATCTTAATGCATATGAGAATAAATTAATATTTACAAACGGCCATAAGTAACGCAGTCCGGGCACAGCTTGCTCCCACCTGAGGGTAGGAGCCAGTGATGGGCTGCTGACAGATCTTCATCCTCCCCCAGGTTCAGTGTACTTGGGCCATCATCATGAAGGGTAAAGATATAAATGGACAGACGACAGCTTCTCAAATCTATTTGCTAAAAGACAGCGGGAGAAAAATAATTCAGATATACAATCATTCTTCTCTTCTGACACAAAGACCTGCAATAAATTGAATTGATGAAATATCCACACAAGAAGAGATTATATCCTCACAGTTTAAAATGGCAAAACACAAAAACAGAAATCATATGCATATAAATATATCAAAATATGAAGGCATAGTTACTTAGGACACTCGGATTCCAAAAAATATGCGTGTATCACTTAAGAGAACTTGGCGAACGAGTCTGCAGCTGTTAATGTTACCTCAGATTGCTTATTACCTGCCGCTCGGCATCCACAATGGACACCGACGCCACGTGCTTTGCCAGGAATTCCTCGTCGAACTCGGTCCACCTGTAGTCCCCGAACACTATGCGGTGTCGGTTAAGTACAGACAGCACATGCCGCTTCACGTCCTCCCTTTTAGCCGTGCTGTAAAATGGTAGCGCATTTAAATCAGCCACATGCACCAGTGGTGGATCAAGGTACATCACATATGTGTATTAGTTAAGTTACACGCTGCCCATTTCAAGATTGCAGACAGTTTTAGAGCTCAGGGGTGGATGAAGCATGGGACTGATTTTAAATAGTTTGCCTGTGATAGTGCTGTAAAAGTAGTACTGTACGTAGGAACATACCAGCCACTAAATGAAATCTTACTTTTTGCATTTTTCCCCACCATTCTTGAGATTTATTTTCTGTAATTATTTTTATCTACAGACATAACACTAGTATTCTACTTAGGCAAGTAGTTCTTAGAGGATTTACCTTTTCATAAAAATAACCACACTTACCACAATGAATTACATAAGTCAAATATACATAAGTGGACAAAAACTGTTACACTCAGCTCAACATGTGAGAAATGAATCTGTATAAATTTTGAACATTAAAGGAGTCCTGCGCTTAGTCTGATCAGATAATCCATGTCAGTGAAGACACTTTAACCTAGAACAGGATTTGTACATTTGAATTAAATAGATTTCACTTTAGCACCGAGTTCATGCTGTGGATTGGTTAGTCTCCTATAACCATGCATGTGCCACTAATGTTAATGTTAAACAGCTGGATGTCTTTCAATTAAGGAAATAGACCAATCACAGCACAAGAAGAATTTAATTATTTAGTCAAGCACGGGAGTCTTTCATTTTTAAAGTAGTTTATAAAACCTGAAGTAGGTCTAAATGCCCCCGACATGGATTATCCGGTCATCCTGTCTTCACTGTAACTTTAAAAGTGTTTGGAAACTATCTTTCAGATCCTGCCATAATCCTTCACGTAGCTGTCGGCGGTTATTTGAGAAACATCAGTGCTTTATAGATGAAAGAAATTACCTGTGAGACTTCACATGAACCTCTACGTGTATGCTGACCGCATCGATGCAATTATTTTGACCTTGTTTTACATCTTCAATCACCTCCATATTGTCGCCTCCAACAATACCTGTCATAAAACAAACTTCAAAAGGTAGTTTTTTTTCGGAAGCCTCAGTGGTGTTTACCCTATTCAGTATATCTGGATAAGACGAATACGAACTAAATTTCTTTCTGAATATTTTGACATTTCGTACTGGCACAGTTCTAGATCTGAAAGAATCAATTTAACAACCAGCAAATTAGTCGAACACACTGTCTAGTTATTGTGCACAGAAGAGTCTCATCGCTAGAAAATAATGTCAGGTTGTCTTATAACAAGAATTTAGCTAGCTACACATACAACTTGGGTGAAATAAGTAACCGAATGGCCATGCAGGTAGAAACCTACCCGAAAGTCCGAAAATTTAAACGTCGGCGCGCGGCTGCCTGTGACCCGGAAGTAAACAGACGGTGGCGGAAACGGCCTTTTAGCTCGCGACTACGCGAAGCGGAGGGGTAAAACGCTCGGAGCGGGGGGGGCTTGACAATGGAGTAGGTACTGTCACTGCACAAGAAGGAGTTTCGGCGACATGGGCAAGAAACACAAAAAACACAAGTCGGAATGGAGAACAGTGGAAGGTGACTTGTACGGCAAGCTCCCGTAGGCCGTGCGCGCGAGGGGTAGCCTCCGTGGCTAGCAAGCTGGCTAACGTCTGTTTTGATTTTGCCCTTTGCTGCGTTGCGGTTCATCAGCTGGCTGCGTAGCCAATATGTGGTTGTAGTTATATGTGTATGTATGTAGTTTCCCTGCGCCAAATCGCTGCTAAATACACCGTTTGCTACTCTCCCGTATATTGAAATCTTTCTATCCGCCGTATCGATTTTCTAGTTTGCGACCTGCATAACTATATAACTGGAGACAAGGTTTACTCTTACAATAGCTAATTAATCGGAATGGGGGCGTCAAACTCACTTCCTAGAGGCCCTTGATTACTCGGAGCTGTAGTTCATTTTTTATTCGTGCTCTGGCTAAATTTGCCTAACTTGACTGCAAGATTTCAAACTGTGAATGCATCATCGGTTGCAAGCGCCAAAATACAATATGTTGATTACAGGAGATTTACGTTTTAAAGTTAATTGCAAAATGCAACTTGGAGATATTTCTGTGCTAATAAATTTAAATGAAGCGATCATTATGTGCATGCGAGCAAATGGGAGTAGAGTTTGACATCCGTGCACCTGTCAAACAAGATTTTTGTCATTTAATTCTTGACAAGCCTGAAACGTCTGTTTGACCATTATTTTCTGTTATTTGTTTTGAAACGATTTATGTGTTATAAATCATGTATTTATGAATGCTGAATTGAGAATGATTTTGTCTTTCGCAGACTATGAGGACAAGCCTTTGGAGCCGCTGAAGTTGGTGCTTAAAGTGGGAGGCAGTGAGGTGACTGAACTCTCCGGCTCGGGACACGACTCCAGCTACCATGATGACCGGTCAGATCACGAGCGAGAACGTCACAAGGAGAAGAAGAAGAAAAAGAAGAAGAAGTCTGACAGGGAGAAGGACAAGCATGTCGACGACGAAGAGCGGAGGAGACGGAAAGTTAGTGAATGGAGACGCTGCTTACTTCCAAAAGGATCTGTTATTCCTTTATTAATTATTAATGTCATTTATTTCTGTTCTGTTTGTTTTTCCAGGAGGAGAAGAAGAAGAAGCGAGAGAGGGAGCAGTGTGAAACTGAAGTCAGTGTGGCAATAGATCCCTTCACGTTGCCTAAACCAGTAGAGGTTAGCCGACTCTAAGCATCTTGGGAAATGTGTTTTTGATGATGACAAAAAGCCCCGTGCTTCTGGGGGGGCGTGTTTTCACCATTGTGCGCCATGGATTTTTCTCAGCAGCTGGAAGAGAAGAAGCGGAAGAGGGATAGGGTGAGCGACGTTGACGCGGAGGTGGATGAGTTCCAGCCTGGGCTGAAGGTGGAGGTGGAGCAGCACACGGACCGGCCCGTCAGAGCCTGCCGGACCCAGCAAGGTGAGAGGCGTGTGCCCTGGAGCCCTACACTCATGCACCATTAGCTGTCTGTGATTTCAGTGTCTAGTCGAGCGTGTCACATTCTGTGTGTGTGCGCTGCACCTTGCAGAGAACGAGTGCACCCCACGGCAGCAGCTCCTGGAACACTTCCTGCGCCAGCTGCAGAGGTGAGGTGTTGCCGTGGCGACTGCCTGCGTGTAATGCTTTTATTGCAGAATGTTCGGTTTGAATCATGCATAAGATCCTGCTGCTCTGGTTCAGCTCTGACTTAAAAAGTTAGAAGTGCAAGATTCAAGACACTGTACTTTGCTGCTGACGAACGTGTCCTTAACGCCAATAAAAAAGCTCTTTGCTTTATGATGCTTCAACTTGCTGCATTTTGTAATAGAGATGCACATTCAGTAGTCGACACTGAATTCTGACCTGTTCCTAGGCTAGTGATAAGCCATACGATACTATATAGTGATGCCAGGCCATGGCCGCCTCCACGCAGCCACACTTCCAGTCTTTGTAGCGATCACGAGCATAAACATCTCCTGCAGTGTTTAACAATGCATTGTATGGTGTGTTTTTTCCGTGTTTAACCAAATAAACTTATTGATTCATTTTCAATTGCTGGTATTTAGGTTGTTACAGTAATAATTTACTTGCGTGGTACATCGGAACAACACCCCATCATAAGTGGCAGGTGTTAAAGGTGTAAAGTTTTGAATTACTGGGGCAGAAAAAGTTGATTTTCAGCTGTTCTGTGAACATGTCTGCTAGTGAATTGGAAATGTCATTGGGAGGGTAGTAAAGTTTATCTGAGTTGGATTGTGCCCTTTAAGAATTCAGTCTGTATCCCCTTGTGACACCCGCCTTGCAGTGATGGCTTCTCTTTGTCATTATAGGAAGGACCCTCATGGGTTCTTCGCTTTCCCAGTGACGGACGCCATCGCACCCGGATACTCCATGATCATCAAGCATCCGATGGACTTCAGCACGATGAAGGACAAGATCGCCACCAACGAGTATAAAACCGTCACTGAGTTCAAGGTAAGGCCACCTCGGCTGTGCAGGCAAGCGGGGCATGAATGATTACCCGCCCGATTGAGGTGTCATGAATTCAGCCACCAGCGGGGGGCTCCCTTCTGCAGGGAGCAATTTCAGTTTATACTGCCGGTGTGGTAAGCACCTGAGCCATCTCACTGGGGGCTGTATTAGTCCGGGAAAACGTGAAGCGCTTCATGAGATCCGTTAGCCAGACCGCAAGTGAGAAGACTCCTGTGCACATCAGCTTTAACATTCACACGGCCCGTTCCTCTGCTCCACCGGTCACAGGCAGACTTCAAGCTGATGTGCGAAAACGCGATGGTGTACAACCGGCCGGAGACTGTGTACTACAAGGCAGCCAAGAAACTGTTGCACACGGGCTTCAAGATGATGAGCAAGGTGAGAAATCTCGCATATATGATCACACTTGATCGCAGTGCTAATTTTTGCATCCCCAGAATTGTTGACTAGTGAAATTATATACAGCATGGCATAAATGTGATTTTCTAGGTTTGTGTTAGTTTAGCACCTAAAATGTGTCTAAAGAGGCATGTAGACAGGGTTTTCACCACTTTCGTAGTTAAAATCTGACGTTTATAAACGTTGAGGAGTAATTAGCGGCGTTTGCTTGCAGTGTTCTAGCTGTAATGTGGCTTAGATTAGATGTTAGTCCGTCTCTGCTCTGTTTCTCAAGGGGGGCGCGTCATCCCGGCACGTCCCCATAAGGCCCCCCAACCCCCCACTGGTCGTGATGGCGCGCTCCGGCCTGTCTGCAGTGCAAGTAAAGCGCCCCCTGTGGGGCTGTTATCTCTGATCTGTTTACAGGAGCGTCTCTTAGCTCTGAAGCGCAGCGTGTCGTTCATGCAAGACATGGATTTCTCTCAGCAGGCGGCCATCCTGGGGGACGAGGACATCGCCCCCGAGGAGCCCCCTCCTGAGGTGGCCCCCACCCCAGTCGAGTCGACCAAGAAATCCAAAAAACAGCCAGTCAAAGACATGAAAGAGGTCATCAGGTAAAATGACATAGGAGAGGGTGTCTGCTAGCGTGTCAGCAAACCACCTTCCTGCTGTTCTGAGGACCTCCTTCCAAACTGTGTTTTTATTTATTTGTTTTTTGAGTGTTGAAAAAGACTTGAGCTATGAGGGGTTTTGGCCATTAATCGGTTCTCCTCCTTTAATCATCAAGCACAGTTGATTTCGGCCGCTATTGTAAGCGATGCCCTTGTTAATGGGACGGCCCTTTCACCTGCCTATACGCACATGCAGTTACCTGTTTGAGCCTGAGGGAAACGCTTGCAGCCTGACGGACAGCACAGCCGAGGAACATGTCCTGGCTCTGGTAGAGCATGCGGCTGATGAGGCACGGGACCGGCTCAACCGATTCATGCCAAACTCCAAGGTACTGTGCGCTGGGTAACACCTTTCTGATATCGCTCCACTATCTTTCTGCGCAACATTGTGGGAATTGGTGATCCTCTACCCAT
>JAODJX010000136.1:18915250-18933208 GCA_026776945.1 Isichthys henryi
TTTAAAATGATACATTTTCTCAGTTTAAACTTTTGTTCCGTGATTTATGTTCTATTCTGAATAAAATATTAGAAGTTCGCACCTCCACATCATTGCATTCAGTTTTTATTCACGATCTGTATAGTGTCCCAACTTTTTTTTGGAATCCGGTTTGTAATATTTTCTAGAGCCTGACATAATGCCACCAAGTGGCAAATACCATTTATTGGGTGCAAAAAATTATTTGTATCTAAACAAAGCACTAAATGTTAATATGGCGCCTAGTGTTGTGCGATGGCTAACGCTGAACAAATTGGTTATATTCTACTAACGATTGTTATATCTGGATGGCAAACATATCGTGAGCAGTACTCTCTTTGTCATTGACGTCTGCCTTTAATGTCATGTGATGTGGTTAGGATATCTAGGGCCAGGAAGAAAGTGCGGTTTTTACGGGTCAGCTGAAATGTTAGCAGTCAAAGGCAGGCATAAGTGAATAGGGCATCCCAAGTTTCACTGGCCGCGATCTGCGCACCGGGGTGACAGTAGGCTACCTGGACACGTGGCTTCTGTCTGTTTCCCATTAGATTGGATACCTGAGGAAGGAAGGGGACGGAGCGCTGCTCTACACGGTGGTGAACCAGGCAGATCCGCAGGCAGAAGGTAAGGCTCGCGCCCTTTCCCCAATCACTCCCACCTTGCTTTGATTCATTCATTCTTTTTTATTTTTTTTCCTCGCATGCTGAGCTGAGAAACATGGCCCCTGGGGGAAAGAGAAAAACAAACCCCATTCTTTTTCCTACCATTGTTGGGTCAGATTTTCCACTTCACCTAAATGCGTACACTGGCGCCTGTCTTCTCGAGGGCCTCGCTTCGAGCTATGCTACTTTACATTTTATCCTCTGCCAGCTCCAAGCCTTTAGCATTAATGAAAAATGGGCTACCAATTTATTTTAATGTCTTATTTTTTTCCCCATATGTTCTGCAGATGAGGAGACTCACCCAGTGGATCTGAGCTCCCTGTCAAACAAACTTTTGCCTGGCCTAACCACCCTTGGTTTCAAAGATGACAGGCGACACAAAGGTCTGTGTCAGGTGCACACACAAGGCGTATTTTTGTGTTCCCTTGCTGTTCCGTGTTTGGGGTGCCTTGAAACAGACCGACATGTAAAAATATGACCTCTGTGTATTCATGTAATAAGAAGCCTATGTGACAAGGCCAGCTGGACTGTGGCCGCAGCGTGCTGGAAGTCAGGAACGATGAATAAATAAGGAGCCGTGCTAAAAAACTGTGACCGCATGGAAACGTCAGTGAGCGCTTCTTTTTGTGTATGTGCACGGAACACAGTTTCCATTGTCCAGTGTGTTTTCTGCAGTGACATTCCTGAACAGTGCCTACAACACCCAGTCCCTTCAGAACAACACGGTGTACCTAGACCTGCTCCCCGAGGAGATGGACCTGCTCTACTCGGCCTACGGCGACGATACGGGGGTGCAGTGCGCTCTGAGGTAAACGCCGGCCTCGCCCCCCGCCGCGGAAAGCGTCCCCTGGGGGGGTGGTGGCGGCGGGTGACTGTTTTGACCTTCAGCCTGCAGGAGTTCGTGAAGGGCTGTGGGGATGTCACCAAGAAGCTGGTGGACGAGCTGCTGGACAAGATGACGGGGAACGACCATTCTAAAGCGGTATTTCAGATCCGACAGGTACCCATCTGCACAGGGCGTGGGGGGTGGCGGTGTGTGCTCCCGTCAGTCAGACTCTCAGTATGATATTGTTGTTAAATGCTTTTAATTGGATTCATTGCTTAACTTGGTGAACTAAACAAACATGTAACTAAAAATTTTTCATCCTTAGCTAAATATTATCATCCCTTGGTATCTCACTTGTATAACAGTTTTATTCGATGTTTGTTTATATATAGAGTTTTTATGGGTTTTTCATTATATAAGAATGTATTTCAGTATGTCAGCTAAAAAGCTCCATTTTAATATATTTTCCTGCTGAAGAAAAGAAACATTTCAATGAAGTCCCCTGATGAGATGAAGTCCAGCCTGTGTGAAATGCAGGTAACTGTTGGTCTCGCTGGATCCTGCGTTCCTGAGATTAGGGAGGTGAATTTAAGTGATGCAGCATTTCAGGCGAGATGCGCCATAACCTTGGTGTTTGTTTGGCCCAGGTTGGTGACGGGACGGGGATTTCGGGAGAGAATAACTCGGTGCTGGATTTCATGTCCATGAAGCCCTACTCAATGTCTTTAGATATGTCTGTGCTGAACAGTCTGGGTGAGGCTTCCTTCTGCATCCATTCCCATTGAAGCCATTTGCCGTTTGCATATTTTACTTCCCCCACAGCCGGGTCACGCCCGTCCCGATCTCTCTTCCGTCTGCAGGGAAGGCGGTGAAAAAGGAGCCAGAACACGAGGACGCCCACCTGCACTTCGAGACGGCCAAGCTGCTGCAGGACCTGCAGGAGGCGCAGGTGGACCGTGTGGGCTCGCGGCCATCCTCCAACGTCTCCTCGCTCTCCAACGCCTCGGAGAGGGACCAGCATCATCTCGGTGAGCGCCTCCTCCCCTGGCATCTGAAGATGGTCCTCACGTGATTTTAAAGCTTTATTTTTAGATAGCCGCTTTCCTTTAACCTTGTCACGGATATCTATTTTTCATTAGAGCATCCCGGTAATGTTTCCCCTATTAGATGCTCAACATCTCACATCTTGTGTTGATGTCGTTAAAGGTGACCGCAGGAAGACATTATTGCAGTGTATTGCAAGTAGTATCTACACAGCTTGTGTTGTAAAATGGCACCCCGCCCCCCACCCCCAGTCTCCTTTACGTATTGATGGTCCTGTTAGTGAAGCTTTACAGAAGATCTTTGGTTTCACAGGACCATATATTAGTTTGTGAATTATGTTTCAATAGTCATACTTTCAGATATGTTGGTTGTATGTCATCTTCTGCTGCTTCACTTAATAAAGTCGGGCTTGATGTGAACCATCCTGGCATCACTGTTGAGGAAGGTATCTTTGCACTGATTCCTTTATTGTGGCTGTCATGAAGACAATAAAGGAACATGTTGCCTCTGGGGATTGTCCTTGTAGCAAGCTGTCAGTTCAGTGCTGTCTTCCCCGTTTCGCCCTTTCTCAGGAAGTCCGTCACACCTGGGTGTTGGAGATCAGCCTGAGATGGTTCATGATCCATATGAGTTCCTCCAGTCTCCAGAACCGGGCTCCACTGCCAACAGCTGATTGACACACAGTGCAATATGGCATCCTGGCTTCTTTCCACAGATTTGTAGCATACATTTTTTTTTTGTTTGTTTTTTTAATGTAGGGAATACAGGAACATGGTCATGTTGTGAATTAAGTCTTTAGTCATGATTGTACAGAATGAACATTTGTATGTGCTGGTCAGTTTTGAGAATAAATTCTCTTTAAGGGTTTTCTTTTTATACGTTATGAAAGTGTTTGTGTTTATTTTGTTTGTGTTCTTGGCCATGTTGCCCCCAAGATGGTGACTGCGATGGATAACATGGGGAAGGTGGTACAGGAGATGGGCTTCCTTTGGTACTGCTTTATTATATCTGGCCATATTGTTCGAAGCTGCTCTGATAGGCTAGAGCAGTGGC
Organism: Isichthys henryi; assembly: GCA_026776945.1. Lineage (NCBI taxonomy): Eukaryota > Metazoa > Chordata > Actinopteri > Osteoglossiformes > Mormyridae > Isichthys > Isichthys henryi. The sequence continues at coordinate 18,918,854 of JAODJX010000136.1, forward strand.
CTCCAACTGAGTTACAACTGTAGATTTTGCCAATGAGTGGGTGTGGGTCAGTTCAATGTTTCACCGATTGGGGGGTGAGGTTATTGTAATAGACTCCTGATGTCTTGAAGATTGATCTATCGATTGCAATCAACCAGTTGGCGACCACTGAGTTATATGCAGTCTACATGCACTCAGGGGTCTTTTCTCAAAAATGGGCTTGGCTTCCTGCTTAAGGTCACTCAAGAATGCCCCCAGAATATTACTTCACATTAGTGTATTATGCTCCACTAGCAGGCAATCTCTCTACTGTATCCTACTTTGCCTGAAATCATTGATAGAAACTTAAATATCTCCACACCGAATGTGCTTTGTGTTTTTAAAAGAATTATTTGCCCCGTTTCTTGTAACTTATCCATCTTTCATTACTGCTTATTCTGTACTACAGTCTTTCCCAATCTGGTCCTTGGGGACCCACAGCCAGCCCGTGTTTTTGTTCCCTCCAAGCTCCTGCTGAAAACATGGTCTGTCTGTGGCCCCCAAGGACCAGACTGGGAAACACTGCTGCACAAGATGACAGTGAGCCTGGAGCCTACTGGAGAAAACAAGCCATGGGGCAGGAAACGTAGGGATGCCAGATTGTCTAAGGGTGTAATTTTGGACTGGGGGTAAGCCTAAACATACACTAGGGTGGGATTCAAATCTACAGCACTAGTGGTGCAAGGCCACCCTAGTAATCTGTGTACCAGAGTCACTAACAGAACTGAAAGCTACATAGAATGACAAGCATACAGAATTACAGCCCCTATTTAGATAGGATGATTGCCTAGATGAGGATAGCATGAGTGCCTTTAGCTATTGGTTAATAAGGTGAGGCAGTGATGTGTCTCATGTTTTTTCCAACCCTGGTCCTTACACACCTCTTATGCTGATTTTAATTGTTTATGAGCTACTCAGCCTGCATCTACACACCTCCCATAACATTTGTTAATCTTGCAGCATTCCATTGAGGTAGCCGTTGTAAAGGAGAAAAGATGTCTGAAGAAATCTCTGTTTATCATAATTGGAATTAAATATAAAGTTGTCCTCTGACGGTGTCCTATGTGGTGGTAGGTCCTTATAAAAAAGGAGGAAAGATATGGCTTGATGCTTACATATTTGTCTGAAGCAGTAATTAATAATGCCACAGTAAATTATAACTAAAGACATTTATCCACACCTGTAAAAACGGGAATGCCAGTTCTGCATCAAGTACAGCAAAACCTGCTTATAGTGATCATGGTTATAATGATCGACTGCTTATATGGATCAAAAAGCCTGGGCCAGAATCATTCCTATACAAATACACGGTGCCTTCTATTACCTTATATTCATGTAATAAATACACAAATGTCAGTTAGATGGAAATCTGCTTGAGAAAAAGTAGGAAATCTGTTATAATGGTCCTTTAATAATGATCGATTTCTCCTAGACAAACGTGATCGGTATATGCGGATTCCACTGTACTGGCAACACCCCATTTAGCTACGGAGAAAGCAACATTCAAGCGGATTAAGAAACCCAGACTATATGCTGTCAGTCTTGTGTTTAACGGAGAAGTGCTATTGTTGAATTTAAACTGGGTACATATCCAATCACTAGTTACTGTACAAGGTGCGGTACAAGGCCTGCACATTAGCTTGCATAGTACACAAAATCTCAGTTGCTTTATTGACATAGATATTTACGTGGATATCTGGTTGTTCATGTGTTCTTGGTACATACAAACAGACGCTGCAAACCGTTTTCGTAGAATTTCTTTACATTAAATTGCACCCGTACTATGTGAAACAAAACCAAACCAGTCAAACAGCTTCCTTATAGTACTGACTTTGCCAGGCTGTGTCGATGTCTTGCCCACACTATCCTTTACGTCCATAATACACAATACCATGCTGTTTGCACTACATCTTACTTTCTGACTTATATGTGCTGCAGAAGCGAGCGCCTTACTTTCTAACTTTTGCACTACAATGTGAAGCCGAAGCCGAAGGCGGCCGCCTGCTGCAGGAGCAGCTCCGGTGCGCTCGGCGGCCGGGGGTCACTTTAACACTACGGAGGGGGAAGGCGAGCCGCGGCTCATAGTCTCCATAGCAGCTTTCAGTCACCGCGTCGAGTGGATCCGCGCGTTTCCTAGGGGGTGCTTTGCCGATTCCTTACTTATGTCGGACAGCGAAGCAGCATTTCTCGCTGGTTTTGACCGCCCGTCCCTTACGTGCCTTTGCTGGAGAGTCACCTGCGCACTGATTAGTTATTAGTGAGACGATGGGGATCAAGACGGGAAGCCCGGCTGGGGGGGTTGGACGGTGCTCTGTTATCCTGACGGTCCTGTATTAATCATCTCTCTCTATTCTGCATCCGGCGCATGTTCACTTCAACGTAAGTATACGGCATCTTATTATTGCCAGTTGTATATATGCATTCGAATAGCGTGGTTATATATTGGGCTAAAATGTTAGAAAGCCTTGAAATGTCATGTAGAAAATGTCTACATAACACAGTGACCTATTGTCTTCAAATATGTCATTTTTTTACGTTAAAGTTTTCTTTTTTTCAAATTAGACGTCTGGCCGTGCTTGGATTATTGTTAACATATTTTGTTTGCTGTTTTTCCAAGCATGCAACATTCGGTAACTGTATCCTTGGGCTGATCCCCGCATGTCAGGCCGTGGTGAGCTTATGTGTACTTTATTTTCCGTTTTCCCGGTTGTAGAAACGGGATTTTGCGTTATTTGTTAAACAAAACAACCCGTAACGAACTCCTCCGACGGACAAGAGCGCAAACAGGGAGACCTTTCGCTAGGCAACTGAGTCTCACTCCCTGTCATTCAGCGCAGGAAGTTCTTGTTTGCTCCACAGGGACTAACGCGCTGGTGAGGGGTGTTAACCTCAATTAATCTTAAACACCAACTGTGAATGATTTTTTTTTTTTAAAAGGAACTTTACCGGGTGCTTTTTTTATTCTCAAGTTGCTTTCAGGGCGATGAATGATGGGAGTTAACTTTTAAAATATGGTGTAGAATGACCCACTCTCATAGCTTGTGTGACCGAGAAGAATCTTCATTAAAGCAATCTTGCATTTATTCAGTTACATGGGACGGGAATTGTTGTAAATCTAAAATCACCGTTTATGGAACCGTTTTCATCAAACACGGTACAGCGTACCAGGACTTGGTCACTATGAACGAAACGTATGCTTGGACAAAGGTGCAAGGTGGAGAAACTAATGACAAAGCTGAAATAGAAGACTGATCGATGTATTGTGATTCTGAAAGGAGGAACTACTGAGCAGAAGCCAACAGCGACAGGATTTGTGGTCTAGGATCCCTGTGTTAAATGTGTGTTGTGATATGTCGGGCTCTCTCTCTCTTTCTCTCTCTGGAGACAGAAGTCCTACCAGCTGTGTCAGCAGCAGCGCCGTCTCCTTTAATAAAACCCAAAACATCTCCCAGATCATTACATCAGATGTGTGCTATTTTTGTGTGGACTCCAGGATCACCTTCTCAGAATAGATAGATGAAAATATTCTACGCAAATGAGATGCCTCTGTGTTTCAGGAATGTGGTCATTAAATAACCTTGTTTAGCTTTTCTGTCATCTCCTGTTAATAAATCTCCCTTAACTGCTATATGGTTGCTGTTAAACTGGATATATGATGAAGAGAAATATGTAGACCTGAGTTTAATTATTTAATTGTGGTATAGGCCAATCTTGGGGGGAGATTAGGGTAACTGTCACTTTATTTTCTCTGAAATATTTCTTCTACCTTGTTGAATTTAGAAATTAAAGGAGCGGGAAATTTATATCTGTGTTACTGAGAACTGATCTGAGAACACGATGCGTTTGGTTTAAGAGAAAGTACCTGCTTAGTTTTTCGGTACATAATTTCCTTAAATAAGAAAGTGCAGTCTGCTTATTTGCGGTACAGCATGGTAACCTGTGCGTGCTGCACTGAAAGTACTCCTGTACCGCTACCAAATGTAGACCACAAGCCAACCAAAAATTTTTGCCTAAACCAGAACTCGGGGGGCTTCAGACAGGCAACTGACAGGGTCTCACAAAGCGTTATTTCATTCGCTGGTACAATCTTGGCTTTTTCCTTGGCCATCTGAATAAAACAGTAATTGGATAACCGCCGTAGACGAGTGTCTGTGGAGTTCCATTTCCAGGACCAGTAGGGCGTAGGGAATGGGTTCAGGCCTTGCTACAGTGGAATGGATTAGCAGGTAGGATTGAACACGGTCTTGAGTTTCCTCTTGCATTTGCAAAAACGTGTAAACCATCTGCTTTTTTCCCTCATGAGTAAATGATATGCATGTTGGTTGCACATTTTAATCATGAATACAGCTCTGTGCCTGTAAGCTACCTCATTTCCCTGGCAAATGTGGCAGTAGCAGCATAAGAGCTGCGTTTCTGTTGCGTGTTAACATTCTAGACCAGAAGTAAAAGGTGCGCTGGCCGCCACCCTGACCTTGTTCCCGCCTTTCCAGATGAACGCCTTTGCACGGAGGCTGCGGCGCACAGCTCCCTCTAGTGGAGACTGCCATAACGAGCTGGTGATGTCGCCGGCGCACTCCCGCATTAATGGGTGGTCCCTGCCGCTCCACAGCTTCCAGCTCATTGGATGGCTGGTCTATAGCTACATGGCTGTGGCTACATTCGGGATCTATATCCCCCTTTTGCCTCCACCATGGGCGTCCGCTGCTTACGCTGTATCCTTACCACGCGTGTAAAATGTATGCCTGTGATTTATTGTATGTGCTTCTAATCTTTTTAAATTGAGGTTACGGTTCCTGTCAAGCCTCACAACAGTTTTAGTGTTAACTAATTTTTACATGCTTCCTTCCATGAAAAGCTTTGTAAAAATGGCAAAATGATTTCTGTGAAATGGATGTGATGTATATTTTCTTTTCCGTTAATTAACTCTGTTTTGTTTCTATTAGATGATTAACTAGCGTTCTCGTCTGGCTTTAATCTCGCTGTTACTGCATTAAGACTGAGGAGTGTGATGGTGTGATGGAAAACGGACCTGCTGGTATTTCAGGCCCAGATGAGGACTTTCTCACGGGCTTCCAGTGTCATCGCCACCCTGTCCCTTAATCTGTGACATCGATCCTCACCTCGTTACCATGTTTATGTCATTCACTTGGTAATACCTACAATAAAGGGGTTTATTATAAAACGCCTAATACAAAGGGCCACATCTTACACTCGGCGAAAGTACTTCTTCATGATGGCTCTTCAGAGCAGGGAAAATGTTCCTTATCATTTTGCTTAGTTGTAGGAGAATACTGCATTCCTTTATAGATAAGTTATGTTAACAGTTATTTGCTATAAATCCTGTCAGAACTGGCTTCCCAGCTCTTTCAGTCATTTAGCAAAACCATTCGCTGTCTTTTTGTCTGCTGTAGGTAAATATCTTGCATAGTTTGCTTCTCTCCACATTCTGCTGTTTTCATATATGTAATATTTAGCAGCATAGCTGTTTCTGAACCCTGTTTTTTTGTCTCAGCCTCCCGAAAAATAATTATTTTAAAGGCATTCAGTAATTTGTCTCGTATTTGTATATATATTTTGCATCGACAAATTTTCACATAGGGGATGAGGGGTGGTGTATTGTAGGATCTGACCCTTAGAAATACGTTTGCCTCTTTGTTAATGGGCGTTGTCTCTCCTCACTTGTGTTGACGTAATTCCCTGCCTTTGATGGACACCTTCACTCTTCTGGTCCTTAACGTTTGAAACCACACAGGTGCTCAGCATCACTTTCATCTTCCACCTTGTGTCACACCTGATGGCTGTGTCCATAGACCCAGCTGACCCCAGCGTCCGCGCCAGGAAGAACTACTCCATGCCCATGCCTGTACTGGACAGGAAGAAGCACCCACATGTCATCCAGAACCTGCACTGTCACCTGTGTGAGGTCGACGTGTATGTATTTCACAAAAATAAAAAAAAATTGGGAATCTTTTGGGCACAGTAGCTTCTAGTTTTTCTTTTTGGTTTCCCATGATGCACATTTCCATCATCCTCCTGTTGAATGCTAACTGGGGGGGGGGGGTCTTTTCTTTATTTTTCAGAGGCTCTCGAGTCAAACACTGCAGTAACTGCAACAAGTGCATAGCGGATTTTGACCACCATTGCAAGTGGCTGAACAACTGCGTGGGTGGGAAGAATTACTGGTGAGGGCGAGTGAAGGCAAAGCTTCCCTGCAGAGATTAATTTGGCCGTTTGGGTTTTTCATAGTCTGAGTGGGGAGCTTCTGGCAGGTTTCCCTGTAGGTCTGATGGATGTACTGGGAATATTTTTCAGGTGTTTCTTCGTGACTGTGGCTTCGGCGGCTCTGGGACTCCTGCTGCTGGTTCTCCTCGCCCTCTTCATCTTCATCGAGGTCATGGCAAACCCTGCACTCCTTCGCACGTCTCCCCACTTTCACAGTAAGAGCCAGTCATGTTAGAGTTTAGTATGAACCCCGAGGACTGAACATCTGTGTCTCTAATCTGAGGTTGGACATATTGTCCTTGCCAGGTGTCCTTTACCCTCAAGAAGTGTCTCACTCTTTTCTATGTGTTTGCTTTTTCCGTTTAACATAGCCGATGGCAGTCCTTAGTTTACTTGTAACTATATAAAGACTTGGCTGGCCTGTGAGTTGAAAGAACACTTGTCTTTTTTTGTAGGCATCCGTGAGAACGGAACGTGGTTGGTATTCCTGCCGCTGGTGCCCCTGGAGACGACCCAAGCTGGGCTCTTGGTCCTGGCGTTTGCCACGTTTTTGCTGGCTTTGGTCTCCTTCCTGCTCCTGAGCCACCTTCTTGGCTTCCACATCTACCTGCGTATGTCTTTCCATCTAACCACACCTGCTTGAAATCCTGAGACGTTTTCCCCTCGCATGCTTAGTTATCATGGCTCTTGAGTTAAGTTCGGGGAAGTGGATAGCATTTCCCCTTTCTCCGTACGCAGTGACTAGGAACATGAGCACCTACGACTACGTTGTGAAGCAACGTCACGCTAAGACAGATCGGGAGAAGGTGGAAACAGCTGCTCAGTCCGCATCCTCCAAGTCGATCTCTGTACAGGTAAAGGTAGCTCTGAACCAGACAAAACCTATAAAAACAAACCCGTGAGTGATAAATTTACTCCCTTAAAGCGTTTGACTCCAGACGTTGAATGCATGTGTAATCTGAGCCTGAAATTTGAGCAAAGGATTTAAAAAGCACTAATACAAGCTTGGCAAGGAAGTCCATCTTGCATGTTGTTCAGACATAACTGGTCAGTCACTGGTTAGTTTGGTATGTGAGGGCATCTTGTAAGGGGAAACACAGTGATGCAGTGGTTAGCACTCTTGCCTCACCTCTGGGGCTGTGCTTTGAGTCTTTCGCCCATGACTCTGTGTGAAAATTTTGCATGTTCTCCTTGTCATCATGGGGTTTCCTCTGGGTTCTCTGGTTTCCCCCACAGTCCAAAAACATGCTCAGGTTAATTGGAGTTACCAGATTGTCCGTAGTTGTGAATGGCGTGTGAGTGACTGGCATGTCAGTGTGCCCTGCGATGGGATGGTACTCTATCCTGGGTTATTCCCTGCCTTGCATGTGTGAGTGACTGGCATGTCAGTGTGCCCTGTGATGGGTTGGTTACCCATCCTGGGTTTTTCCTCTGCTTGCGTCCATAGCTTGAGGGATAGGGTCCAGACCCCCCATGACCCTTAACAGAACAAGCGGTTACAGAGAATGGATGGGAATCTTGTGCTCTTTAAATTGTTGCTTTATTTATTATATATATGTTATAGAATTTGCCCCATGTGGAAACACCCATTGACTGTGATGCACCTTTGTCTGGCAAGGCCAGGTAAGATTCAGTCCTGCTGGAGTTTAATAGTTGCACACACAGTGCATTATGCTTTATTACAGCTAGTTGCTTGTATTTGTTTTTGTCCTTTTACAACTTTCCTCAAGAAATTATGACTAGACACACGAAAGATCTCCCCTGCTTCTGAATCCACTCCACTCAGATGACTGGGCGCTGTGTTGTTAACATCATAGTGATTCAGTGTGTTCAGTGTCTGCAGCCTCTTATGAGAATAAGTGTAGAATTAGTGTGTCAGTCACATCTCTCTCTATGCATCCCGAGTAACTTGATCTAGAGAATAATTGCAGAGGTTAGAAAATTCTAGCCTCAAACCCCCATAGCTTGTTGTTCTTCTCTCTTTGTGGATGCCGGTGATCTGGTGTCATGTTCTGTCGTCCCACAGCGCCTTACGGTATCAAGATAAAGGCCAGATTGCCGGTCCGCTCTCGGCAGCATTCTGTACAGAGGTAAACTTCACCAAACAACCAGTCCAGGCTTACCGCTTTACTCTGATCCCGATTGACTGTGATAGGTTGATAGGTTAGTTTGGCGTCTTGCCTTTTTTTCATATTAAACATTAAGGCGTTTAACTGGATGCGGATTATCGTGTCAGAATTCTGAGCCTGTGCAGGGGTTCAAATCCCAGAAACGGCAAAGTTGCCTCCCCATTGGGTACCTGAGCAAGACCCTTCGCCCCCAGTTGCTCTAGGGATTTTCTAACTCTGTGTTCAGTCGTACGTCACTTTAGCTAAAAAATATCTGCTACATAAATTAACTTCATAACTGAACGTGTTTTAGATGAACGGTCTTCGGCAAAATCCTGGCAATGCGGTGACGTCTTTTCATCATTTGCCCAAATCACTCTCACAGACGTTACCAGGCAAGCCTGTACTTTTACCTATCAGGATATAATTTGTTTTCATTGCTTTTCGAATGTTGCGCTAATGCTAATTCTCTGCCGAAAGGAGGAGTTAAGGCAGTCGACGCTGCTTCTCGGAGGCAAAGCGAAGATGAGTGGATGGCGGCCCAAGGTTTCCCCAGAAGGGTGTCGGAGGAGGGGACACCTGTTGCCCAGAACCCTTTGGGAAGCTCCGTTATGAAGCCCCCGGTGGATCACCAGCAGTGGCAAATGACTTTACAGCCACAGGAACTGCCCTAGAATTGCCGCTGTGCTCGTTGTCCCATAAGGGCTGTACGCGATATCAGACCATTGTACAGCCGGGGCGTGGATCGCATCTGGCTGAGCATTAAGCTCCCTTGATAGTGAGACTGATAGATTTAGTGTCCTGTGTTCTGCATTGAATGTAGAAATGGAGGGGATGTTGCATGTTGCAGAAACAAATGAATATTTTGAGAACAAATGTTGCTTTTTTTATAACTGCATTTTACTCATTTTATTAAGTGACTTTTTGTCAGCTTGTTTTTCCCTGTTTATTATGAGACTTGTATTTTCCCTCTTTTTCTTGTCTGTTGTTAAATAAATTTTTATTTAATATATGCCAAAGTAAAGGTCTCTTGCATATCACTCAGAATCATGGCTATTCAGCTGTTAGTATGGAAGCAGAACCTTTGATTCAACTGATTCTGGAAACTGATAGTCTGAATAGAAAAGCCACAGCTGGGGGCATTGGCAAGGTGCATTTTGGGAGCCACCATCTTGGCCGGTTTGCTGTCTGCTGGATCGGAAGAAGGCTGTGGAATTAACGCGCTTTCCGAATGTAGCCTCTGCAATATACTTATCGCCACTAGGTGAGGCTGTTGGGGTTTGTTAAAAGCTGCCTCTCTTTCCGTGAGTGAAATTTTGTTTAGCCTTTAAATTGAACTATTCTTCTCACCCTTTTTTGGTGACAAAACTTACTGGGCGGTTGAAATCAACGTTTTGTAATAAACACTATTGCATAAATGTAATCCATCAGACGTACTAACCTTTGAGGTAACCTGAAATACACCATACAGAAAAAATTATTGGACTCTTGGCCATGACGCCAACATGGCACTCTAAATCCCCCCCCCCCCTTTGCTGCTATAAGAGCTACCACTCTTCTGGGAAGACTTTCCACAACATTTTGGAGTATATCTGTGGGAATTTTGGCCCATTCATCCAGAAGAGCATTTGTTGGACGTGAAGGCCTGGCTCGCAGTCTCCATTCCAGTTCATCCCAAAGGTGTTAGATGGAGTTGAGGTCGGAGGTCAGTATAGGCCACTTCTTCTGCACCAAACTTACCAAACTTTGTCTTTATGGGCCTTGCTTTGTGCACTGATGCTGAAAAACAGCCCTTCACCAAACTGTGGAAGCATGGAATTATCCAGAAGTTCCTGTGGGTGTAATGGCTGACTGTCCCACTATTTTGGTCATATAGTGTGAATTTCTACTTACAAATCTTATTCCACTTTAACTCACTACCAGTGCCATGCAGAGATTTTTTGAGGGGCAGGGGCTCAAATGGAAGTGGGAGAACGGAGGGTAATTTTTTACGGAGGGGGGGGTCCCACCTTGGTAATTCTGACAGTCGGGAGGAGTGTCACTTGGGTAATTTTTACCTGATCATCTGTGATTGAAAAAATCCACTTAGAGCCTCAAAAGGAGGGCAAGTTTCAATCTTTCCAGAAAAAGGGTCAGATGCTCCAGCACCCTTCCCCCCATCATATGTGCCCACCCCTTATTGTCAGTTCAATATTGCATGATGAGACTCTTCTGAAATGATGTAATCTGTAAAATACATCACAAAATGTGGTTTATATAACACATTATTTTAATTTTCTGACCCACAAATGAGGAGCTTAAACAGAAGGGCAGTTTAACCTTCTTTTTATTCCAGCAGCTTTGAATCCATGAAGTATGTTTGCCCCCACAATACGGATCCTGAATCATTTTCACTTGGGGGGGGGTGATTCAATTCCCCTATCACCAGACCCCCCACACGATTGTCCTCTGTAGAAATTCCCAAAATACCAGTTGAACTTCGCCTGAAGCCAGGTCCCATTTCCTGGAAAAATTTGGACTAATTTTTCTGAAATTTATTTGTAAACACGCTCCATTCATAGACACTTGCAGCTCCCAGCTGCTTGGTTACATCCCAGTGCTTCTATTATAAAGCCAAATGGTGCTCAGAAGAATATTTCACTCTAAGCAAGTTTGTCATGCACCAGTAAACCCATATTATGGCAACTGTCCCCAATTCATATATATTACTGCATAATTTACAATCCATAGAATGTTATCAAAAGCTTCATTTGCATTCCTATACTGCAGAGGGCCAGAGGGAGGCCCTGAGGTCAATCCGGGGGTCCGAGATGGCTGGGGGGGCGCTAGTCCATTCCAGACACACATTAGAGGCTATTTAGATTCAGTTTAATTGAATCCATCTTCTATCCTAAGGCAGCATAGGGCAGAAGGTTGGGACAATGTCATGAAGTACATTAGATGGCCCTGGACTGAGGGGGGCGAGGCGTGCTCCCTCGGAGAGATACAGAAACCTGCAGGGGTGAGATCTGGGCACCATGGAGAGAACAGGAAAAGTGAACAGAAACTGAAGACCCAATATTTTCCAATACGAGTTTCCAGTACACGACTATTTTGAACAAAAGTGGGTAAAAATACCAATACATCGTGACCTTGACTCCAAGACTTTTACGAAGCATTTAAAAACCCCGTTAAAAGGGTCATCTTCGGCTCAAAGACGCCACAACGGGTCCCGCAATCCTTTTAAGGGTAAAAAGAAAATACTTCATGTAAGCCAGACATCATTTCACGTTACATCATCGAGAAGAAGGGGAGGAAAAAAAGGAGAAGGAGACGCGACTCGAACAAGTGAGCGGAGCGGAGCGCAGCCAATCAGTGCGCTGGCCGTCTGCGGCGAGCTGGCAGCGGGTCTCAGGCTGCCGGAGGTTCGGGGAGCGAGCGGGGGACGCGCAGGTTCGGCTCCAGCTGATCGCCTGTCACTCTGCATCACTCATATTGTGGAATTGCTTTGGCGGAAGATCCAGGACTGCAAAGCGGTGGCCAGCAACAACCAGGTGATTAATACGTCTTTGTATTGTACTTATTTCTCTTGTTGCGTCGATTTTATTTGCCCGTTTGATAGATCCCTTCATGCTTTTAAAAGCACAGTTGTGTTTCTGCGGGTGTTCAGCCATGCATCTGCCGTTGCATAATGTTTTACGCGCACATTATCAGGAAGTACATTTCATTTTTTTCCCTCGAACATTTGACATAAGCTCGGTTTCTGTTTCCCTTTCGTTTTACCGCGCAGAAGAATCGAATCACCAGGTTTTGTTTATAGCAATAAATCGTTTTACGCTGTCATTCTTTTATTAAGTGAAACGTAATTCAAATTGTTTTAGATCCTCGTTGATATGAAAACATCGGGTGATGTGATTTCATGGCGCATCACAGCTATGAGCGCATTTCAGTGTAGGTCCGACAATAACAAAAATCACGTGAATCCTCCCCGCCCACCTTGTTTATTATACATTTATGTAAGTCCCCTTTATTCTATATCGGTGCTGTCTAGCGAACATTTATTAGGATGTAGCATGTATCAACATTTCTAATTGTTTTGCGTTTGTTTTTATTGTTGATGCATAATACATGGATCAAGAGTGCAGTAAAATAAACACTACGCAGTCTACGAATACTTCTCAGTAATACATTCTGAGCTTGATCTTCTGCGTTTATTCTTACAACCGACTGTAAATCGGGAGAAGCGATTTCAAAATAAGTCTCGGAAATTTGTATTTTAGATTGATATCCTGGTGTATATGGGTGACATGCTGAATTCATATCTTCGACCAGTATTTCCAGCTCAGGCTCAAGGAGATTCATCATTTACTATGGTTTTTTACCTAATAAAAGCTGCAGGCTATTTTCATGGAGGCTTTTCTTTAGTTTTTATTTTAATTAGTCTTCTTGATTTAATTTGTGACACTTTAATTTTTTTGTGGAGTCTGGATGTGTTTTTAGTTCTGTAATGTTCGCGCGCTTTTAAAGTAACTTGCGATATTGACACTACATATTATCAGGACGCACGTGAAAACATGTTAATGTAATGCCAATGCATTCAGAGTATGGCAGTTAAATCATTAGCAAACATTTAACAATGTTAGCTACACAGCATGCAGGCCGTCAGCTAAACACATCCACCACACACTGTGCACTTAACAACAGCTATATTCTACATTCCTGTTACTCTGTTTACGTAATGGCAGTCTGGATGTTATAACCCTTAAATTGTGACCTATTGTATAGACAATAGCTGATTAGCAGAATTCCACACTTATTTATGTAAAATGATTTCCAGCTGGGCATATTATTTGAAACATGTGGCGCACTCACTGTTGTTGCTAAATATCTATATTGGAAAAGTGGACTGGTTTCACTGTGATTGGTTAGTTTAGTACTTAGTTTAGATAATGAGTTGTAACAGCCTCTTTTATCAGGGGTGAAAATCGAAATGCAATGTTATCGTTTTTAGCTGGTTTACTTTCATCTTTCTGTTTCATTTGGTCGGGCTGCCACATGGTTTGCAGTGGGAATTGTTGCAAAGAGACAGTAAGTGCCTTGGGATTTAATGCAGGGATGGGTACAGTGGAGAGGTGGATGGATGTCTGAATGATGAGAATGTTTTATATTGTCATTTTTTCATAGTGTTTGTAAGCTATACATTACAGAGTTTCACTGCTGGTGATTCCAAACCGTTTCCTTTGTATGTTAAGCGTTTATGCAGCTGTTCACCGTCTAGCCTGTTATCCTGGTCAGGGTGGGGGTGCGGCCTGGACACCACACTAGGCTACACCGGGCACAAGGCTAGTATACCCCACCCACCCATATGGCTTTATTCAGCATACTGTATACAGTGTATTTGTGTGTTAATCAAGAGAAATGACCTCGCAGTATGTGAATGTCAGTCACAGCAGTGCTTAATACATATTTAGAAGTTTGGGGTAGCATTGAGGTTTATGTCTGTAATTAGCTGCAGACATCCAGGTTGTAACGATTGTTTGGTTTCTCCAAACAAAAACCTGTGTGGATGTGGGGAAAAGGGATGAATTTTTTTGTTACTTTTCCACTGGTCAAGGTTACATGTTTTGTGCAGTTTATGCATCTCTGTGAATTTGCCTTATTCACCAGAGATTTCTCATTCGTCAAGTCCGGCTTTGTGAAGCTCACGGCTCGCAGTTGCCGATTCTGTTTTGCAGGAATGTAGTTGTACTTTTTGATTCCTGTTAAGTGTCTGTCTATCCCTGTTGGGGAGTTTGGTTGTACTTCCTCTAGACCGATGCAGTGTGTATGCGTTTGTCGTATGTTGTTGTGTCTTTGGGACCGTGCCCCTTGGCACATCAAATAATTTTGCAGGTTTTATGAGGTTTAGGTATATACTGTTCTGCAGTATTGCAGTTTAGGTACTGCTCTACATATCAAACGGAAAACTCATGTATGAAACCGTCAGACATCTTACATCTGAAACATATTGCTAGCTGTCAATCAGGTT
>JAODJX010000136.1:18933308-18944065 GCA_026776945.1 Isichthys henryi
TCCCAATGAGCTGTAAAGTGGGGGGGGGGGGGTATTCCCAATGAGATGTACAGAAAGGAAAATTATTGAAGAGGAATTAATTTCTCTGCCTAGGATTCTGTATTGTCCATAATCAGAAAATACAGTGCACTGTGGCGGGAGTAATTGTTAATTATTAATAATTAATAATTAACTTTGTGACTATGCATTGCAGGGGACTCTGACCCCAACTCATGAACACAATACCGCATTCTTTCCTGGTGATGTCATTGAGCAAGGAGCCTGCATGTTCCCATTATTGGTGTCAAAATGTCATCCTTGATCGAGCCTCGGTGTCCAACGGCGTCTTTAAGCATCTCACAAAAGTGCGTCTCTATTTTAGGCTGCTCTCTAAACAGTGCTGCGATAATTCATGCCAGCAAACATTACCGGCCAGGTAGACACCACCGAGTGTATGTCCTAACATACATTAAGGATGTTCAACAGGGTTAATCCCATTGCCTGGATTACATGTATTCAAAGATTATGAGTAAGACCAACTGTATGAAAAGACCTAATGAAGTCTGAGACTCGTGTCCCAACTTTCAAAGTTCGCGTAAATGTATTTCTCCTTATTTCTCATCTGCTGTGTGTGACACTAAGGCCCAGTGAAGCAGTACAAAATGACGAGAGTGAAGTCAGTGAAATAACTTAAAGTCACTCTTGTAAAAGTGAATAAAAAATGGAATGATGACCAAGCTTGGGCAAACATTTCTAATTTCTAATGAATATTTGTTCCCATGTGGTTATGAATTAGGACCTTATGAAGAGCAAATGCAGGCATTTTAGGAGCTTATTCTAATTTCACTTGGGTGTCATTGGGTCACATGTCATAAATCGTGATGTTTTATAATGTAGACTTTCATTTTTAAATACTCATATGTTAAGGTAACAAGCTGAGTTAACTGGTCTACTTTTAAAATATTCCGTCCTGCTTTAACCTCGATCTCCTTCCCTCTTTTGGTTTATGGTCATGGATAAAAATAGCGCTTGACTTGGACACTGGGTTTGCCACTGCAGTGGTCAAATATGATTAAATAAACCAGGTATAATGGAGCGCAGTGTTTGATCCCAGTGTGAAGAATTTTGGCAGCTGGTCTGTAGGGCATCTGTGTGCTGTGAAGAGACTACTTATAAAGAGACTACTAAGTAAACTGTTTAGCGTGCAATTTCAACCACAACCTGATTAATCTGCACAAAGTGCATTTTTACATATATGCAGGAAAAAATATTCAATACAGTATTGGCTTTGAAACTTAACACCCATGTGTCAAAAATTAGCTACGTGTAATCAGTGAGTTTGGAAAAATAATGATTCACCGCTGGTGTGGGATGTAGGCCTGTGATTGGATTATTTTTCTTCTCAAATATTCAGGCATAGACAGATTATCTAAAGGGTTATCTTGTCGTGATTGCCATCTATGCTTGCGTGAAATGTGTGTCACATTCCGTCATCCTTTAAAAGCTTTCTCAAAGGTGATCTGGGAAAGTAAAGCCGTGCACCCCCCCCTCTCCGCTCCGGTATTTAATCTAGTGCCACTGGAAGGAGAGTTGCTTTGTTTACTGAAAGAATATGTTTCCCTTTTATGAACTGACACGAAGCCGTTCACACCTTCACCGCTGGTGACACGGTGCAGGGATGCTCGTTGGCCGTGCGCGGGAGATCTCTGTACTCAAGCAGATTGCAGACGGGGGCGTCGTAGGCTTGCGGGAGGGAGCTGTGCATTCCGCTGTCATAAGTATGAGAAAAGTAACAGCTCCTGTGGAAGTTACTGTACTTTCGGAAAGTTTTTCTTTGTTTTCACGATGGTGGTGATTCTGCCAACAATTTCTCGTTGAATTATTTGAAAGTCGTGCGAGACGAAACATAGGCAAGACATTGAGGACTGTAAAAAGAGCACGATTATTTTAGGCGGCAAGAGGAGGTACAGGCGGAGAGTGGGACAGGCGCGCACGAGGGGCCGTCTGGCGGGGGGAGCGGTGATGTCATCAGCACTGAGCGGGGACAGGGACTGCCACTGAAAGACCCGGGTGATGCGACCCGTTGGCACGGACACGTTCCAGCGCAGGTGCCAGGCCGAGCCGTCGGACTACTGGGGCTGGGGAGCAGGGGGACAGATGGATGCTCCCCATGCACAGGTGGTGATGGGTTCAAACACCAGCCGGACTGCTGTAGTCCACTGGGTACTGGTCCAGCGTTTACGTACGATTCCGCTACACTCATACATGCTTTCCGCTAGTCCGTCTGTCCGTCCGCCCTCCATATCTTTATTTTTTGTCTTAGCTGATGCTTCTTTCCAGGGCAGTTCAGTGATTTTTCCCTTTATACAGCTTGACTGTTTGCGGGAGAGGTTCAGGTTACCTCCCTCAAGTGGGGGATTCCTTCTAAATCATGGTCTGGCAACTTTCAGTTCTTTGCTTAGAGCAGAGCTATTCAACTCTGCATCTTCATTACAGAGCTCAAGCTTAAATGCCGGAAACTAGGAAACAGGTGAAGCTAAAGAATGTAACCTGGCTCCACCCTGCCCTGGAAGCCCCACCCACCTCACAACATCAGCATGAGCATGGTGCAGGAATTTGGGAGGAATGGCATGCAACAATGACTCAGACAGCTAACACATCCAACAGGTTCCCTTAATTCGCCCATCTCTAATAGCTTCGGGAAATACGGGACATTAATCCTCTCCATCATATTGTACATGAGACAAGATCTGTGAACTTAAAGCCCTGTCTTATCCACTGCAACCAGAAAACTCTTTGTTTAAATGTAAATACAGTACCGAAATGCAGGTCCGCATCTGGCTTCCTTCAGCGTTACCTCATTGTTTCTGAAGCGGTTTCTTCAAATTAGTGGAGACACTGCATAAGTGCCTGGTTAGATTTTAGTCTTATCGAGTTTGTTTGAAGTTTGATTTACTTTATAGGGTTTTTACACCTGGTCCCACAAAGTTTTATCACAAAGAACCGTTTGATGCTTGGAAAAACAAGCACAACGTATGCTTTGGCTTTCGCACAGTCAGCTTGCTAGTTTATTAGCTTATTATATTAAAATGCAGAATTTTAAGGTAAAAAAATAATAATTACTTTGTAATGTCAGCGATGAATTGGATCGTGTTGTTAGCTACATGATAGTTTAGGGAGTACGAAATGTACTGAAGGTAACAGGCT
Organism: Isichthys henryi; assembly: GCA_026776945.1. NCBI lineage: Eukaryota > Metazoa > Chordata > Actinopteri > Osteoglossiformes > Mormyridae > Isichthys > Isichthys henryi. The sequence goes on from JAODJX010000136.1 coordinate 18,936,495, forward strand.
GATGATATCAACCTTAAAACTGATTTTTGATTTAATCTGGATTTTCAGTATATTCCTATTATTTTTGGAATACTATAATCATTGTGTACAGTGTGCACCCACACAGAGTTATAAATAAAATAGCCAGCATAATGCACGGCGGGGGTGCAGAGGAGTGTAGTGCTGTGTATAGTAGTATAGTAGGAGTATAGTAGGGGTGCAGAGGAGTGTAGTGCTGTGTATAGTAGTATAGTAGGAGTATAGTAGGGGTGCAGAGGAGTGTAGTGCTGTGAGGGCGCTCAGGCACTCGGGATGTTACAGCCGCCATTGCAGGGCGTGAATGGTGCCTTTGTCCCCCCCGCTTTTCTTTACGGAAGACAAAGGACACCACAGTTCACTTTCGGAAAGTGTGAGGGCGTCACAGTAAATAAACAGGACATTTTACAAGATCTGCTTTGCATATAGGGGGCCACAAGTTCATCAGTACATACAGTGGACAGTGTCATCGAGAGCATTCCGGGTCATTGGCTGATTGACGCTACTAAAATGCAACATTAATGAATTTCCCACTGACATAGATAGATAGATGCTTCAATTTCTTCAGTTTTTAATGATGGAGATTCTAGGTGCATTTCTTTAAAAATGTGGCCTGTTGCTTTTGATCCCGTGCCTCTTGTTTTGAAAGCAGCATATTATTAGTATTATTTGGCATCAGTGCATTTCTCATTCACACATTTTGGTGCAAATAAGAGCCTCCAGATATTCCGGCTGCTCTTGGCTTTTTAATGTCACCCAGGGGACCCCCAGTGATTCAGAGCTAAACACACACACACACACGCACATACACACACACACACATGCGCACGAATGCACCCATCAGCACCTGTTCTGTCTGGGGGATTATCCCACCACCGGTGATGCCGGATGATGTATGATGTCACTGTGTTTGTGTGGGGCGGGGGTGGGACACCAGACAGAGATGATGCTTGACAACACAATGGTGACCCAGTGTCCCAGTGATGAATGGCAGTATTGATTGTGATTAATTATGCTTTGTTTACTTTTAAATAAAAAACTCAAATGTACTGTAATGTGTTTTATTACTGGCTGAAGCGGGCAGACTGAAATAAGAATAGATTTAGTGCTGCTTTTTCACTTAATAATTGCTGCCCTGTGGATGTCATCCAAACATTGCATAAACCCTACTTGACTGTGGCTGGTTCCACCCATGTAGGGGAGAAGAAGGGTGGGAGTCTATCGAATGAAAAAGCAGGGGCAGTGGGGCCTCCCACTGTCTTAGCTGTAGGCATGAGCTAAGCTTGGCCTGTAACTCCAGACTTCAGCTTGACTCTGGCTTGTGAACCTTGATGGGCAGCCGCTGGTGAAGCAGCTGTCAGACCGAAAGAGCCGCTTGGCATTTGGCTGGGTGTCGTTTAGCCATGCTGGCGTGGGCCGTTTGAGGCTCTCTCTCTGCCGCAGCTTGCATATGATGGGAGCAACCGCCAGGTGAGTCGCCTCAGCGTTGGTGACAGCGAGGTCGACAGATGTGTGTGTCAGGACCGGTCCCGTTCTGCTGTGCGGAATTTTGGAAATGAGAACTTATTATGACTTGTGTATTGCAGGGTTTTTATGTGAGGTAATAATCCTATTTTCAGTTCTCTACTTAGCAATACAAATTATACCAAATCTTCAAAAATGAGTGCTGAGAAGTCAAATTCATCAAAAACATAACAATGCCTTTTCTGGAATAAGTGTAATATCTGTTGTCCTCAACTTATATGTATGTGTGTGTGTGTGTGTGTGTGTGTGTGCGCGTGTGTGTGTGTGTGTGTGTGTGTGTGTGTGTGTGCATTATTCTGTCATGCAGATGTTTAAAGCTGTTCTACATAAAAAGAAATGTCTGATTCTGCCAGAAGGCTGTAGTTTACTGAAGCCACACAGAAGTTAATATGTTATTGCTAAAATTAAAAATCCCCTACTGCATGAACATTATGAGAAATATTTCAGGGATCTACATCAACTTTGTCCCCTCAACCCTGAGCAGACCAAGTGGTTAGAAGGTGGATCAAGGGATGGATGGATATATTGTCTTGGGACATATGTAGGTGTGACATATAGAGATATCACAAATAGTGTTTTATGGCTTCTAGAATCTTTCTGCGTAACACTTTGCATATACTTGACCACGTGTACTTTACACAATCGTGAGCATTTGCTTGTTTAAACAGTGGGTCTTGTTTCTAAGATCCTCGCTGCCTTTCGGGACAAGTTGCCCACGTTCTGGCCTAGGAGGTACATTTCCTCCTGTAGCTCGATTTTGCTGCTTGCTACCTTTACAGCTGTGAGTTTCGGAGCGCGATTCCCTGCCCTTTAAAAAGTGATTCACTGCTGCTAATTCACTGGTGATAATGCAGTCGCACGCGCCCGGACACACACTTTTTCTGGTGTCTCTGCAGCGTGAAGAAATCGCGTCACTCCTCCTCCTCCAGCAGCTCGAACGAGCGAGCATACAGCTGTCCGGACACGGCCGACTCTGAGTGAGTACGGAGCATCCTCCCTGGATGTGGCTAGTCATTATGTCATCATCGATTTTACCATTTCATTTAAATTGTGAGGTATCTACAAAGGTACTCTGCTTCCCTCAGTTCTCAAGGGAATCGTCTGCAATTGAACGAGCATTATTATGCATTTAATGAAACCTATAGATAGAAATTTGCTAATTTATTGTTTTAATTCCATTCTGATGTGAAATCAATAGTCTTTATTTGTTAGCTGACTAGACTCAGCCAGCCGTGCCATGGGGGGTTAGTGGGAGTTAGGGTAATACCACTGGTCCCTGAGTGAGTGCGACCCTATAATATTTGGAACATAATTGGATTGGTCTGGGTTAAAGGGTTATGACACCCTCCATGGGCCCCCAAATTTCTAGCAGGGCCCCCGGTCGCAGCCATATTCCATGAACCAAGCGCGGCAAAGCCAAAGTATAGCAGTCGCCCCACTATAATATTAGATTAATGACTGACCGGGTAATAAAGACGTCGACCAGCTACTCAAGTTACATTAACATGCTACAAAACAATTCGGAGCCGTAAAAGCAACACAGCCTGAGTGGTTTATAGGGGACCCGTCTGATTTGTTCCGTTCATGAAGTCCAAGGCTTTAATTTAGATTGTTTACCTGTGAGATACCACTGTCCGCTTGGTCCCTCCCCACCAGCACTGTGGGTCCTGGATGGAGTCTGTTTTTAGCCCTCACCTCTGTGCCAGAACGTTTACCACACAGGGTCCGTTCACAGCCCTCCTACAGCCAAGGCTTGCAGTGGCTCATTCTGTGGCCATGGATCTTATAAGGGCCCTGGGTTAACTGCTAAACTTTTGAACCTTATATCAGGAGTGGCTACATTTAAGCTGGAGCAGGTTTAGTCCATTTAAGATTAGCGACGGCTCATGGTGTTTTTCATGAATGAGTCTTTTTGTGTTTTATTTCTCAGTCTTTTCCCCTCATATTATATCCTGATTACCTCCTTTGTATTGTTTTGCTGTTTTTCTCTATCGGTCTGTTCATCTTCAGTAACTGCTTATCCAATGCAGGCTGTGATTAGCCAGGACACACAGGCAGGGGGGTCCCTGGATGAGATTTTTTTTTGCTTTTGTCGCTCTTATTTGATTTTTAAATAAGCCACTATGGCTAGTGGTAGCAGCAAACCAAAGGTAGGTTGTGAGAAAAAGATAGAGCTTACAAAGGAAATAACTGTATGTCATTAGCTCTCCACAGTACAGGTAAAGTGCAGTTAAATTTTCAATTATTTCATGTGTTTATGTGTTTTAAAGTTTTTATTATGGTTTGAGCATTAGGTATGTATACAGGTTTAAATATGCAATCATTTGCATATCTGAAACAGATTAATCGAATTTACATAATTTCTTATGGGAAAAATGATTCGGTTTTCGATCAAATCAGTTCTCAAACAGCCTTCTGGAACAGATTAAGTTTGAGAACCGAGGTTCCACTGTATGTACTATTTAATTTTGTATCTTCTGAAACGTTGTTTAGCATTTGCAAAACAGGAAATGACTTAATTTCACTGTTATTGTTGTTCTCTCCCAGGGACATGGCAGAGTTTAAGGTCCAGATGGTGAAGCACCCCCACCAGTCCCCTCTGCGCCCGCCAAGCGAGCACTCCAAGGACCGGGCTCTGAAACGGCTGTCTTCTGAGTCCAACGGAACCAGCGAGGGCGGGGCGGGCTCCTCCACCCCTGTGGAGCTGACTGCGCTGGAGGAGTCCTTCCGTCGCTTCGCCATCCATGGGGACACGCGTGCCACCGGCAAGGAGATGCACGGAAAGAACTGGTCCAAGCTGTGCAAAGACTGTGGCGTCATCGACGGCAAGAGCATCACGCTCACCGACGTCGACATCGTCTTCTCCAAAGTCAAGTATGCCCGCGTCTGTTCCTCATTAGCTAAAATGGAGCAGGTGGCCTTCTGTGGAAAACAAATGAAAGAGGCTTCAGAAAGACACTCTTGTGGGGTCGTGTTTTGGGTTTGAAGCACCGAGTAGAAGCTGGATGTGTTTGCGATTTGCAGTTCTCGGTATAAGGCTCCTGAAAAAGTATAACTAGATTTTTTAAAGGAAGAGGATGCAGCAGGGATAGAGAGCAGAGGCTCAAAATCACAGAGATTTATTAGAGAATTTCTAATCTTGCTGCTTCTGATAGGTGACAGTGAGGTAAAAAATGGGAGCCGTAAGCAGGACTGGTAGCCGGACTTGTTTGGCACAGTGCAGAACTTGCTAAAATTGCATTGTACATTAAGAGAAATGCACCAAAGGAATTATAATTGATCCCTGTGGGGGAATTCTCTTTGTGCCCCCCCCCCCCCCAACTTGCTCTCTGTAGGTGAGAGCAACCTGGCAGCGAAGGGCAGCCACCCATCGCAGCGCCCAGGGAGCTGGGGGTTAAGGGCCTTACTCAAAGACCCACAGACATGGTGAGGCCGGGCTCGAACCGGCGACCTTCTGGTGGCAGGCAGAGAGGCTCCGCCCCCCGAGTCACACGCTGCCTGGGATTGTTTAAACTAGCTGTATTAGTGTCTTATCGGCATCATATGTAATAGGTAAACCTTGCTTAATTTCTAAAAAGACAATTTTAGGGTATGATACAGAATTAAAGTATATGTGGTAACTTTAGTACACCAACTAGAAATCCTTTCAGGCATGCTGTTGGTGGCAGACGGGGAGGGGGGGGGGTGTTGTTAAGAAAAGGAGATCGGTAAGAGACATTAGGAACTACTAGGGCAGAATTAATTGATATTTATTCAGTGCAGTGCGTGGGGTCAGTTCCTTCCCCACTGTGATGGTTTCTGTAAGAGCAGCTTCCCTGAGGATTGGATTGGGAAACCCTGTACTAAAGGAATGCTGATATACCCACTGAGCATCACACCGAGCTCCCTGTTTGCTGCGTGTCCTGCAAGCTCGGATGACATTTTGGGTTAAATCCCTTGGCTTCCAGCAGAAAGTTCTTCACATTTGCACTGGGCCTCCATGTTACTGGCCTTTAGGCACCACAAGCGCTTAGCTCAGTCTCGCGTGTGTGTCGACAATGGGATAGGAAGGCGGCGAGGTTGCATGGTTTCTTTCATCAGGAAAGTGAATCTGTTGAGCCAGTCAGTGAAGCCAGGTCACGCAGCACCATGAGGCTGTGGAATTTCTCATAAAGCAAAGCCTTCTATGAAAGCAGAAACACTTGATATACTGAGCAGACAAGCTCTCCATGTGGGCCAGGCCCCCTTTGCTTAGGGGAGGAGGCTGAGGGCGGCTTCAGCCTGAAGCTAGGGCAGCTTTTCATGAGGTCAGGTGACAGATCTGAGCTTCCGGCACGGAGCCGATGGCAGGTGCTGCACGTCCACATAACTCAGGTTCTGCTGGAGAGGCCTAGGCGATGGGGGTCTTTAAATCCCCGCTGGGATGCATTGTGAGTGTGCTTTTAATAATGTGCATTTAATGTTCTTAATGATTGGATCCAGATCAACAGATCGCAGACAAAGTTAGCAGTGACATCCGCAAGGTTAGCAGTGACATCCACTCCAGTCAGTAACAGAGTTACATAAAATCTTTATTTTTTTTTGCAGGTTGGTTCATTATATAGTTTGATTTCCATATAATAGTTAAAAATCAAAATAAACCATAATGGGGGGGGGGGGACAATTTATAAGATCTATGTGCACCATTCCGGCATTTAAGGCACCAGCTGGACTCACCAGCTGGACTAGAATCCTGTGTCTGACACTGTGCAGCACGGAGTGGGCCAGGAGGCATGAAACTCGACTGTAAAGGATCGCCCAAACAAACCAGTCATCGGAGAAGTCAGATTAATAATAAGCCCAAACAGCAGTGTTTACTGTGTCCTGTTACTATGACAGCAGGTAACCCAGGGTAACAGTGGCCTTTATTGGGTTTTGTTTACACAATTTATCTCCATGGCAATGGGTGTTTGTGTTACTGTGTTCTCTTTAGTGTGACATGGACATTAGTGTTGTGCAGTTTGTCACATTTTGTCCCCAATATTAGAAAAAGTTTTAAATAAAACATGAGAAAGGGTTATTTATAGAAATTTAGCACTGCAGAACAGATTACCATCAGTCAGTGAGGAGTGCAACTCTACCACCCTAACATATATCATAATAACTTAACATTCCAGTCGATTAAGAATTTTAAGTGGGTATGTCTCACAGTAGGGAAAGTGCTTATTTGGTTTTGTTCTCGGACTTTAGTTTGTTAGGGTTAAGCTCTTAGGGTTGACCTGTCTAATTTCTTTCAGGTTGAAGAAGTCTGTTGAAAAGAGTTTGAGCTGGTTAACCATAGTGCAAATTGTGTTCTTTTTCCCCAAAATGGTTCTCCGTATAAGGGTGCAGTGCATGTTTTGCTCCATGCATTAAACTACGGGGATAACATTTGGCACAAAACGTCTTGAAATGTATGAACCCACTGAAACGCTGATTGTCATATCAGGAAGAAGTCCTGTCGCAGCATCACGTTTGAGCAGTTTAAAGAGGCACTGATGGAGCTGGCCACGAAACGCTTCAAGGAGAAGTCAGCTGAGGATGCTGCGGAGGAGGTCTTCAAGATGATAGAAGGAAAGTCGCCGGTCATATCCGGGGTGACGGTGAGTCATGCAGCAGCCGCTGTCCTGCAGGTGGTCTAAACATGCAGATGCAGTTAATGCAACTCAGCATTGTTCCTCACGATGACCTCAGGGTACACCCGAGCATCCTGAATCAGTCATAGTTATGCCAAATAATGTGTTGCTAATTATGTAGTATCAAATATTATTACAGTATTTATTTTTTTGTACGGCTGCACGTATCAAGTAGTCATGGATAAAAAACTGGGTGCCTGTTAAATTTAGAAGGTACGCAGAAGAGTTCCGGAACATTTTAGCAGTTACATAGTATCAGTGTATATTAGAAAATTATAGGGCTGGTGGTAGATAAAGGGATTCAGAAACTCCATAAATGTTACAGTGTTTCATCTCTGTTCCTTTTAAATGTTTTTTTCTTTTTTTAACTGCTCAACAAATGCTCCTGTCCTGCCCCCA
>JAODJX010000136.1:18951745-18967251 GCA_026776945.1 Isichthys henryi
GGAGGAACCAGGGCTCGAACCTGCAACCCTCCGGTTGCCGAACAGTAGCACTACCTCCTGCGCCACCATCTTCCCCGCTGTACCCGTCAGTCATTTTAGAAACTACTATAAACAAAATAAATGTACATTTTGGGAAGTCGACCACTTTTCAAAACTGGTGATTTTCTTTTTAATGATCAAACAGGTGGAGAGAAAAAAAAAAAACTTTGAAAACCTTTACTTAAAGCAGTTATCTACAGTGTATTATAGATAGGCCTACCTACATAATGATGCATTATAATGGTTAATATAAGAATTAATAAAACATTCAAGCATCTTCAGCCATGTTTATAATGCACTCATAAAGCATTATAATGCATTATGAATGTTCATAGATTCTATATAGACATGGTATTTATAGAAAGTATTACCAAAACTTTGTTATATAGCAATACAGATAAAAAAAGAGTTACCATATTCCTCCAATAAATCATAGAGTTGGCACTCTGGCTGCTTATTGGTGGAGGACTTCAGAGGTTCACTCAGACCCATGTTGCCCTTGGTAACAAGGTTAAGCACGGCTTCATCGTTGTCATCCAGGAAGCAGCGCTTCTCGACCATCCGATTCACCAAGGCTGCCCTTGGCTGACTGCTCCTGAAACGAGTCCACGATGTTATCAGAGAAACCTCCTTAGAAATATTAAAACCAGCTCTGCAAACGGTACTAATTACCATGTTCGCATTTAAGATGATTAAGAAATTGCATGTTTCAGACGGTAAGACACATTAGTATTAGCACAGTGCTTTACGTCACCTCTCGCTTCTGCCTGGAGGAAAAACAGCCACTTGCCCGTTGTCAAACATGGCATCCGTGGGGAAATGCTGTATGGACGCCTTTCTTTCACCGTCTCTAACCGGACAGTCATCTCAAGGAAAGAACATCAAGCGTCAAACATAGAACATGCAGTCACACTTATGGATCAAGCTAGATGCATAGTATTCACTACTTAAAAATTGCCCAGTTAATTATGTCAAGGAGATCAAAATACATTTTATGTTTGACATCTGGTTTCTGTTTCAGAAAGCAGGATAGCTTGCTTAACCAGATAACTTGTCAGATTTATGGTAATCCGGGCTAAATGTAAGTGAACAAAGACAAAGTCCATTAAATCAGGTCTCACAGCCAACAAGTTATCCGGCTAAGCAAGAAACCCAGCTTTCTGAAACAGGCTACTGATATGGCATTAAACTGAGGCGAAGCTGTGTTATGACCTCAATGTTAACACTACTGAACAACTACAGAGATTGTTATAAGTAGCTAATATTTGGGACTGATGGCATTCGGCAAAACCTTCTGCTTAACCTTGATTTGAATTGAGAGCTAACAGCAAGCTCTGTATAAAAGTAGAATTATAAAAATAAAATCTTTGCGTGTCAGTATTGTAAAATGAACCTTAGAGTGTGGCTGTGATATTTCACCTCTTAGGCCTCACTTCTTGTGTATTTGGGAAACTGTCCTTTCTCTTATGTTTAGGGCCGACAAAGATCAAGTTTTGTAACTATGAAGGGAAGAGTTGCACACACTCCTAGCAACATGGATGAGATTCGGTGTGGAGTCGCCGTGTACCAAGCTTGCGTAGGTTGGGCAAGGCGTACACCAGGTAGAGCCGGTAGTCTGGGGTGCTCCTAACTACGGGATTAAGTCTCAAATCCAGTTCCATCAAGGCCTTCAGCTTGCACAGGAAAAGAACATCTTTCAGGGATGATATATTGTTGTAATACAGGTTCAGAACCTCCAGCATCTTGAGGTGTTGAATCCCCTATGGAACAAGCACATCAATGTTTTAAAAAAACTTCATGCAGGTACGAACGATGTGCAGCCCAGGCCCGAAACCCAATTAACACCTCAACATTAGTTATAGCTTAACAAGTTAACAGAATAAAAAAAGCATCCATTTCAAGTGGTAACGTATACATACCTCAACAGACACCAGAGCATTGTGGGAGAGGTCCAAAGTTTTAAGGCGTACAAAGTTCTTCAGGGAGTTTCCAAGGTGACGGATTTTCCCTTCGTAATTTCCCGGTAAACACAAAGACCTGACATCCGCTGAAAGGAATTCATGCAATTTTAATTAGCAGCAAAACATGTCCCGTGTTTATAGCTATTCTGGCGTAACCACTGCATTAACATTATTTAGCAGCTAAAAGTAGTTCACTATGAAATGCATGCAACCCATTCAAAATGGGTAGTTTTAACTGAAATCGCAGGTATTAGACCAATTACAGTCAGAATACTATATATGTGGAATAATAATCAATAGACTGCTGTAGTATAAAAGAAATCGTGTTGATCATTTAAGCCGTCTACATCATTTATTTCTCATTGTTTTGTCATGCCTGCTGCCGTATCTCACGGGCTCTATCATTCAGATACGTTGCCCTCCAGGAAAATCACGCAAGCGCCACTCTATAGATATTCTAATGTGGAACAAAATAAAATATTACTTTACGTATAACAACGGCAGAAACCTCAACATAAAACTCCTCATGTTACCTAAACAGCTGTGATGAAGACTAACTTTCCGACGTATCCACCGCTCCGTTACTGACAGATACTCCGGCGCCATGTTTTCAAACTGGGGGTTGAGGGCGCCGCGCATGCGCGGTCAGGCCGCCAGCCTGCGAATGGGAGACCGCATGAGAGCCGCAGTCTCGCGGTCCGGAGCAAAGCTGGGATTCTTCCATCCCCACTGGCCGGGAAGGTACGTCGCTCCTCGGGTCGTTTTACTACAGACGCCGTCCACTATGTGCGGCGCCAAACCTACGAAGATTGGCGGCATTGTTAGGCAATTGTTCAGTCACTGCGACATTGCTCAGGATAAGCGTTTAGAAGATAGATAGATAGATAGATAGATAGATAGATAGATAGATAGATAGATGGATGGATTGAAGTTCTGTTCTGTCTTTTATTCACCTTTATTGACTGTCTCGCGAAGTTGTCTTATTTGGTCTAATAAACTGTTGATTGTTAACCTTCACACCTTTGTTAATGCGCTAAAACGACGGGTTACTTTCAAAATTATTATAATTCAGTGAAGCGGGGTCCAGCTGATATCGATAAGCGACGTTCATGGAAAAAACATTTTTAATAAAACCTCCCCCACAGAGAAAATAATGAATCTAAATGGTTTGCATTGTTGTAACTCTTTGTTCAGTTAGCTTCACTTTTTCATTTTTTCTAACTTTTAAACAATGAACTAATGCCTTCTAATCACCGCTCAATTATTGCAAAATGTCATACACAACTGCGTAGAGTTTCAAAACAACAAAACCCAGCAAATTATATTTTCTGAACAGTCCAAACGAATAAATGTTGCCAAGATTTGTTACACTAATTTACTGTTGATAAACACAATAAAGACATTTTGTGGTGGAAAAAATGAAGGGGCTTTGCAGTAATTCCACGGATCTTAGCATTCACTGTTTTGATAATATTTGGCCGGAGAAGCTGCGTTGTGTACAACACTAATACCGAATCTGACAACCCAGGTGTCGGCGGAATATCCCCGATCTGATCCGGCAATCCCCGGTGTATCGGCGGGGAGCGCCTGAATCCAATCTGGCAGCCTATGTATCTCGCCACAGCGCGCCCCGAATGTAATCTGGCAACCAGAGTCTCACGGCCGCGTGCACCCCGTATCCAATCTGGCAGCCCAGAAGTGGTTTATTTGGCAACCTCGGATCCAATCTGGCACCCCTGGTACCGGCGGTGCCGTCACGCCGTGCCGAGCTCCGCAGATTCTACACCGCATGAGAAAGCGAGTAACTTTGTAAGTACAGGATTGTGCGCTGGTAACGTAAACTCCATTTGCCACTTTGGTTTTCTGTGCCCCAAAACCAGCTAGCCTATAGGACCGAAAGATGAAGGAGGGATATTACAGCGTTTGTTATTAGAGCTTAGTAATCAGCTTCGCTGCTGCAGTAGTACAGTACGTTCAGGAGCCGAGTGCATAGCACTGCATGCAGACACACGTGGAAAAACAATAGCCGTCGTTATTGTTTGCTAATTATCTGGCTAAGACTTGAATGGAAGTTTTTTTTTTAACCGTCCGCCATCCCGCCGATATTTGCTAATCAAATAAAGAGTTCTCTAAAATGACGCTATAGTGAAAGCACGTTATAAACATTAATACTGCCGCACACTCCTGGTTAAATGTCATAAAACATGACTTCTGTGTAACTGTTTGAATATGATCATCAGAAATGAGATAGATGACCGGTGAGTTAGTTACAGAGCTATTATATAGGCGTAAAATGTTGCAGCCTTACGTCGCGACAGCAGCAACGAAGCACAAAGATTTTTCTCATGCTTTTTGAATTTATTAATAGTAGTTATGTTTGTAATTTTCCTTATCAGGCAGATTTGGTCTCCAGTCACAAACACCTAATTTGTAGTAACCACTATTACTGCCTCATGGGCGAGGCTAATCCATGGTTTTAAAATCGAAACGTAATTATGTCCCTATAATCCCACCTACTCCATGATCTCTCAGTAACATGAGGGGACTTCTGACATGGTCTATTATGTAATGGAAATGTACCGTTTCAAACATTAGATTGAGGGAGCATAATTTGAACCCCCATTACCGTTTCCGAATGTCTCAGTTGTTATGTGCATTTTTCTGACACTTATCTCATGTCTGGACAGATATCTGTGGACATGGACTCCTGAGTTATCTAACTCTCTTGCTTTCTCCATCAGGCATGTGTTGATGCATCAGTGATGTTGGAAGATGCATGAGAAGAAAAGGTAGATAATTGCATTGCAGCTGTCGGGCGTCGGTCACAGCTCTGAACTCGTGATCGATGGCTGAGAGTCTAGGTCACTGGATTACTGCCTTCTCAGACACTGCTCTGTCTCTCACTGCCCTGTACACTGCTGGCTGTCTTTTCAAGGTAACTGCATTTGACAGTGTGGGGTTGTTTTTAACCTTTATTACCATATTCTCGATTGCTGACTGTATTTAAACTATGTTTGAGTACTTGTGTTTGAATGAAAACTCACCTTTTTTTTTAATAATTCAAATTTTTATTAACTTTGACAAGGTTGGTACATGACCAGTAAACATCCAGTGAGACAGTATGCCAGCAACACAACTGATATTAATAAAGTGGCTATATAAAATAAATTAAATTAATTTAAAAACAAAAAGGGATGGAACGCAGCAATAGTCACAGTATAAAAAATAAAGATAATCATATTTGAAAATTATGAGATGATGAAATGTGATTCCAAAGTGATCAGCCTCATTTTATAGTTTTTATCTGTCATCCTTATTAACATGGATTCACGCGAGGCGATTTTGTCATATAATTAAACCATTCTTTCAAGTCTGGACATTTAGTATTTTCCAGACCCCGAGGGCTGTTTTAATGTCCATAGTAACATCACCCGTAACTCCTGAGAGTTCCTCTCTTGACAAGTTATCTGCTTGTGATCTGTCGCTGAGTGGTCACACTCTTGGAAATACTGGCAAAGTCTTGTCCTGCGACTTCCTCATGTGACTTAACCTGGTTTAGATGAATTTTCCATCTTAACTTTAAATTGCCTGCCACTGAGGAACGGGCGTCAGTGTGTCAGGGTATTTTTCCTCTCTTGTGTGGCTTGTCCCATCCGATCTGCTCTCTGCAGGATCACCGGGCCCCGGCTGTGGGGCTTTTCCTGGTTGGCATCTCTGCAGGATTATCCTCACTTCCTGATTCCAGTCTGCTACCAGCATGCGTCAGGCATGACCTGGAGTGGGCGGCTGAAGCACTGGGCCCGGCGCTGGTCTCCTTCGGCTTCCTGTGGCTCAGTGAAGACCAACTGACAGCCCATGTCCTGCTGGCCTGCTCCGTGCTGCTCCCCGGGCTACGCGATTGGCTCTCTCAGGAGGGCCTGGCATCTCTGACACGCTGCCTGGCGCTTTCATCACTGTCCTGCTCGCTCACTGTGAGCCTCTTCACAGGCAACGCCGCTGGGGTGCTGGGAAGCGTGGCCCTTTGCCTGCCTGCTCTTCTGGCCCCTAAGGCAGGAGCCAGTGCTCTTTCTGGTTTCGTTGCGGCTGGGACCAGAGAAGAACCATTGAACCGGCTCTTAAAATGTTCATTGGTGATGGGATGCCTGTCTATAAAACAGGCGCTCTGTACATACCTTCTGGATCTTAAGAGAGGAGAGTGAGTTGTACCATATATCACAGACTTGAAAAAAACTGAGGCTTTGGAACCTGTGCTACGTTGCATGCTTCCAGTCTTTGTATGCATTCACCCAATAGGAGCCCTTAAAGTTTAGCACATGTCCCATTGGTTACCACTCAATGACTGACAACGCAATGCAGCTCCCTGCACTTCGAAGTGCCTTTTTGCTGTTCAGCCCTGTGAGAGGAAAGTCCTCCCCTCCCCCCCGCATAGATGTGCTTTGCATTTGCGCTGACCTACTTAATCCGCAAGCGAGAACCCACAACGAGAGGCTTGCATTACAAAATCCACACCCACAAGGTTCAGATAAAAGTGTCAGTATATTTGAGAGAGGTCACATGCCTCGTAGTGACGGAGTCATGCAGCTGTGGAAGGCCATTGTTGTTGGGAGGTGGGGGACACAGTGAAGTTCATTGTTCTGGGGGGAAGAAAGAGGCAGAGAGGAGGACTTCCTGTCATCAGATATCTCTATGAATGATCACATCTTAAACTAGACTTATAATGATCATTATCTTTGTTGTTTTAAAGTTAACCTCCCATATTAGTTGGACTTTTCCAGAAGTTGTTTTTCTACAAGAGTGAATTGTCATGCATGACTCTGGACAGTTTATGTGCAGGGATCGGTGTGATTGATAAGGATCTCAGTAAGGGGTTGGTGAGTTTGCTTAATCCGCTGTTTCATCACCATTGCGTGTCTGTGAACCAGAGACTTTGCCTTTAAGCCTAAAATAAAAAGCTGTTTTTCATTTCAGCGCTGTAACTGGAACGTGGCGCCCACTGAAACCGGACAGCCGGCAGCTTGCTTTGAGAACGCACCTTCTCTGTGTTTGCGGGTGTGTTCTGGGGCCTCGTGTGTGCTTGGTGAGCGACGTGCCCTCTGCTGACACAGCCCCTCTGCAGTAGCAGCAAGAGCACAGAGCCCTGGAATCAGCAATTACGCGCTGGCACATGTCCCAGTGTGGGTGCACCACGCTTCCATTAAGGCCACGTATAATGAGAAACCTTTTCTGTTATCCTGTTTAGAATTTGGGTGTTTAATTTAAGAAACTATTAACAAGAAATAATGCAAAGTATTTATATAATGTTGCAGTTGCTTAATAAAAATTATCAGCTATTATCTCAACGTCATTTTTAATGTTTTTTTTTTTTTTTGCTAAAAATATTTAATGTCCAAAGGCTTGCATGTTTTGAGATAATGTGTGATACATTATGCTAAAAATGCATTTTTTCAGTTAGCTGTTGAACTGGCATCGGTAGTTGTTAAAAGATGGCTAGAGTCTGGGAAGGTTTAGAAGGGATGTTACTGTGAACTCTGTCTCAAATTAATGAGCATAAAATGAATCGTCATTCAATATAATAAAGCTGAAATCCCCCAGCAAATCGCACTATCAGCGTAGTTTAAAATGATACATTTTGATACAATATCCCTGGTTTTATTTATCTCCTGATGAAGATCTGTAATTATTATGCAACTGTAATTCTGTTTCCTTTATATTAATAATAAATGGAAATCCCTTCTAGTTTTCTGTCTGAATGTGTTATATTGTGCTTTTTGACAAGCATGTTTGCGTAAAATAACGTGAACTGATCGAATAACGGGGGCAGCAAGTCACAACGCACACGCTGCCCTTGAAGATAGCAGGATCTGGTTTGTCTCATTCGTCTCCCTTACTCCTGCTTAGCCACTGCGGAGGAGAGAGGGAGCGCACTGAGCATGCTCTGTAGCAGCAACCTTTAGATGGATTATTTGGGGGGGAGGGGGGGCTTCGCTGAAGCCAGCAGAGCCGTCAGCAGTACAGTGAAGGAGGGGGACTCTGTGGGATTTCTGCTGTCGAGGCAGAGAAGATACGAAGCCGGGGGATCGGTGCAGGGTCGATAGACGGGAGGGAGACAGGCTGCAGGTGACCACGGGTCCGAAAGGATGCAGCGCTTCTGAGCGGAAAAGCGGAAGGGTACATCAGGCCAATGTGACTTCCATTTGAGAGCGGGTAAAGGAACAGAGATACGACCTCAGTAACAAGCATCTGGACCAGGAATAATCTGCTGGTCACCCTAATGAAAATGAGCACGAGTCTCATGGAGCAAGTGACCACTGGGACTAGTGACTGATTCCGAGTCCAATTTCCAGGTCAAGATTTTGCAATGCAAAATTCATTTTTATTTTTGTTATTTTTTTAGTGCTGTTACTATTAAACTCCTCAGAAAAATTCTCCAGTGCTTAGGTGCTTTCATCCTTTTAATGATTGCCACTGTCTTCTGGGGTATTTAAAATTTTGTAGCAATGTATGCTTTCTACTCTTTGCTGGTCTATATCTTCTACACGGTCTTCAAGAAGGAGGAGTTAGCTCTAGAGGGGGAGGGACCTGACAGAGCCAGCGACCAGGTATGTTTGGCTGTAAGGCCCTAATCGCCACAAGACGTCCAATCAGGGAAAGTTCTTCTGTAACGTATGCATGTTGTTCCATAAAAGTCACAGTCGACTGATAGAAAACGTATGGCTTGCATATTTCGTTGAGGAAAATTCCAGTGTTGTGGTGTTTGTCGGTCTGATCGTTTTATTTCATATCTGGTGTTAGATGTTTATTCGTTTTCTCTATGCATCCTCTCACAGAATGATATGGAGACGAAGCATGTTTCCATGGAAACACAGAGCAAGAGCAGAAATGGCCACACCCCCAGTTTGGCACAAAGAGGGTTTGACAGGTCCAGTGACTCTGGGGGTATGTGTCTGTTCAGCACCAATGTTATTGTCAGCTGTCATGAGAATGAAGTATGAATTTTTCATCTATTGCTCTATTTCTGGCAAGTTTCTAACCCATATATTAGTATGTTTCAGCTGATCAGCGAATAACTCGACAGGGAGATGATAGGACAGCTTTGTCGCTATGCAGGCAGTAGCAGTGACAGCGATAGTCTCAGTGATGAGGAAGAAGATGATGATGATGGCGACCAAGACCCAGGAGCTGCTGCCGGCACCCCTCTGGCTGCATTTCTGTCTTTCAAGCAGGAAGCGGAGCAGAGGACAGGCTCCCAGAGCTCTCTGGAGCACGGAGGAAAGGTACCCCGAATTATTTATAGATTTTATTTGGGCCTGGAGCCTAGAGGGCGGTGTGGAGCAGCTAATAACAGTAGCACATGGAGTCAGTCTAATGTGGGCTCAGCCTCCGATGCCCTAGTGGGGTGAGATGACACAGGGCTGTGCGTGGCTCAGGTCCCTGAGTCCCCGCTGGTGGTGGTGATGTCACACCTGCTGAGCTTCCTGGAGCAGTACGCACACCTACAGCAGCTGCAGCAGCAGGCCGAGCGGTACCACTCTCAGCTAGAGCAGCGCCACGCCCGGCACAGGCGCCAGGTCCGGGCCCTCCGGGCCTCTTACCGCCAGCGGCTCCGCGACAAGAACAGCATCATCAGCAGCCTGGAGGAGGCCATGGTGCACCAGCAGACCAGCTCCCTGGGGAGCGACGGTGAGAAACAGGAGGGGCGAGATCTCCTGGGGACTCGGGGGGCAGGGAGCTTCCAAATGAGCTGCTCCCTGCTATGTCACATATGGGTTTCTGTTGTTATCATTGTTAAGGATGTTCCAAAACACACTCCTGTAAAGCGCATTGGGGCAACCTTGTTGTGAAAAGCGCTATATAAAAATAAATTGAATTGAATTGAATTGAATATGGGTTAAAAGCAGAGGACACATTTCATTACTGTGTGCCGTGGTGTGTTAACAATGATAACTAATCACTCTCACTGGAACCCACAGTAAGACCAGAGAGAGGAGATTTTTGACAATCTGAGTCTTAATAACTTTCTTATAAGAAGTCTACAACAATGTTTTCCACCCCGGTCCTCGAGGGCCCGGAGACAGTCCTTGTTTTTGCTTTGAGCAAAAATGTAGACTGACTGGCAGGGAGCTTGGAGAGAGCAAAAACATGGACCATCTGTGGGTCTCCAAGGACCAGATTGGGAAACCCTAGCTGAAATATTTCAAACCAGTGACATTGTGGACATGTGCACAGACCCTCATCCTGCTGAGCTGTAAAATGCACCAGAATACTGTTGTTACTGGATCAATGGAGCACAGCATGCCAAAGGAAGGGCTTCAGCAAAGACAGATACAAGGCAAATCCCACATCAGTGAAGTGCCACATAAACGGAGGTACCTGACTAATGATCTGAAATCAGATCTCTGGAGTTACCCGATGCCCCCCGTTTTTTCCCACAACTGCTGTTGATCTATCTGATTGTAAAAGCATGTCACTCTGGAAGCCACTCAGCTCGGAAATGGCTTGTCATAAATAACACAGGGAGCATTAAGGTACCAGCCCAGGGTTATAAATAGAATATCTTGCAGAATAGACTGTGTGAACTAAGAGTGCAAAACAGTACCAGCTCTGTAGAGGCTCTGCTTCCAGTTTAATATATCAATGCTGTTTAATCAGTGTACCCATCAAAGGCATATTCTGCATATTCTGCATATTTGTTGGACATTTTACTAGTACCCTGTCCTCCTGGGAGGAACCTCCTGTGCCCTTCAGTTGGCTTAAATTAGTGGCTTCTGTAATGAGCAGTAATTAGCTGGGCAGTGACCGTAGTCCCTTGCCGACCGGTCACATGACCCATGAGCTCAAGGCCCTCGCAGGTTTTGAACATCTTCTAATCAACGAAACCATCGCTCATTATGAAACTGATTGTGTCAGCTATAATCTGCTAATTATGTAGGAAATGAGGATGTTTCCTGGTCGCTTGCAGAATATGCGGCTCAGGATGTTCCACTTCTCTGTGTTTTATCATTTTGAAGCCCTGCAGTTTTGGATGCCTGAGATATTCCCTTACAATCATGTCAAAATAGGTGTTGGCTGGCAAGGGCAGCCGGAAGGCTGAAAATACAGAAGCCGCAGGCTCTCCTGGATGGCTGTCGACAGCCCGGACTGTATGAATCAGTTTAAGGCTTGTTGGATATGATGCATGGTCTTCAGTGGGCACACGCTCCATCCATTAGCAGATATGTCAGGATGAGGTCATTTCAGACAAGCTCCGCCTCTGTATTACCTCACGGTTCCTGCTCTGCTGCCTTACAGTTTGCCCCCAGCTCATAAAAATCTCCTTGGCAACTGTTCCTGCTTCGCCATGTTAATCCTAAAGGATACAGTGTTGTAAGCTGCCTCAACGTTTCCAATAGACTTTTCCCAGAAACTTATGAAAGCTTCTTGTTCCACTGTGAATTATCTTATTGTACTCAAGACCACATTGAATTTCTCAAACTGGGACTTGAAGACAGTTTTTTTTTAACATGTCCTTTGCAGAAACTTACTGTAGTTTGTAAACATGACATCTGACAGTATCTTTGGTTATATGTCAGACATGTTATACTTGCCTATATCATCCCCCTGCCCACCTATCTCCCCTCTACCTGCCTTTGTCACCCATTTGCCCGTCTGTCACCCCCTGCCTGCCTATGTTGCCCCCTGCCTGCCTATGTTGCCCCCTCCCTGCCTAGCCAATCTGCCAGTGACTGAGTTTGACACTGTTAGTATATGGTGTTGATTGTAGTGTGAAAATTCTATTAGTGCACAGATGCTTATGAATCATAAACAGAAATATGCTGATGTTCAGTCATCAGCATTAATATTAATGGTTTGAGAAAAGCTGCTTCCCTATTAATATACTGTTAACATCCTGATGCCGGTCAGCATGAGGGCATGATGCAGCAATAAAACCATTTAGACAATGTGGTTACGCACAGCTACAGATTCATATTATTTAAAAGGAGATTTATTTGCACTTGAAAATGAAACTTTGAAAATGGGACCTGAGCATTAAAATTAATGTCATGTGGATGAGTTAAAAGAATCTAAATTATTCATTTCTCTTGTGTAGTTAAGCAATTCCACCAATTAGACATGAAAACCTATAACTGTACACTACAGTTTTAGAGGCAGATACTTCAATTTTAGCCAGAAGAAACACCTTCATCCTGGTTTTTACGTTTTATTTGTCTGAAACAGCTTTTAATAAGAAAAGGGGGAACAAGCGAAACCCTGGGAGATTCACAAGGCCAGTCAACCCAGTAGGTGACACAGGCGGCCTGAGGGGGCGACGTCTGATGAAACCGCCGGTGCCAACACCTGGCAGGTTTCACGTCTAGTGCCCCCCCCCCACCACCCAATCCAATGAGTACGTAGATCACATTGTCTGAGACCAAGGGTGTTTCTTAACACCAAGAACATAAAGATCATACTTGTGGTCTTGGCAAGACTGGTCTTGCTAACGTCCTTCCCAAGAACGATTTTGGGGTGCAATGAATCATGGGATTGGTCAAGGATGCAATTGATTTATCCTTGACATTTGGGGCAGGGCAAGAATGACATCTGGGGACTTTTACCATCCTCTGTACTCCTGTTCTTAGTAGTGGAATTGTTCTTTGGCAATGGGAGATCATGTAATGCAGGTACGCAAGAAGACGGGTATGGTCAAGTACAGATATTGAGAAATACCCGAAGTGAAAATGAGCGGTGATGTTTGCCGGGTGGAGTTGGGTGACCTCACCCTCTGACATCACGTGGGCTTCGACCGGCACTGGTGCTACTACACACAGGAGCAGAGTCAGTCCCCTGGGAATACTACTGGCCTGTATTTACGCCATAAATAAACACCACCAGCGGCCTGTATTAATCATTAACAACCTGCTGTTACCAGAGGCTACGTCAGTCCTATTTACGTGACTGAGCATATGGGCTACATTAAGAAATATGTATGAGATTCCAGTTCAAACTGGAATGAGCACAGCAAGCTGCCCACGCAGATGAGAAAGCAGACCGACTGTAGGCAGCGTATCTGCAGTCAGGCCCTTAGGGGTCGTTCTCTCACCATCCGTATGAATTTTTAGCATGGCATCAATTCCTTTCTAATATTAACTCTACAGTGATGTTTTCTTATGTCGAAATTAGTGAATGGGAGCATCTATGCTGTTATACTAGGGCAAATAATGGCTGCTAGCGGGAGGGGGGGGGCTCTCCAGTGTAAGATGCTTTAATGACTAATATCCAAGTGTCTAAATAAGGGAGGGTAGCTTTGGATGAAGGTGTACAATAAGTAGCTAAATGCTAACATCGTTTCTGTGCAGCAGGGGAGTGCAGCCCAGAGCCTGGGTTCCAGGCCGGGTTGCACAGGCTGGTGGAGTCTCTTTGCGGCCTGCAAGGCGAGAGGAGCCGGCTGAGCAGTGAGCTGCACTCACTGCACTGTCAGCTGGAGCAGAACGACCAGGACCGGCATGCACGGGCGCAGGCCTGCCAACAGCAGGCGAGTGGGACGGCCACCTCTCCTGGGCTTCGGCTTTCAGGACTTCCTTTAAGAATGATATGATGATATGTCATGGGTGTCCCCAATTTTCCCAGATCGAAGAGCTGAAGAAGTGCATTGAAGAGAGGGAAGAGGAGCTTTCCAGACTGAGGGCGGAGTCTGTGAGTTCACTACAGCAATGTCATCACCGTTGAGATTAATGACATCACAATGGTCAAAAATTCACGTCATTGTATTCGTACAGTTAAAATAAAGGAATCCTGTTTTATTGTTGTTTTATTGTGTTTATCCTGTTAGGCCAGGGGTGTGAAATGCTGAACGCGTGATTATCAGGGTGCATTAACCTAAGCAGTAAGGGGAAAGTCTCCTCCTGAACATAGCCAAATCTGCTCCCATGCCCATGTTGATGCACCACTCTGAGTTTGGGTTGGTAGAGTCTTTTGGAGCCCAGCGTCGCTTCCCTTCAGGGCGTGACGGACTCGGAGAAGCGGGTCGTCTGCTTGACGGCAGAGAACGAGAGCCTGAAGCAGAGCCTGGCCGTGACTCAGGGTCTCCTGCAGCAGTTGTCGGTCCTGCCGGCCCAGTCAAGCTCCATGCTCCTCAAGGTGAGGCTGGGTCGGCAGCGCGCTCTCATCCCAGAGATTATTGGGGACCAGAGGTAGACAGTTCAGGTCCAGAAAGTCCAGACCAAGGTTTTGTTTCAATAAAGAGTCACAGTGACAGAGCACTTAGCTGGTTGGTTGAAACAAAACCGTGGTCTGGATTAGTACTTCCTGGACATGAACTTTCCACCTCTGTTGGGGACCTTCTATTGTAACTTTGAAATGAAATGAATGTTCAAATAATAGCGCAAAGAGCTCAGTTTCCAAACGCTTAGAGGAACCTTGTCCCTGGTAACTGGTAGCGACCCCCCCACCCCGTGCAGGAGAACGAGACGCTGAGGAGCCGCGTGCAGCAGCTGGAGAGCTCCCTGCACCAGCGGGGGGAGCAGCTCTCCCACCTGGAGCGCCGCAGTGAGCAGTCCGAGTGGCAGCGATGCGAGGAGCTCAGGAGGCGTGAGGAGAGGCTGAGGCAGCTACAGCTGGAGCTGGACAAGGAGCGGGGCAAGGAGCCCACTGTCCAGGTGGAGAACTGAGCCTGGTTCCCCTGCTCCCCAGCCACCCCTCAGTGCTCCACTGAGTGTCAGTCAGGCTGATTTCTGGGGAGACTCTACTGAATGCTTGAGTGAGCTTCCCTGAAGTTCAGTAACCTGCCAGTTGGAGAACAGAGATATAGACTAGCATGTCTGGAGGAAATTTCTTAGCTACCATAAAAACCTGGCTTCTTATGCACCTTCTTGTCATTTTCACAGGGCCCAAGGGCACGTAGCAGGAATATAAGGCACGATCTCAGCCTGTTTAGTAACAGAGGAATATAGCTGAGACCATCGTGTTTCCCTCTCTTGCAGTACGTTACCCGGACCGTGGAGGTGGAGTCCCCAGCGACACAGAGGCAGCTGGCCGAGGCCAGGGAGAGGAATGAGCTACTGTCAGAGAAGCTGTCCACTCAGAGCAAGACGTGCCGGCAGCTGGAGAAGCGGCTCAGACTCTCTGACCAGGAGGCTGCTGGTCTCCAGCAGAAGGTCACCTGGGCATCTTCACCAGCATAGCAGGCATGGCTGCAGATCAGCCCGGCAGGTTTAATGGAGGCCGCCGCCTTGTGTCCTTGTGTGATCGTACAGATCGCGGCCTATGAGGTGGAGATAGAGAAGCTGCGGAGGGAGCTGCTGAAGGAGATCGGCCACCTGGAGGAGCGTAAGGAAGAGGCAGTGAGAGCGGCCGCCGAGTGCTCCGAGCAGCAGCTGCAGAGCCTGCAACAGCAGTTCACGGGTGAGTCGCCCTCCTGGGGATCATGCAGGGGTCATGGTGGGGCCATTGCGGGGTCATGCAGGGGTCAGGGTGGGGCCATAGCGGGGTCATGCAGTGGTCAGGGTGGGGCCATAGTGGGGTCATGCAGGG
>JAODJX010000136.1:18981263-18992488 GCA_026776945.1 Isichthys henryi
GCCACAGTGGGAGCCAGGCCGCCACCCAGGGACGAAGCGCTGCTTCTATTGGGTGAAGCAGCCACAGTGGGAGCCAGGCCGCCACCCAGGGACGAAGCGCTGCTTCTATTGGGTGAAGCAGCCACAGTGGGAGCCAGGCCGCCACCCAGGGACGAAGCGCTGCTTCTATTGGGTGAAGCAGCCACAGTGGGAGCCAGACCATCACCCAGGGACGAAGCACCTGGGGATTTTTATTGATTTACTTTATAAACTGAAATACGACTTGGGTAGAGCTGGGGTCACCCTCATCATCTGATTTCTGAAGCCTACGCAGTAGCACTAATGGACAATGTGGATGATAGGAGACCTTAAATATACTATGTTTAAAGTATACTATGTGTAAAATATTAGATGTTTAATAAATACATGATTTGGTTAATATAAAAAAACATTTGGTGAAGAAAGCTGAAGGAGAGTTCATACAGTATATGGCTCATACCAACAGTCCCCGCAGTAACAGGAAAAAAGAGCATCAGTTTGTACCTCTGCTTGTCACTGGGGCTGCACCCTCAAGGGTCTGCCGACTGTACCATTAGCTGTAGGTAATTGTACCTGTTAAGGTACAGAAATGGACACTGAGGAACATTTTTATTCCATTGGGGGTATATTTCTGTACCTTAAAAGGTACAATTAAAAATAACTAAGGGTACAATTGACAGACCCTTGAGGGTACATCCCAGGTGACAAGCAAAGGTACAAATTGGTGCTCTTTTTTCTGACAGTGTGTTTCCAATAATACTGCCAGTACCATTATTGTCATACCTGTTCCTGATTGGTACTCAGGAAATCAAGCCTGCTCTGTGACCTTGCTCTGTGACCTTGCTCTGAGCTGCTGACAGTTAGCTCTCAGTCTCCTTAAACAGAGCTGTGAGTTATGAGACTAACTTACCATTTCTAGTTGTCTCACCCGAGTCTGTTTTTTGTGTCCCTCATGTGGGGCTGTCCTTCCGGTCAAGCCCCATTGGCTTAGGGGGCAGACCGGAACGTTCCAAGGCCCATGAGTGCCAATTACAGGAAACTCTTACCCGGTGTAAAGAATTTAAAGCATCCACTCCTTGAATACTTCCATACTTCAAGAATATTATATATATATATTTATTTGTAAAATTGTCCACCAGTATTGCACCAGGGTGATGAGAACTGCCTACTGGTCTTGCTATGTTTCCCAGTACATTGTGAAGACTAGCTGCTCTTTACATGTTTATCCTCAGAAGATGTTTATGAGTTATTTTACTTACAAATATCACAGTTGCACACCTCAATGCAAAGCAGCACTGATCAGAATCACACAGAATGTGGTTGACTGCCTGCTGCATAAACTCAGGGGTCACATGACCCAGGCAATGTGTAACATACATTTAAAGTGACCGAAAAAGTTGAAACGCTTGAGTCTCATTAGTAGTGAATTACAATGGTTGGATTGAGGTTTAGGCCTAACTTTTGCTAAATTTACTATGTGGCGTTTATCCACTGCATACATAAGGCTTGTAAGCTAAAATTGATTTCTATATAAAGTATATACAGTAATTGAGTTGGTATTCCAGACATAACCCACTATATGAATTGTGGTATTGGGAGCTGACTAAGGCTTGGTTTGCTGACATCCGCCTCAATGTTTCAGCAGCTCTGAGGACCCCTGCTTTTCTCATCGCTTATTCACCTTCTCCGTCAGTTAGGTGGAGCTGTACTTGGACAGAGACGCACACCAGAGGGGTGGAGAGCAACTGCACTCAGTGACAGGAGAGGCCGACCCCAACACTGTAGACATTTACAGAGGCAGACAGAAGATGAACAAAGTAGGGAGAAAGTAGCTGCAGGTGAGGACAGCAGCCGTGTCGCTAACTGCCAACTCAATACCATCACCAAGACTACACCCTGCCATGCAACGATGATACCTCTGGAGTCATCACTGGGCTTGCTGGCTTCCCTTGACCCCCCCAGTGGCTATTAGCAGATGACGCTGACTTTGGAAGCCAAGGTGCACGCTGAGCTGTGACAGTGTGCTTTACTTGGATGACCTGCTGATAGACACTCCCGACTTCAGCACTGCCCTGGCTAATCTGCAGGGGGTCGTTTCCACCATCCAAGCTGTGGGCATGAAGCAGAATCCGGATGAATGTACCTCTCCCCGCAGAAGGTTAAGTTCCAAGAATGTGTGGTTAGCATCCTGACCAGGAGTGTTTCACCCACTAGACATCAAAACGTATTTAAAGAATAACATAACATTACTGTCATAAAACATAAACTTTTTAATGACCTATTTCTAACCTTTACAGTAATTCTTTTTCTCAATTTCCACGGCGCTGTCTAACCAGGTCTAATAACTTTGTACTGTGTGCATTGGGCGAATAAACTGATTCTGATTGTTATTCGCCAAATGTAGCGGAAACTGCAAAAGGTGCAATGGTCATAAAATAATTTTAAAGATAGATTTTGTTGTGCGTCATGATCCACATTCTAAAATGTGGGGGAGGTAAGACCAAGGTATAGCAAACGGGGTTTCTAGACAGTAAAATACACCGCAGACGCAAACTTCTGGTTTAACATATTCTAAAAAGCTATGAGTAGATGCTTACCAATCTCAGCTGGAAACTCTGCAATTGCTCGAAAAACATTTCGTTAATTTTCATCACATCACAAACCTTTACGTTTCTCACAAGTTCATGTTCCACCTGCTTGCTATTTACAGGTTCGTGATTTCCTAACATTGTGTGAACTTCCCGCATACGGCGGCGTGCTTTTGAAGATCGACCAGTTTAAAAATGCGTCTGTCGCGTATGACCTCCAGTCGTAAATTAAGTTAGTCTGGGTGCAGCAGTAACCGTAGCCTCTTAATAGACGCCACTGCGCCTTTAAGTCCCTTACCTGTCTGTCTATGATCTACGCATTTCGCGGCGGAGTCAGAGCAAGTCGAGGGGAGGTGAATTCCTCACTTCTTTACAAGTGTACGAGTGACGACTAATCTCTCATTGTTTCTTTCTGTTTTTAAAGAGCTGCTGGCACTCTGGATAGGAGCCCTTGCCAATCATTAGATCTGCGAAGCAAGAGGGCGGATACCGCATGGGGGCTGTTTTATACCAACCTGTGCGTGTACTTGCAGTCGGGCTTGTCACTGTTGTCTTACGTCTTTGCTGGTGTTTATTCAGCGCGCGTACATGTTAATATTTACTATTTTTGATATCCAGCGCTTCCCTGCTTCGTGCGATCGCACTCAATACGAGCGCCACTTTTAGTGCGTCTTTTTTAATGTCATCCACCAGCACTTATCCGATGACTTCGGGGGGCGCTAGCTGACTGAAAGGCTGGACGAGCGCACGGAAGATCATGCAGCGGCTAGCTGTTGGTGGATAGCCGAGCAGCCCGGAGCGAACGGCCGGTCGCAGCTTCCACGGGGACCGACGCGACGACGCTGGACTGAACCGGGAGCCGAATGTTTTAACAGGATCGCCGGTAGAGGATGGCTTCCAAAGACCGGCTTTACGAACTGTGGATGTTGTATTACACCAAGGTGAGCGAAGAAAAACCAAAAAAACCAAATACATAAATAGATGATAATAATAATATACAAGCGGCGATCACACGGCCGCGGGGCACCTGTTTGATCCGACATGTTCATGACTTTATTCGGCTGTTTGAGGCGCTTCACGAAACGCACTTAGTGCTGCTGTCAAGTTTGTTTATTGAGGCGTGTATGAGGAAGTAACAGTGGGAGACACTAAGTCAACTTTCGCGACGGCTCCATGAACCGCATTTATCATTATAATTATATGACGATTAGTAGCAGCAGACTTAAGTCACAAATGGAGTCGCGGCGTCGCTCCGGCGAGTAGCGCGACTGAGTAAAAGCGCATAACTACCTGCTAGGGTCAGGTAATGTAGCTTCCTGGTTAGTTTACCCAAACAGACGCGGTAAAGGGCAATATCCCAAACCCATCGTTTAAAGCGTCACTACCGTTTCTCCGGAGCAAATATCAGTGGCTTTTGTTTTTATGTGTGCTTTGACATTCACATCTTGCATTTAATCGGGAGAGTTCCTCTTGTTTCATTGGACCTGTTTAAAATATATAAATATATATCGAGAAGCCCTTCTTTGTAACTAGGCTATAAATAATGAAGAACATCTTGGCCGTGCTGTTTGTGCGGATACGGAAAAAGACGATTAATGGAGCGGATTTACTTTCTCTGGCTGTGAAGTCGGTAGACTAGTCAGATTCTTTAATTTTGCATTTGGGGAAAAAAGTAAACGCATAGATAGATGCTAGGGAAAGAAAGAAGCCACGTGACTGGAACTACGTAACTAACGTGAGTGTAATGCAAGTTTAGAGGTACCCTTTAAATAAACGTCCAGGCCGTTTGCTCACATCCGCACCTTTTGCTTGCTGGGGGGTGGGTTGTCACTGGAGTGGCACCATGGAAACGGGAAACAGCAGGTGTAATCTGGCCCGTGGCTTTCATAGCCCCCCCAAAGTGGTATGGCGCCTAGCCACTCCTCAGCAAGTCCAGGATTTAATGAACCTCTGAACCCGTCTTCTTATCTCCACGGAAATGGCCGCACATCAGGTCAAATGTGACTTTAAGGGAAGCTCTGAGTTTGAAAGAGTTTGCATTGCACATAAGCATGGAACAGTATTTTATAAATAGGGTTCAAATAAGGATACCGTGTATATAAAGTATGGAGTTGTCGGTAAACGCGGCAGTTTCCCTCTGACTGGCTGGCTTGTCATATGTTACTGGCACCCGAACCGGACTGCTGGAAACTCATGACATGTCATTGTGAGTTTCCAGAGAGCATTTGCCGGCTTCACTGGCACACGTGCCTTTCAGATAAGAGAGGTGTTTTTGTGTGCCCGAGTCGCCCTTCCTTTTCCGTACCCCCCCCCAATTGGGAGTTGCTCTGGTGAGTTCAGGAGAGAGGTGGAGGGGTTAACCAAAGTCTGTGGAAGGTAGACAGACCTGTTCTCTCAATCTGTTTCAGCAAGCAGGAGTTGAAAACGTGAATTCTGCTTACGTTATGCTCCACCCACGCAGCGTGTCTTCATTTTCCCGTACACACACTCATCTTATTCCATTACGTATCAGTGTGTATTTGTGTGTGTGTGCTGATTATTTCCCACACTGTAATCATCATTGTTTTATTTTTAAATTTCTTGTGTTTTTACAAAACGGTACATAATTTAATCAATTTTTTTAAGCTGGGACGGTGTCACAATCACTGGGCAACGTGAGAGACGAGCGCTCACAGGGTGTGTACCTCTGGATCAGTTGTGTAACATCTCAGTCACGGAAAATGCGAGTTTTGAAATGCAGGTATTTTCAAGTAAAATGTGCCCTGAAATCTCAGATTGAGATTATGTTGATACCGTCTTTGACCTCCAGGTAGCTTCACAGAAAGTGCGTCAGTGTAGAAAAATCCTTCATATCCCTATGTTGTAAGATGGTTTCATAGCAGTGGTACACTTCTCCAATAAGCTGGAGCTGAATTTAGCAACTTTATTTTGTTTTTGAGGCTCGTCATGTTTTCCGTAACTATTTCTGCATTCCACTAGCTAGAGCTGATAAGGTTAATTTGGTAACATCGACCTGTGAATGATGGGATGAATTATTTAACAGCATCCAGTGAATCCAGATAATGTCAGAATCACTAGATAGTATTTATAGTCCAAGCTTTGCCTGTTTGGGGTCAAGGTGATGTGAAATTTGACAAACGTATGTGTGCCCCTGGCTTGCCCGGAGTCTTTAGGGAGGTTATGTTACTGGCCAGTGGTGTTTATATGTTAATGTCTTAATGTTTTTTTGGCCTTGTGCTGTCAGGAGGCACTGGTGACTCGCTGACCAGCAAAGGTCACCAATGAATGGAAAGTGTGTCCATGACCTGAAAGCTGGTCTAGGAGTCTCAGGTGACATTTAATGAGGTAATTTCCTGCTCTGCTACTGATTGCACCCTGCCCCCCCAGCACCTGTCAGACAAAGCGATGTCCTCATCGCAGGTATGAAATGCTGCGGGTACTTTGGCTTATTAAGGCTGCGTAACGCTCAGACCCGGACCCTCCCCGCATGCTGCGAGGACTGCGAGGGAGCAGAATCACGTTGCTAAATGAAAGGTTTAAGTTAAAAAAAGGTTCCTTATGTGGGTTTAAGATGCCTGGGGTGTAAGACAGTGGTTGTTATGATCGGCAAAGTGAATTTTGGGCCTTTATTTTTGTACTTGTATCCGTGGTGAGTTTCCAGTGTTTATGCAGGTCCAAGTACCTGATAGAGGCCGTTACATTATCCAGGAGTGTCAGTCGCCAACTGCAAGGCTGTATACGGTCGCTGGCTATTGCCTGGATCCACCCCCAGCCCCCATGTTAAGGAAGAGCCTGCAAAGGTCAGCTGTGTGTGTGTGTGTGTGTGTGGGTGCTTCTATCCAACAGTGTGAAAAGTGTTTCAGTGGTATCTCACGAATGTGTCTGAGAATAGGTTCACTGACAGGACGCCCCCCCCCCCCGTGTTGGATTTACACGGCATAATGTTTGAAGGTGTAGCCTGTCAGCAGGGTTTGTAGGATTGTTATCTAATTATGGGAGTGCTCATTTGGGGGGGGGGGGGGGGTAAATCCTGGGCAGGATAAGGGGGGCGGAATGAAGCCCCCCCCAATAAAATTCATTTGGAGTAGTTGCAGGTGGGTTCAATTTTAGGGTTAGGTTTGTAGCAAGTCTTTGTGAATTAAAAATGAGTTAAATGGATTTTGGCAGATTTCAGTGCCTCTTAGGGAGACATGGTTGGCTGCAGGTTCTGTGTGTATGTATGTATGTATATATATGTATGTATAACCTAAACTTTTTGGATACAAATTCTCTTTAGATTTTGGTTGCTTGCTTGTTTTATTATTTTTTTATCAGATTTAATTATTTCTCTGAACAACAGAAAGGGGAAATGTATTCATTAACAAGCTAATTAATCGAGTTTCTGCCTGGGAGCAGCTCTGCTGTTAAAAAATAATACAGAAATGAAGCCAGTGAAGCTATTTTTTAAGAAGGTGACAACGTCTGATTTTTTGTGCAGGTAATGCGGATCTGATGGTTAGACAGCTGTGCAGGTGGAAATGGTGATTAAAGCTGAAGTTTCTGAAGTAGCGAGATTATTGTCTGATAATGGAGGTATGAATTACACAGGATCCTCAAGTGCCTCGCAAGGAAAGAGCAGGAAACCTACTCTGCTGACAAAACGGATGCGGTTCTGTTTCAGCTTTTCAGAATAAGCTGATCAAAATGGTGTGAAATCAAACCTTTGGTGCATTTCTGGGCACAAATGACTAAGAACTCTGGACAGGTGAGGCTTTGTCTTGTTTCTCTGGGGGTTTGGTCCACACTGACATTTTTTTTTACCATGAATGACAGGGGAGTCCCCATTGATTATTTTTTCACGTCAAATAAGGAGGGAGTCACCCTTGAATATTTTTCACCTAAAATTAAAGGGAAGTGTCTCTTAAATATTTTTCATACCAAATTGACGTTCAGTTAATTTATGATGTATCCCTGCTATGGTTGCAAAGGAGTGGAAAATTTTGGGAAACTTTCCATTCCATGGGAAGTTAAGCTGGGGGATTTTGGAAATTTTCCAAGTTGGATGGGAATCATGGGAATTGATGGGAGTATATGGGAATTTAATAGGAAATTTCCCAGAATTTTGCAACCCTAATCTCTGCTGATCCTTTGCAGTTGCTCTGACGTCTCCCAGGGAATACCGTACTGCAGGTTCATCAGTTATTTTGTATTTCATCTACGTTGGTGTCATTATGCCCTCTCAGATGTGCTCCATTTTAACCCTGACTGGAGCCAGTGGCCCTCTGCTGGCTGCTTGGAAAGGACGTAAGGTTTATCAGCGAGTTACATTTGCAGTTCTGAGGCGGACACCACGGCCTGCGCCAACATGGTCACTGTAACAGTAACGCAGCTGATTTCACATATCCCATCTTGCTTTCCTTTGAGACACACATATATATGCAGTTGAGAGTGAGGCTTGGGGCTGGAGTGCAGAGTCAGCCATGTGGTGTCTCCCCCCTAGACCACACCACCTCCCCAGCAGAGCCAGTTTGGGAGCGATAGGGTTAGTGCCCCTGTTATGGTTTGCAATTTGAGCCTTTCCTTTGGTGGTGAAAGCGTGGATTTAGTAGGGTGGAGGGATGGGGCCCTGCCTGACCATGGCCCAGTAGATGGTAACCGTATGTGTGGGTGCTGCTCTACACACCCAGCCATACCGCTGCGGCACCTGACTCGCGTCGTCTTTAAGAATGCACCATCTTCATTGGTGTGTTTTCACGGTTTCCTAATACTTTTCTTCTCTGCTGCTCTCGCCAAAGCAAGTGACACGGAGGGTTTCGTAAGACGGACATTCATCGCACACTGGCGAGGTTTTTATCGCAGGGAGAAACGGGGAATAACCTAAGCGCTCCTCAAAACAATGCCATATGACAACAGAAGTGTTACGATCAGATGTAAAGTGACGCAAATAGCTTTTCAGCATTCCAGTCAGCCAATTGAAATTTTGAGATACTTGGATTTGTTTACATTGTGATTCTGTGGATGGATGGATGGATGGATGACTTTGTTTAGACTTTTAAAGTGTGACCCAACCATTGGATTATATATATTACATTTATATATGTAAGCATAATAAATTTGAGCTTTAGGATGTGCTCTAATAAGCATTACATTAATAATTAAAATACTGCTGTTGTATTATGGAAAATATGTTTGTGCTGTGCTTTAGAGTGAAGGATTTGTCTCTTTTTACTCTTTAATGGCCTAATTTGACTTAGGAAAACTCATCTTTGCGTGCTGTATGCAAAGTGTTGGAGGCCCTGCACAGCAAGCGCCTCGGGCCTGGGATGGGCTGTTTTGGATGTGCCGTAATAGCCGGGGGCCTCCAGGCCATTGGAGGGCAGCAGCCCACCAACCCTGCACCCCCCGTGACACCCATTCTAACTTGGCTGCAGGTCTACTCTCTTTTAGTTCGTGTAAGCTTTCGCCTGTGTCCCTTGGCAAACCTTTTCCTGTTCGTGCTTTTGTTTTTTTTTTTTTTTTTGACAAGTGACAAAAGCAATTTCCTTCGGTTTCCTCTGAAAGTGGGAGAAGGCCCTGGCTTGTTTAGTTGGCGTGAAGGTTATTCGTGGAAACATCACAATAGCGGGAAAAACAATGGTCTTTTCACAGACATTGTGGTGTAAAAATATTAGTGCTTGTATTTATAGCAACATTGCAGGCAGTTGCTATTCATTGTTTAATAAATAAAATGGACATTACACCAAATCGCTATTGTTTTCACCTTAGTTTTGCTAGAAGTGCTGTTTTGTTTTCGATTTAATTTTGCTAAATTCTGTACTTTTGTACCAGATTTGAGACACCATTAACCTTCCAGCACTAATTCACTTCTGTCACGTTTCCAGAGACCCTGGTGTATACGTTGTGAGCAGTGATACTTGTGAGCCGCCTGCTTTTGCACTGGGCACATTCATGCAACGCGCTCTCACTTCTTTGACAAAGGCTTGACAAGGAATGCGCCTGTTTTTAAAGTTCCCTCAGCTGTAAATGTCACGGCAAACAAACGTAGCAGCGAGGCGATCCGGCCGTCCGTGACATTTCATCCTGACGAGGTGTCTTTTGTCACTACTGGGTGTGTATTTTTATTGTTTTTTTTTGGTTTGTTTTTTGTAATGCTGGAATGCTCTCACTGTCTCACAATGTAAAGATCAGGGTCTGAATAGTTCTTTTTTTGTCCATTCCCATAATTATACACGGACCGAGTACTGAACCTTGCAGGATTCTGGGTTTGGCTGTTTGCCAGCTGTAGAAATTCCCTGTTGTTGCCTTTTGTTGTAAACTATTGAAGAATGATTTTTTTTCTTCTCTTAATGTATTAGATGTCTTTGAAGGTGTGCTGATTATCCAGAGGGCGGAACCTGTATCTGTTTGGAGCAAACACTTGTTTAAAGAGAGTTTGCTTGTTTCATTCTACTTAAAACACTGAGGCTGTCCTGTGTTCATACCGTAACCCCCCTGGCCTTTTGGCGGGACGCAGCCCTCTTTGGGGCACAACTGTCTGGGAGGCCAGCTTCTGCTGACAGCTTTTCTCCTTTTGGAATCAAACTAGTACTTGTACGAGTAGCTTGTTATAGCCCAACAGACAATTTCATTCGCTTAAGGTCTATTGTCTAGCTGTCATTTAAATTTCATAATTTTACATAGTACTTCTTCTATATATTAGTGAATAATATATAAAATATGTAATCATTTATGTATAAACTTTCTGTTTCATTCTCCATTTAATAAGATAAAAAAAAAGTATTCAACAACTCACACAGGACTACAAAGTGGGCCCTTTATCCCCCACTCGCTAGTCAGGGGGGTGGGAGTGATTTCTGGGAACCGTGACTCAAATCAGCTCCTTTCCCCGGGGGTGTGATTGCTGCCTGCACCCCCAGGCACTGTTCAATGCTCCGGAGATCCTCCATTGCCTTGCTATTTTTCTTGAGTGCTCCACCTCTCCTCCTGCAAGCTGGCATCTTGAGGAACCTGTTGCTGTAAATGGCCTGGAAGCCGTGCCGACTGACTTAAGCTACAGGGGTGCGTACCAGCCAGGTCCTCTGCCTCTTCTGGGCCACCGATGGCTTCCTAAAAAGCAACCTGTTTGACTGGCCGACTCTGCCGCCACCAGTTGCTGCTTCTGCTGGGTGCGGTGGCTAATACCTGGCATTGTCATTACGCCTAGCTGCTAGCAGATTCCATGCTGTATTACTTTCTTGCTAAGTGCCTTGTTAACATTTTTCCCATTCGTGGGGAAAGTTAAATTCTGTTGACCTCTGACGAAGTTCCTGGAACCTGGTTTTTTGATTGGTTGAAGGTGCCACGACTGGTTCCTAATCCCCTTAGCTGTCCCCAGTGTCCTTTGTCAACCTGAAGCCGGTGACGTCTGTGACTAAGATCTCGACTGCGCTCAACCGCAGCTTACAGGATCAAACCTTTACCAGCCGGATCTGTCAGATTAACGGTGCTTTCCTTTGATTTCCATTTAAAACGAAAGCCAAGTATCTGGTGAAGAAAAAACTGTCCAAATTGTAGAATCCACACATTTTCTGTAGCTGGTTATTCAGTACCTGGTCACTATGAACTTTGAACCCATTTTATGATTGGGGAGGGGGCATAAAG
>JAODJX010000136.1:18996909-19018431 GCA_026776945.1 Isichthys henryi
CAGAAACAGCTCCAATACCTTATGAATGTGACACTGCCCTGGGGGGGGGTTAGATATGATGACATAGGCCTGGAAGGATCCGGAAGTAAAGAATCGTAAATGCCTGACTGGTCAGGAGTTTCCTGTTGACTCGCTGCAGTGAGAGATGGGCGCCTCTGATCTCTGTTGCATGCTGGGTAACTGCTCCATTGTCTTGTCGCTGGTCTGACCTTCTGTGCGGTGGCTGTAGGCTTTGCCTCGTTACCTGTAAGCTTCTGCTTCCTATGATTTTCCGTGCTTTCACTTTGTGCATAAGCAGTCAGGTAAAAAAACAGTACAGTGAACCCATATTACCTCACTGTCTGAACATCCACTGTAGAAATTTTGCTCTAAATCATTTATCTGATCTGAGTCCCTAAATGGGATTCGAGGGTAAATCACATTTCTTCGAAGTACGTTTGATGTTTTGAGGTCCATATTCTCCATAGGCGTGTAAATTAATGAAACTACATATAAAACACTAATAACTGAAAATTTCTAGTACAGACTCTTATTTTTAAAAAGTCTGTGATGCGGTATTGTCTATGTCCACATGATCCGGCTGTTTATCCAGATATATAGCAAACTGCGTGGTACTCAGGGGTACTTGTTGGCTCCTGGCCCCGTGACCCCTGCAGAGTAGCATGCTGTGTTCCCATTGGTCGAGCTTCCCAGTCAGTCGTGTGACGTGCCATCCTGTGTAGGTCTGGGAGAAAGGCTCTGATGCCATCACAGTCCACGCACTGCGAGTCCTGACAGCCATCATGAGCAGCTCCACCTCCGCCAAGGTATGCTCTCCTGTGAAGTTCTCTCGCCATCCCTTCTCCTGGCTCCCTGCTCTTTGACTCCCCTCTCATGCACTTTTCCCTGCTTCAAGGAGAAGTTCTGATATTTGATTTGAAGGACCTGGTGCTTTGGGTTTCTTCCTGTTTTTGGCTCCTTTTTTTGAAACGTTTGTTTTCCACATTTTGATCTTGTCCAACTAGCCCATGCTTTGATTCAATGTTTGGTATAATGTTTGTTTTCTTAGTTGCTTTTCTGGTTGATTTGCTGGAAATATCACTTTGTAAACAGGTGGCAGGTTGTAGTTCAGCAGATCGATTGGATTTCTCATGTTTATTTAAATTTCAGAGGAAGTGCTGCGTACAAATATTGCAAAAATCTGTATTAGACTGGTTTAATTAGTCATTTTTTACAGTATCTGCTGAAAAGCTGCTCTTTGTGTTTGCGTGCCACTAAGCCTCGTGTGACCCCCCCCCACCCCCAGGAGGTTTTTAAGGAGAGGATTGGATACTCACAGCTGTTCGACGTGCTGAAGAGCCAGGGCCAGCCGACCCGGCACCTTCTGGAGGAGCTCATGAACATGGTGAGATGTTGCTCCTCAGACACCCACTTCCAGGGCTGTTTTGGCTCTGCCTCACGCACGCTCCTCTCCCCGGACAGGCAGTAGAGGGCGACCACGTGCAGGCGGCCTGGCTGGGCATCGCCAATGAGCAGCCCCTCCTCCTGCTCCTGCAGTGGCTCCCCGAGCTGGAGTCGCGGGACCTGCAGCTGCTGGTGTCTCAGTGGCTGGCGGGAGCCTGTGGCGGCTCGCTGGCGTGCCGCACCGTGGCTGTGGAGGCGGGGCTCTCCGGCACCTTGCTGGAGGTGCTGGCCCAACCAGAGAGGCTGGACCGGCGCTGCGCCGACGCCCTACTGGGGCTGCTGCAGGACCTGGGCTCACTGTCGCTGCGGCCGCAGGAGCTCAAAGAGCTACTGAGGCTCCTGCGATGTGGGCAGGGGCCACACCCTTACTGCGGCCGCGCCGTGCGCGCCCTGTCCGCCATGGCAGCGCGTGAGGGTGTGGGGGCACTGCAGTACTTCGACCTCACACCACCCATGGCGGGCATCATGGTGCCCGTCATCCAGCGCTGGCCGGGCAGCGGATTTGCCTTCCACGCCTGGCTCTTCCTCAGCTCGGACGGCCCGCTCTCTCAGGGGGTGTTCACGGCCTCATCGGCGCCTGGCACCCCCACCTCGCCAAGCAGCCCCATGTATCCCAGACTGGGGAAGGGCCTGCGCAGAAAGCAACTGTACAGGTGCGGGGTGGGGCCAGGGGAGGCGGCCACTAACGGCTAACGCTAGCGGTGTCGCATATTCCTGGATGTTAGCTTTTTATGGTGGTTTGACGAGCTGATGGTTTGCTCAGCTTCATTGTATATGATGTAAACGTAGATGGGTGATTTTCTGTTTCTGTTTGGGGAGTGAGAGAGTGACAGTGACATATGACCCATCCCCCCCCGGCAGCTTCTTCACTGCAAGTGGTACTGGGTTCGAGGCTTTCTTCACCACCGAGGGAGAGCTGGTGGTGGCTGTGTGCACCAAGAAGGAGTACATGGCTGTCAGGATGAAGGAGTTGCGTCTGAGGGACAGCAGCTGGGTGAGCCTCTGCATGGGGGTCCATTGTGCCCAACCCAAGCCGGACCGGACCGGACCACCTCTGTCCACTTTTGAACCTCTCACTGTTTGCCCCACCCTGTTTTCAGCACTCAGTAGGTGTGGTTCACATCCCGGGCCGCCGACCCTTCAGCCAGAACCAAGTCATGATCTACGTGGACGGGGCGCAGCAGAAGGCCGTCCAGCTGCGGTTCCCTTCGCTGGGGGAGGTGAGCGACTGGAGCTGGGGGCACGGCGTTGGAAACTGGGGACAGGGTCACTAGGGGTGATACTGAGATCTGCTCAGTGTTAGAATGTGTCCTGAGGTTTGAGAGGTGAACACCTGCGTAGGGCTTCTGTTTGATAATGAGGCAGGGCAGCACCCAGCACATTCACCTCACACCCTGCACTGAGTCTCCCCTCGGCTCCATGCTTGTGGAGTTTGCACATTGCGCATTCTTCTCCTGCCTTTGTGGGGTTTCCTCCAGGTACTCTGGTTTCCCCAAACAGTCCAAACAAACTGCGGTTAATCAGAGTTACCAAACTGCCCATAGGTGTGCATATGTGAGTGAGTTTGCCCTGTGATGGGCTGAAGTCCTAGTCCTGTATGGAAGAGAAATGAACGGAAATCCATCCATCCATCCATCCATTTTCCAAACCGCTTATCCTACTGGGTCGCAGAGGGGTCCGGAGCCTATCCCAGAACCAATGGGAACAACCCAGGATGGGGGGCCAGAGCACACTGCTATGGGCAATTTAGCAACTCCAATTAGCCTCAGCATGTTTTTGGACTGTGGGGGGAAACTGGAGTACCCGGAGGAAACCCCACGACGACATGGGGAGAACATGCAAACTCCACACACATGTGACCCAGGCAGGTCCCAGAGGTGTGAGGCGACAGTGCTAACCACTGCACCACCATGCTAACCACTGCACCACCATGCCGCCCCATGAATGGAAATGATCTGGTTAAATGTTACTCAAGATGCATCAGCAGTTCTCTTGAGTTACAGGTCATGACTTAGCCAACCTTTCTGTCTGCCTTCTCACCACCCCCCCAGCCCTTCACCTCCTGCTGCATTGGCTCGGCGGGCCACCGGACTCCCACGACCACAATGACGTCCCCCACGCTGCCCCCCCAGCCACTCACCCCGACGGAGCTGGCCTTCCCCTCGTACCCGACGCCCGGTCTTGTGCGCTCTTTTTCCATCCCTGCGCCCAGCAGCCACCGGAGTGCTCCCACGTCCCCCCTCACCCCTGAGCCCTTGGACCCCCCTGTGCAGACATTCCCCGCCGGCCTGCAGGACACCCAGTGGGGCACCCCCACGTCACTGGACGGCTTCCTGGGGACAGCCTTTGTTTGCCATGAGGCCCTGCAGCCCCCCCAGCTGCTTGCACTGCACAATGCAGGTAAACACCCCCCCCCCCCCCCCCCCCAGTGTGCAGAATTGCACTGCGACGTTTAACCCCTGCGGCGGACAGTCCCACCCACACCACCATTTGGAAGCAGCAGGATTTTTTGTTTGTTTTAATTTTTTGCTGCTTGTTTCCCCAGGGCCCAACAGCGTCCCCCTCTTCAGACCTGATGGGGAGCTCTCAGACATTAACGGCAAGCTGCTGTTGTACTACACTCCACAAGTAGGTGGCACTGGAAGGCGATTTCTAATTCTGGACTTCGGAATTTCCTTGTCTGTTGTATTGAAATCAGCAACATGAGTGAATGGATAGTGAGTGTGAGTGTGTGTGAACACGCCTGAGCGTATATGAAACGTACAGCGATGTCCTTTTATTGCCTCCCCAGGCCTTTAAGAGCCAGATCTGCTTGGACCTGTCGCCGAACCACCAATATGACGGCAGACTGACTGGGCATAGGGTGGTGAACTGGGACATCAAGGCAGGTGTCTGTCTCATGAACAAATGAATGAATGAATCTGCTGTGCCCTGCCTTGGGATATAAGCGCGCCCCGACCGTCTCATGCTGACTGCGTTTGAGAGTCCCGGCGTCTCCTCTCGACAGGATGCGGTGAACTCTGTGGGCGGGATGGGGGCCCTGCTGCCGCTCCTGGAACAGCTGAGCATGCCGGAACAGATGAAGGATGCCGATGCTGAAGAGACGTCCGACCTGGTGGGACCTGAGCTGACGTCGTCGCGGGGCCCCGCCGGCATTCAGCTGCCCCTGACCAAAGCCTCAGGTCAGTTTAGGCGTCTTTTCTGTCAGTGGGGGGGGGGCATGTTAGCCACAGGTGTGTCACGTGCCTCTCTCTGCAGAGGTGCGTCTAGAGAAGAACGGCGTGGCTGCCTTCCTACTCATGGTGAAGAAGATGCTGAAGAAGCACGCAGCAAACCAGGAGAGCCTGCTGCAGTGCCAGGGGCCGGCCATTATCGGGGCCATGCTGCAGAAGGTGGGCTCGCGCGGCATCTTGGGATACATCCCCACTGTCCTCTATGGGCACTGCTTTTCTCTGCATGAATCACTGCGTCCCGCTGCCTCTGCAGTCAGAAGCCACTATGATCAGGCGGGATCTCGGCCAGCCCGGAGACAGGCAACGCATTTAGCAAATGACGCTTCATTCCTCTTTACTCAGTGTGCAAGTCGAAGTGTCACTCATGGCATGAAAGAAAGTGAGCCCCCAAGAGCAACGCAGTGATGTCCAGGGTGAAGAAGGGTGGGGCGGGGCTTCCTGTGAGGAAGCCACTGTGAATGTTCCACTCACTGCCAGTGGAGAGGGGGGGCGTGGCTCAGGGTGTGGGAGCTCTGATTGGGTGCTGCCCTATCTCCAGGTGCCCAGCTCCATGATGGACATGAGTGTACTCCTAGCTTGCCAGGCCCTGCTGCAGCAGGTTTCCGAAGAGGGAAACACCTCGCTGCTGTCCCAGCTCTACAAGCACCTCCTCTTTGACTTCCGCATTTGGAGTAACGGCCATTTTGCCGTTCGCTTGGGTAGGCTCCTGTCGCCGCCCTCCCAACCCCCAAAACGGACACTTGTCAAGGAGCGGCAGCCCTTAAAAGCCAGCATATCTCCTTCCAATACACGCTGTAACATGTGCATGTTATTTATAGGTGTTTTGGCTCATGTCCAGGTAATGACATGCTTTGATGTAAATGGAATTCCCATAACTCTCAGGTCCCACTCTTGAGTCTGTTTTGGATTCTGCTTGTTGGCTGCATGTCCTGTTTACCAAAGTGACATTGTCACATAGGAAGGCCCTGCAGGAAGTGGTCATTGTGTCATCATTTTGCTCCCCTTGCAGGACACTTGCAGAACCTGTCGCCTGTGTTATCTGAGAGCAAGCAGCATACCCGGCGGAAGTATGGAGTGCAATACCTCCTGGACTCCATCAGAACTCACTACAGGTGACCTGGCTGGGGAGTGGGGTAGGAACAGAATAGGAGCGGCATAGGAGCAGAATAGGAACAGATTTGGAATGGAATATAAATGCTGAATACTTGTGCAGGGTAGCCTGTCTATCACCCCAAGTTTGTTTAGTTATCTCTTTTGCTGCCGTTTTCGAGTCATGAGACTGCAGTCCTCGGGCTACTTGGGGCAGTGATGTTCCTTCTTAAAGGGCCAGGCGTCATGTTGAGGTCAACCATCACCCCCCCCCCCACATGTCTCGCCACCATAGCCTGGAGAGAGATAGCAGTCCCCTTTCGGACCAGATGCAGATGGTGCAGGCTACCGTCTTCCAGGTGGTGCAGGACCTGCTGAGGTCCCCGCTCCTGGAGGAGATGTACAGCCTTCTAGCCTTCTCCATCACCACAGGAGAGGAGTTCCAGGTGCAAATCCCGTAGGAGCGCCCTCTACAGGCAGACTCTGCCTCCGTCTATCTGACATGGTGGATTCACAGTCTTCCGCTCTGTTCTTTCCAGGTTGTCCGGGCTCTGAACATCCTGCTGCACCTCCTCCAGAACAGCCCGTCCCGGGACTCGGTTCTGGCCCTGCTGCTAGACTGGGGCGTGGAGCAGCTCTATTGCCTTCTCTTCAAGCCCGGCTTCAAGGGCGAGGCCCGGGAGACGGTGTTCCAGGTGCGTCCCTGACTTCCCTGCCCCCCTAGGGGTGTCATGTAGAGAGTCACTAATGTCACCCCACCACCCCCCCCCCCCCCCGGCAGGTGCTGAGTAGAGTCCTGAAGAGCGAGCGCGCCTCCGAGCGCAGCAAGCAGCGTGTCAAGCTCAAGGAGTCCGGTTACCTCGGCCTGGTCTGCCTTCTGGAGGATG
This sequence comes from Isichthys henryi, assembly GCA_026776945.1. Taxonomy (NCBI): domain Eukaryota; kingdom Metazoa; phylum Chordata; class Actinopteri; order Osteoglossiformes; family Mormyridae; genus Isichthys; species Isichthys henryi. The sequence continues at coordinate 19,003,562 of JAODJX010000136.1, forward strand.
TCCCCGTTTCCATGGCGACCATCCGCTTCCTGTCCGAACAGGTGTTTTCTACAGGTAATCCCCAAGAGATCGTGCCTTGGTGAGGGCGGTAGACGCGAAGGGCGATGTGAGTGGGGGGGGCTTCAGAGTGCAAGGGCAGGTGTTACTGAGGAAGGGCACAGAAACAATGTGAAGGAAAATGAAAAACGTTCTTAGGGCTGCTTCTGTCCTTCAAACTTCATCAGTTCCATTAGGGTTAGAGGGGTTTGACGTGTGAGAATGATGGGTGTGTGTCTGTGCCTCGTGTTTAGACTCCCCTAACTTCCGGGACGTGCTTGCTGTCGTCTACCTGTCCCAACGTGCTGAACTCGCAGTGCGGCTCGAGGTCTGCCGTAAGGTCAGTGTCGATTAATAAAACAATGTCTACCTCTTAGATCTTCTCATCACTCAGATGAAGCTGTTGCCTTCTAAGCGCACTCTGTATCCCTCTGAGCTTTGACTTGTCTCCTGGTGCCTGAGTGTTGCGCCCCCTTCCCGGTAACACCCCTCCCCCCTGCTCCTCTCAGCTCTTCCACCTGATCTACTGCAACGAGGACCACGTGCGTCAGCTGGCCCGGCAACCGGGCTGGCAGGATGTGCTCACCAAGCTCTACGTCATGGAGTCCTACAAATTCCAGCCCGCTGGGCTTTCCGATTCTGGCGCCGGCTGCCCACTGGACCCCTCACAGGGACTGCTGAAGAGGGACGACAGCTTGCCAGAAGAGGCACGGCCCGAGGTCTTATTCTCCTACGGCTCCCGCGATGATGACGATGAGCTGTCCCCGTCATCACCCAGCGGCCGACACCTCAAGGGCTTCAGCTTCAAGTCCTTCGACTCTGTAGAGCAGAGCAGCCGATCGTCCTCCCTGTCCAATGTGATTGACGTGCCCGCGGGCCGGCGTTTTGAGGAGGAGGGGTCCTACCACCCGATGTCTCCCTTTGGCACGTCATCGCTGGACCTGGAGCTGAACGGGATGGCCGGAGGTGCCGGCGGCCAGAGGGCTTGCGGGGGCACACCCGAGACCCCGTCGCCTCTGGAGCACGGCCGCCCCTTTCCAAGCTTCACGGCCCACAAGAGCTCCAGCATGTCCAATGTGCTGGATGACACGAGCTTCAGCACTGAACCTGCGCATGGCGACGACATTTCCAACACGTCCAACCCGCAGGTACCGGCAAAAACAGTTAACACTCCTGTGCTGGGAGACTGGGAAGTGGGAGACTAGCCCCGTGTGGGACAGGCACAGCAGGGTGTAACGGTCCTGGTTTCTCCCATCACTACCCACCTTGTGACATGATGCCAGTGCAGCTAGCGGTTTGAGCCTCTGTACCGTGTAGCCCCAAGCGGGCGTTTACGTCCCGACCGCAGATAGTGACACATCAGCATACCCACCCCCCACTCCCCCTCCTTGTGATGCAGCAGGCCCCGGAGGAGGAGCTATGCAACGTCCTCACCAACATCGTGTTCTCTGTCATGTGGAGTGGTGCCGAGGGTGGTGAGGACGCCGTGTGGCGCGAACGAGGCCAGGTCTTCTCCGTGCTGACCAAGCTGGGCTCCGCCTGCCAGCTGGTGCGGCCCCCTGATGACATCAAGCACAGGTATGTGGGGGGGGGGGTCACTGATTAGAGCAGTCTGTGTTCTGTGGACCGTCTGTGACAATTCTCCTCCATGTAGTAACACTGCCACTTGCTGGTCTGCAAGTGGAATTGCACCCCTGGTGTTTCCCTCAGAACTTGATTTGTCACCCTATATTCTAGACTGTAGAATCTGGAGAATATTTAGGAAACGTACTGGGAAAAATTCAACCTGGATGTTTCTTTGGATGAGCAGTCTTTCTGGGTACCCTGCCTTGGCTTTAACACAGCACTGTGTAAAAGGCTTAGCCAGTCAAAGGAAAAGACGTCTAAATGATGTTAGTGTGAAACTATGATTGAACGGGTGCTGGAATAGCTGAGGTGCCCATAAGGCGAAGGTTGGGAACCAAAGCAGAGTCCATCTAGCCATCCAACAACAGGCGAAATTCCAGTTAGGGTTTATTGTGTTACTCTTAATTTGCACATGTTCCAATGTAAAATTGTCTGTTTTTTCTGAACACATATACACTGACTACCCAGATAAATAGCTTTAAACATTTCCTCTGACTGCCTCAGACTTTTGCACAGTACTGTAGCTGTATATTTTGCACTTTCTGTGCGACCGTCTCCTGCAGTGTTTGTTTACGTGAGTTTGACTTAATCCCCCCCCACCCCCAGCCTGCTGGAGATGATGCTGGATTCCTCCCTGTCAGACCTGAGAGAATCCCCGGGCGCCCCCCAGCAGCACTGTCCCAGTCTGGTGCGCCTGTTGCGGCTGCTACAGGACTTCCTGTTTGCTGAGGGCACCAACAACCAGGCCCTGTGGAGCGAGAAGGTGATGAGTTGCCCGCCGCCACCCCCTCCTCTCTTGCTGTTCGATCTGGCATCATGGCTTCCTCCCGCTTAACTGCAGCTGGCATCCCCTCTACAGATTTTCGAGGGCGTAGTGAACCTGCTGGACAGACTGCAGGCGTGGCACAGCAGCACCAGTGCCCCCTACGGGCCAGAGCTGCGGGAGATGGCCCAGGTTGGCCTCCGCATCATCGCGGGCTACATTCAGCAGGACCACGGCCAGGTAACCATGGAAACTGCTGTACCGACCTCTCGTGTCAGCCTGTTGTACGTGGTCACTGAACGTTGCCCCCTACAGGTGTGCGTTATGGCCTGCGTGAAGCTGCACAGCCTCCTGCAGACGGTGCTGGTCCTGAGCTGGGACGAGGTGTGCTTCCTGCTCGGACGGCTGGGCCACCGCCTCTGGAAGGCCCCCCCCCCCCCAGAGGCCTTCCAGCAGCTGGTGCTCATCGTGCGAACGCTGCTGGACCAGCACGCAGACCCCAAGGTTCTCCACAGCCTCCTGCCCCACCTGCCCCCCACCAACGGCAGCCCCACTGTCGCCCCGGACCTGCAGGCCTACTGCATGACCCAGGAGTGGCAGGACTTCTACAGGCAGCATGTGAGTGCACCCCCCAGCGAGGTCGAGGATGGGGCGGCTTTGCGATTAGCACTGTAGCTGCACCCTCCCCATGTCACATGAGTTTGCTCCATGGACCCCAGCTCCCTGCCGCTGGCTGTATTGGAGTGCGTGAGCGTCTACATGCTTGCATACGTGTGTGTGCGTGCGTATGTGCATGTACATGTGCGTGGGTGCGTGTGCATCTGCATGCTTGCACATGTGTGCGTGTGCATGTGTGTGAGTGTCTGCATGCTTGCATATGTGTGCGTGCGTGCATGTGCGTGAGTTTCTGCATGCTTGCATATGTGTGCATGCATGTGTGCATGTGCGTGAGTGTCTGTCTGCATGCTTACATACGTGTGTGTGTGATTTGTTTTTCTGGAGCCCTGTACTTCTCCATCTGAATTGGAGTGACAGACCAATGTTCCCGTGAAAGAGATATGCGCATCTCCAGTTTCTCTCTCACACACTCCTTCTCTCTCTCTCTAACATTCTCTCTCTCATCATCTCGCTCTTTCTGTCTCTCATTCTGTCCCATTCTCCCATTCACATGTCCTTATTCTCACCCTCCCTCTCTCTCCTCCTCTCTGTCTCTTTCCATCTCCTTCTCTCTCCCTTCTTCTCTTCATCTCTCTCTCGCACACCTTCTCTCCCTCCCTCTTCCTCCCATGCAGATTGAGCCCACCATGATGGAGTATGAGCTGGATACTTTTGGCAAAAGCCACGACCTCATGTCCAACTTCTGGAACTCATGTTTCGATGCCCTGATGAGCACGGCCCAGAAGCCGGATAGGGACCGCACCGACTGCAGGACCAAGTTCCAGGTGCAGCCCCCTCCCTCTCGTCCTTCCATCGAGCTTGCTGGCTGTGGGGCCCCTTCCCTGATCGTCCCCCTGTCCCCTGACCGTCCCCCTGTCCCCACAGGAGATGGTGGTGAATCCCTACCTGAAGCGCGTGCGGAACGAGAACAGCCGCTACCACGGGGCCATGAAGCAGGTCGCCAGCCGCCAGGGGGTGGTGTGGCGCCACTGGGTGGCACTTCGGAGGCTGCTGACTAGCGAGAGGGGTGCCTGGGCGCTCAGGTGAGTCCCACTCTTTTGGCTCCGCATCCCTATTTACCTGCCGATTTTTACAGCTCGTCTGCTTTCAGGAACCCAACCGGGGTGAAGTGGAAGCTGTCCAGCGCAGAGACGTACTCCAAGATGCGGCTGAAGCTCGTCCCCAATTACAATTTCGATCCTCACACTGAGGCCAGCGCCCAGCGAGACAACATGGGTATGTCCTCTAGGGGGGGCACCAAACCTGTCCATTTTCAGTGCCATTTATCTCTGCTCGGTGTTCTGATTCTGGCCACCTTTGCAGGTACCGAAAGCCCCCGTAGCCTCACAGAGTCCCTCCCCCTGGCCGTCGCTAAGGAGGCTAAGGTCAGCGACATGGAAGATGACCAACTTGGTGACGAGGACCTCAACTACCTGGACAGCCAGTGAGTGTGCGCAGGTGCGGGTCGCGTAGAACCTCCTGTGGGGAACGGCAGGTTTTTAGCCTCACCGGTGCCTCCCTGCCCCTCCCTCCATCAGTGTGGAGGCAGAGGACGAGAGCCAGAAAGAAAAGCTGATCCTGTCGGAGGAGTGCGAGCTGATCACCATCATCGCGGTGGTCCCCGGGCGCCTGGAGGTCACCACGCACCACCTCTACTTCTACGACGGCAGCTGTGAGAAGGAGGAGACTGAGGAGGGTAAGTGGTCCATCCGGCCGTCTGTCGACCGTGACCGCTGCCTGCCATTGAGCCTGGCATGTCCCTTTGTGCGACAGTATCTGGTGTCTTTGCTGGGGGAGCCGCGTTTCACGCAGTGGGTTCGGCCTTTGTACCCCTGAACAAAAAGTTGCTGGTTTGAATCTTTGAGTCCTTGAGCAGGACCCATAATCCCTCAAAATGCTCTAGGCTTGCTGGATGAATGTGCATAATGCAGCATACCTGAACTTGTACTTGTACAAATGGCAGCATTTAATTTCATCACCGAGTGACACACGCAACCACGGAAGGGTGTGTTCAGGGCGTCTAGACGATCCTTGTCTCGAGTGGGAATGGAGTCTGATCCCTTAACCGCGTATTAAGGAGCCCCCTCATCTTTCAGGCATTGGTTTCGAATTCAAGCGGCCACTGTCTCACCTGCGGGAGGTTCACCTGCGTCGCTACAACCTGCGGCGCTCCGCCCTGGAGCTGTTCTTCATCGACCAAGCCCATTACTTCATCAACTTCAGGAAGAAGGTACCCACCCCCACCTGCTCAAGGGTGACTCTCGCAGGGGCACCCTGCCGTACCACTTCTGTTTCTCTGTTTTACCTGTCGCTATGTTTCTGAGTGATACCAGCTGACTCTCCCCCCACCCCCCCAGGTCCGTAACAAAGTCTACTCCCGCATCCTCGGCCTGCGCCCCCCAAACCTCTTCTATTTTGGCTCACGCTCCCCCCAGGAACTGCTGAAGGCCTCCGGACTCACGCAGGTCCGATTTATCCCACTGGTCCCAGTTTATGATGATCCTGCTCTGAGATCCCAGTTTCGGGCCTGTTCTGCATGTCCGCTAGGCGCTAGCTGATATCTCCCATGTTTTCCCACAGAAATGGGTGTGCAGGGAGATCTCCAACTTTGAGTACCTCATGCAGCTGAACACCATCGCTGGGCGCACCTACAACGACCTCTCGCAGTACCCCGTGGTGAGTCTGTCGACCGGCGGCAGCCTGCGGCTCCCCTGTGTTTGCTAGATAAGCTGTTCTGGAGCGGCGAGCCTGGACTTCTTAAGACTTTGGGTTTCATAAACTGCCACCGTCTCCCGTTTTCAACCGAGGATAATTTGGCTTGAAAGACTAGCAATATTTTGGAATTATGTGTAACCACGAGCGGCGTTAACAGTGAGCCCGTCTTGCTGTCTGCGAATCAAAAACCGGTGGGTCGGCCCTCATTATGTGTGTGTGTGTGTGTGTGTGTGTGTGTGTGTGTGTGTGTGGTATTTTTTTCTTCTCCACCCACTTACTGTGTTCAGTTCATTTTTTTAATTAATTTATGGTGTTGTGGTGTTTCCAATGTTGTGTTCAGTTCCCCTGGGTGCTGTGCGATTACACCTCTCCCATCCTGGACCTGGAGGACCCATCCGTGTTCAGGGACTTGTCCAAACCCATCGGTGTGGTGAACCCGCGGCACGCCCAGGCCGTCAGGGAGAAGTGAGTCCTGCAGCGGCTCCGTCATCCTGCATTCGTAATGAAACATTGCTCAGGTTGCAGCTCACAGGGAAAGCAGAAGGTGGAACAGCAGTTAAGGGCGTATGGTTGGTCCTGGAAAGTTTGCAGTTCCTGAAATGATAATGTTACTAATCGAGTGTAATGTGTGTTCGGTGAACTTTGTGGTACAGAAATGAAACTGTAGAGCAGCTGCCAGGCTGATACTGACTAATGTCCTTGGCTGGGCAGGTATGATAGCTTTGAGGACCCATCCGGCACCATTGAGAAGTTTCACTATGGCACACACTACTCCAACGCAGCAGGAGTCATGCACTACATGATTCGCATGGAGCCCTTCACGATGCTGCACATCCAGCTGCAGAGCGGCAGGTAATGTGTTCAAGCGCTCTGAGCTGTGACTTCCCGCTGTGACTCCACACCATAAGCCTGTGCTGTGACTGTATGTCTGAGCTGTGATTTTGTACTGTGTCCAAGCTGATTCTGCGTAGTGACTCTCTGCTGTATTTATGAGCTGTGACTCTGCGCTATATGTTGGAAGTTGTGATTCAGTGCCTTATGGCTGAGTTGTGCCTCTGTGCTACATGTCCAAGCTGTGATGCTGTGTCGTGATATGGTCACGAATGCCTGTGTTATGGCTCTATGCTATATGCCTGTGCTGTGATTCTGTCGTATGTCTCTGCTGTGTCGCTGTACCATATATCTAAGCTGTTATTTTGTGTCATGGCTCTGTGCTAACTCCGAGCCATATGCCCGTGCATTGACTCTATGTGTTGTATTTGAGCTGTGCATTCCTGAGACGGCAGCTCTGTGCTCTGCGTAGGTTTGACTGTGCTGACAGGCAGTTCCATTCGGTGGCTGCAACCTGGCAGGCTCGCATGGAAAGCCCTGCTGATGTCAAGGAACTCATCCCGGAGTTCTTCTACTTCCCAGAATTCCTTCAAAACATTAATGGTGAGCTCCGGAGAATGCTTCCTGCAGCTGGCTCTTAGGAAGCATGATGGGATGGATTATAAAGGATTCTGGGTAGGGCCCTGCAGCTCAGCAGCCCTCTGTGTGTCCTAGGATTTGACCTGGGAATGCTTCAGATATCCCAAGATTCAGTGTCCAACGTCGTCTTACCCCGGTGGGCGGAATCTCGGGACGACTTTATCCGGAAGCACCGGAAAGCCCTGGTGAGGGATCTGAACCAAGAGCCCCAGACGGACGAGTCCCCGTGGGACACCAGTCTCTGATGGGGGGGCCGTATGCTCTGTGTCCCGCAGGAAAGTGAACATGTTTCTGCACATCTGCACCAGTGGATCGACCTGATATTCGGTTATAAGCAGCGGGGGCCGGACGCTGTGGAAGCCCTCAACGTCTTTTACTACTGCACTTACGAAGGTGACGCTTCACATAACCCCCCCGGGGGCCTCCCCCCAGACTCTGGATTATTGGGGACCTTCCTGTCCTTTAATCTGATCCACGGGGCCTCCTCGAAGCTGTATCGGGGGGGTCCTTTGGCTCCTTTCGCTGTGATTTGACGGTGCAGTGAGTGACCTCTCGCCACACAGGTGCTGTGGACCTGGACGCCATTCCTAACGAGACTGACCGCAAGGCTCACGAGGGCATCATCAGCAACTTCGGGCAGACGCCCTGCCAGCTGCTCAAGGTGTGTCACTGGGGGGCATGTAGGACAGGGTGTACGTGGGTGTGCTGTCACTCACACTGTGTTTGGGCACCCCCTCCTTCAGGAGCCGCACCCTCCCCGCATGTCCGCGGAAAGCGCCTCCCGTCGTCAGTCCCGCATCGACACCTTGCCTCCCAATCTCTTCGATCACCTCAGCAAGCTGAAGGCCTTTGTGGAGGTGAGAACTCAGCCGGCTTGGGTATGAGGAGACCTGCGACCGAGCATGTTTCTGACTGATGTGGTGACCTGTGCTCTATGGCGCCCCCAGGTGGTGAGCGACGGCGTGCCACTGGTGCAGGCCGTGGTGCCCCGGAATCAAACCCGCTACATCACGCAGGGTACTGATGTGCTGGTAAGAGGCCCTCCAGCCCCTGTCGCCCTGTCACAGCACAACGTAGAACTTCAGCAGCGGTTCTGGGACCTCGGATAAATTTCCCATGTCGTTTTCCTCCATTTCTGAATTTGCTCCATTTTTTTAAGTGACCCCTGACCTTTGTGACCTGCTCCCAAGGTTACAGTCAGTGCCAGTGGGCTCCTGGGAACTCACAGCTGGCTGCCATATGACAAGACCATCGCCAACTATTTCACGTTCACGAAAGACCCCACCATATCCAACCCAAAGTGAGTGCCTTCCTCCCTATCCACGTGCCCCCCTCCTCCCCACACCCGACAGCACGTGTCACGGCTCTGCCTTCCCGGTGCAGGACACAGCGCATCCTGGGCGGGCCCTTCTCTCCCGGGGTGGAGCTGGGTGCACGGGTCCTGGTGGTGTCCAACGACGGACGGCTGCTGTTCAGCGGGGGACACTGGGACTGCAGCCTGCGGGTGACGGCACTGGCGAAGGGCAAGCTGGTGGGCAGGATCTGCCGGCACATTGGTGAGGGCGGGGTGGCACCGTGGGGCTGACAGCACACAGGGGTTGAGGTACTTTTTAAGAACTAACTAGTTTAGCGGAGTGTTCTCACAAGGTTAGCAGTATGTGTAGATGTGCACAGATCCTAACACAATTCCTTGTGCACCACACACTTGAGGTGCAGCGTTGGGATCCCTGGGTGTTGATGTGAGTGTGGCTCTCTCCCTCTCTATTTCCCATTGCCTCTCTCTCTCTATCTCCCATTGTCTATCCCTCTCTCTCTCTCTCTCTCTCTCCCCCCTCCGTCTCTCTGTGCAGACGTGGTCACGTGCCTGGCTCTGGACCTCTGTGGCATCTACCTCATCTCCGGCTCACGGGACACCACCTGCATGGTGTGGGAGGTCCAGCAGCAGGTCAGATTTGCTGAGAATGTCTTTCTACAGCGAGTCACATGGATCTGAGCACAGAGCTCCGAGCTTCCTCTGGGCTCATGGTCCTGTTCCTCCCTCCTGAACATGATCTGATCGCCCCGTTTCCCTCTCTGACTCTCTCTGTGTCTCTCCAGGGGGGCTTCTCCAGTGGACTTTCCCCACGGCCGGTGCAGGTCCTCTGCGGGCATGACGAGGAGGTGACCTGCGTGGCCATCAGCACAGAGCTGGACATGGCCGTGTCGGGGTCCAAGGTAAGGGGGGGTGCACAGGTGAGGGTGCCACTGGTCCCACGTATTGGGTCTGTGAGCACGTCTCATTCACCTTCACCTTATAGCTGTGCATCTCTGTGTGTGTGTCTGTCTGTGCTTGTGTGTGTGGGTGCACATGTGTGTGTCTGTGTGCAGGTCTATGCATGTTTGTCACGTAGTGCTGCATTAGTGTGCTGATCACTGATTGAAGATGGATGCACATCTGTCAGTATTCATAGATTTTTGTCTTTTCCTTTCTCCTGTTTTCTTCTCACACTCATTCTTTTTTCTTCTCTCCTCTGGCTCTCCTACTCCTCTCTTCCCCTCTTCTTCCCACTCCTCTGGCTCCCATCAAACCTACTCTCTTTCATTCTCCCCCTCTTTCTTCACTTCTCCGGCTCTCCTCCCTTTTCTTCCTGGCCACCACCACCCCCCCCGCAGGACGGCACTTTAATCATACACAGCGTTCGCCGGGGCCAGTTCCTGCGCACGCTGTGCCCCCCCTGCGAGGGCTGCTTGCCATCCCGGGTGACGGAGGTGCAGGTGGGCATGGAGGGTCACATTGTGGCCCAGACGCTTGTGGCAGGCCGCTCCCCTGGCCAGGTGAGTTGCCCCCCTGCCCTGAAATATCTGCCGGCTGAGTGTGCCCGCTCCCCCTGACCACTCTGCCCCCTTCAGGAGAAGCACTTCCTGCATGTGTACTCGGTGAACGGGCGGCAGCTGGCGTCCGTGCCGCTGGAAGAGCAGGTTACAGCCCTCTGCTTGGTGCCCGACTTCGCCGTCCTGGGCAGTGCCCAGGGGAACCTCTGCATCAGGGACCTGTACAGGTGGGACTTGCTAGCAGGATGCCCCGGCTGTAATACTCGATTTTGGGAAGGCTGTACAGCCTGTAAACGTCCCCATATCTCCGTGTGTCTCTCAGCCTGAAGCCGGCAGCCCCCGTACTGGCCCTCAAGCTGCCCATCCTCAGCGTGTCTGTCACCAAGGAATCCAGTCACATCCTTGTGGGCCTGGAAGACGGCAAACTCATTGTGGTCGGAGCCGGGCAACCGGGAGAGGTGAGGCGAGCAGGGAAACCTGGGGGGGAGTGGCAGGAGGAGACGGGGGGGCAGATAGAGCTCTGATCCCCTCTCCCTGACAGGTGCGGTCCGGACAGTTCTCCCGCCGGCTCTGGGGCTCCACTCGCAGGATATCGCAGGTGTCTTCTGGCGAGACAGAGTACAACCCCAGCGACAACTCCAGCAAGTGAAGCATGGAGACCCAGTCCTTGGGGAGGGGGGGAGGGGGGCAGGATTGTCGGAGGAAGGGGGCCAGGCCTGCAGTAGGACTACAGCCAACCGGACCCAGAATTCCCCCCAGCCGGACTCGGCCTGGATGTAGTCGTACATTTGTGGACTCAGTCACCCAGTGCCTTGTGGAGAAAAGCGGCGAGAACCTCTCTGCACCTCCTATCCATAGAGACAGGGGGCGCTGGAGAGGCAGAACAGATGCAATGGGAGCCTGTTTCAATGCTGCAGTCATTCGTTGTTTCTTTTTTAAATGGACTATTTTACATGTTGGGTTTTATATTGTTTTTAAAACATTCCAAAGACCTTTTCTGTGATTTAACAGCGAGAACAATTGATTATTATTATGATGATTATAAGTAGGTGGGGGTGTTAGGTGGGGATCTCTTACAGTTTGGGTGGTGTTAGGTTTTGGTTTTGCACACCGTGAGGGGTTGTTAGTGTTTATGATGACTCAAGCTCGGTCGAGAAGGTCCCAGCATGGGGGGTAGCTTGGGTATCCCCCCCCCCGCCTGACAGCCTTCAGACGCTGCCTCCCAGTGGTGGCTTCCTGCACTTCGGTACATGCGGGTGGGACTGTCTTCTCCTGGATGTGGTATGATGGCAGCAAGGAGCTCGGTGCTGGATGTGGAAAGTAAACAGCTTTTCAGGGTTGATGGTCACCAAACCCAGCAAGTCTGCTGTCAAGGTCCTTAGCAGATATAACACACACACACACTCCCTTTTCTGTATGTTCAACTTTAATAAGACTTCTTTCTGTTCCTCACTGGTCACGAACGCTTGCCCACAGCACCTTGCACTAACTCGCGCATGTGGCGTAAATGCACATTTCCTTTAAAGTGCCTTTTGACGGAATCTCGGAGGATGTCACCGAGACGACCGGCTTTTTACTGCCGCACACGCATCCTAAAGGATAATAAAAGGTTTTGAATAATGGTTTAAGTGTTGAACTCAGTTTTGGCAATTTGTTTTAATTTGTGTTTCACTGTGCCTGTGATTTTGTTTTTGTGTGTGTGTGTGTATGTGCGTGTGTGTGTGTGTGTACAAAAACTATTAAGGATGTTAAAGCATAATTGGGTGTTTTTGTCTGGAAAAGGGGTGTGAGAGTTGCCCCCCACTCCAGGCATGGCTGTGCACAGGCCTCCCCAGGGATTGAGGACTACAGGGTCCCTGTCAAAGTGACCTGAACCCCCCCCCCCCCATTTCAAGCCAAAACAGTTTTGTCAGTTTTGAGATTTGTGTTTGTGCTTTTCTGTTGGGTGTGTCTATGACATTTTCCCCATTAAAGAGGTGACCTTTTACCCTGTTTTTTACTTTGTTTTACTCACCTTTGCTGTCTTTGAGTTTTGGAAAGCTTCATGGCATTTCAGTTCATTTATTTTTATATAGCGCCTTTCACACCCCAGTTAGCCCGAGGCACTTGACGAGAGTGAGTGGCAGTACGTTGTTAAGCACGTGGGCGTGACGCCGGTTCTCTGTTGAAGGTGGTTCCTGTCTAGCTTCCTTTCTGTGTGCTTTGTGAGGTTATTATGCACTGAAGGTAAATGCTGGTCGGGGAGGAGACACAGTAAATGGCTGGGGGATGACGGTGGGTGTTGGCAGCCAGGGGGTCTGAGTGGGAGGGGATGGGGGGCCTGTCTTTCCTTAGAGTCATACTGACATTAATGCTCTAGTGGTCAGGAAAGCAGTGCTGCAGCCTTGTTCACACTGCGCAGCTCTGCCTTTCTGACGTACGCATGCTCACAGCTGGTTGCCTGCTTGTGAGGAGCATCGCCACCTTTGTATGGTCACACTGGTCTGCTCCAGGATGGATGGATGCATTTAAACTTCATTAATCCTGAAGGAAACTGCAGTTTAAATACATTTAAACCTTGATAGACAGTAGCAATATTTTTGTGATTCATTTTGTATCCCTCCCCTGCCCCTCTCTCAATAAATTTTATTGTGAGTGACTGGGGGGGGGGGAGAGTGGTGTTGGTAGCATCCCATATTTCTTCAGATTTAAAGTGGCAACCCGTACATCCTGATGTGTACATGGTGGCTTTGGGGGCGGGGCTTTGGGATGTACCTGGTACCTGACCTCCATAGCCTGAATTTGCACCAGCCTATGAAACCCTCAGGATTCTGGAAAATGGTGTTTGTGACCTTTTCTCAATCACATATGACCTTTAAAAGGTGAGGGCTTCCCCTTACGTACCTCGTATAGATGCCATCGTTGCTAATTTAGCTAATTAGCGCTGCTGCCCAGGAGAGACTGTCTAGTTGCTGGAGGTGAAGTTGAAGATTCCTTTCTGTACCACAACCGTAACCATGCCCCCCCCCATTTGGTTATCCCTGTCGGAGTTGAAAAGGTCACCGTAAAGCCACATTTATTTAAAGAGCCCCCTTTGATCCCCTAGTGGGCCAAACATCCTGGAAGGCAACTCATAAACAGCCTTTGGGGGGGGGCAATTTAGGGAGCCGTAGAGGAAAGGGGAGGCAGGACAGTGGTAAAACAGACCTTGCCCCCCTCCGCCCCACCCACCTCAAGTTAGTACAAGCTGAGTAGGGAGCCTGGTGAGTTAGTACAAGCTGAGTAGGGAGCCTGGTGAGTTAGTACAAGCTGAGTAGGGAGCCAGGTGAGTTGGTACAAGCTGAGTAGGGAGCCAGGTGAGTTAGTATAAACTGAGCCAGGTGAAAGGGACTCAGGGTTGTAGTTATGAGTCCCTCTGATATAACCGGTGGACATTTTGGGGACCGAGCAGACGTCTCCCTCCCAATAATGGCAGGTACCCCCCACCTCGATGTGGGGAGAGGGGGTGTAGAGGGTAGGGCCCTGTAAGCTCCTGCTATCGGTCGTTGTCTGGAGCACCCCCTGCCAAGAAGCACGGCACCTCATAAAGCAGTACCCCCCCTAACCCTTCCCCTACTCCCCCAGCCCCAGGACACACACATCACAGGAGTTCCTTTTATTTTTATTGCAGGGGTCCCACGCTGCCGTTTCACACCCCCGTCTTGGCACTTTAAAGCTTCCTCGCGTTCTGCTCTGCCTACCCTGCACCCTGCAGGCCTGTACCTCACACAGATTCCTGCTCCATTCTCCTATCATATCATGTGACTGCTGGTCACATTTGTTTAGTGCTGTGCGGTCGATCATTGAGGGGCTGGTGCGGCGCTGGGGGTTTTTTTTTAGCTGCATGCTGTCATTCCTGCTCATCTTAAAGCTGTGCTAAGGACGCGTTGTCTCCTGTTCCCGATTTTAGCCATCCTCCTCGCTGATAAACCCTGATTAACCAGCCCTGATTTCCCATCATGCAGACAGCAGTCCTCGTTCCCGTATGCATGGTCAAGTATCTATCTTTCCTCTTCAGATAATCCGAGAGTTTGTGTCAATCATTCCCTTTATCTCTAGGGTTCCCCTTTTCTAGTTTATTTCAGGAAGTTGACTTGGGAACGGCCAGTAACCGGGAGTGTTCCCCAGAACTACTGCAGAGCGTGCACTGGAGGGCTCATCCACTGTTAAAATGAGTTTTAGAACAGGAAACTTTTGTTGCCACACAACCAATAAATGTGTGGGGTGTGACGCTGCTATAGGACAGATTCAGAGAGGGACGTGTGCCAGGGCCGGGTCGTGCTCTGACATAAGGCGGCTAAATGAACGGCAATGTAAAGTGAGACGAACATTCACCGAGAAAAATGGCAGCCGAGCGTATAGTGGGAGTGACCTGCTGGGCCTTTGTAGATTTACAGAAATAACATTTTCTGTTCGAGCTAAGAAAACATGCAACCTGAACACTGCAGGTGTGAGAACATGCTACCACCAGGTTTAGACCAATAAATGTTTTATTTTTCTTCCATTTTTAGACTTTAAATGTTAGTAGGGGTGGCATGGTATGTGCTACAACAACATTGAAATTATAGACAATGTTGGATATGAAGATATGTACAACAGCAGTATGGTTAGTTTTCCATGTGGTGAGAAAACTTGCAGCAGAAACAGACAGACGTACAGGACAGCCGCCGCACTGTAGGGGGCGATGAAACACGGCTTTCGCACCCAAGTCGGCAGCCACAGCTTTGCTCCTTCATGAGCGTCAGCAAAGACATTGAGAGAAAATAATGGAGAC
>JAODJX010000136.1:19036365-19056562 GCA_026776945.1 Isichthys henryi
CCTCCACAAAGCCATTTTCTGGTTTAATTACACATATTTACACTTTAAATCATGGACAAACCGTCCTTTTACAAAGTCTTCGCTTATTTAAACATTTTCAAAAACACAAAATGTCAGGGGGCAAAAAAAAATAAAAAATCATTATATTCACATATAAAGCGATATAATGCATGTGTTTGAGGGCGTTTAATGCAGGTCAAACAGGAGAGGAGTCTGAGTAACAGCTGAAGCTGTAGGACTAGTATGCAAACAAAGGTATGACACAGATGGGACTGCAGAGGGCCGGTCTCCCTTAAAAGGGCGGGACAAGGTCAGGTAGGTGGGACTGCAGAGGGCCAGTCTCCCAACAAAAGGGCGGGACAAGGTCGGGTAGGTGGGACTGCAGAGGGCCGGTCTCCCTACAAAAGGGAGGGACAAGGTCGGGTAGGTGGGACTGCAGAGGGCCAGTCTCCCAACAAAAGGGAGGGACAAGGTCGGGTAGGTGGGACTGCAGAGGGCCGGTCTCCCAACAAAAGGGCGGGACAAGGTTAGGTAAGCGGGACTGTGGAAGAGTGGCCTACCTATAAAGGGGCCAGCTTCTCTACAAAAGGGTGAGTTGAAGGGACGGACTCCAGCTAGTGACAAGCTAGTTAAAGACAAATGCTACATGAGCGTCCTGTGGGGTGGTGACAGGAGTGGCTCAGGGGCTCAAGGTGAAGGACCAACCAGGGAACATCAGCAATGTCCTCTTCACACGATTGGATTTTATTAAAAAATAATAATGAGAAAAAAAAAGGACACCAAAAGGACACTGAATGCGTGTATTATGGAGTCGTGATCAAATCTACTGCGTGGATACACAGTGATGCAGACATTGATAGATGAGACAATTCTTCAACCTGGAGTTGTCAGTGATGGGAAGGGAACTAAAAGCATGTGGACCAGGCAGGAAACACCACCACTGCCTCTGGCTCAACACTGATGCGCTCAACAAACTGGCAACCACTCCACACGAGAAACTGCGTGCGGATGGCAGGCGTGAGCACTGATGACGTGGCTTCACAGTCCATGTGGCTGAATTTATTCTTTCTACCGTTTCCTCTTGAATGCAGCGACCATCACAAGCAGTCTTTGAAACAGGTAAACCACCAATCTCAGAGGTCTTTTGAGAAGATCCACGACAGTGTGGCCGAGCCCGTGTTCCTGAGGTCCTGCTGGGGATGTCTCCACACAACATACGGGATGGAGAAGCAAGTATACATGGATTGAGAGGGGCGGTATCTTCAAAAGGTCAATGCCAGGACACAAGAAGGGCCTGCCAGTCCTCCCTCAGACCATCACCATGACCACCTGTCTCCACAAAACCTCCACAGAGCTTAAAAAGCAGCAGTTAGGACATGGTTACCGTCAAGTAAAAATGACTAGAATGTGCACAGAACAGTCTTTACTCCTCAAAGTCACGCCGCAGGCTGCTCAAGGTGGCCACAGCCCACCCTTGGCAGATGTGGGACCGGTGTGTCCATGGTTAAAGGCCAGGCTGCATTTTGGTTTGGGCACCATGCAGCAGGGGGCGCTCCATGGTCACCCTGGCAGCTAGTCCACCTCTGTGTCCTCCTTGGGTTTGTAGAGTGGCCCAAACTTCTGCATGTATTTCTTAATGTACTCCTTTGTCTTGTGCTTGACGTTCTCGTTGCACTCCAAGTCCTCGGGGTTCTTACAGGACTTCAGCTCCTTGTTCATCACACCATGTGTCAGCTGCGAGGACACATACCAGGGAGGGGGTATTAGATACCGAGGGGTGTCTCTGCTAAGCAACACTGATTGGACCTGATATGCCAGTTTGTGTCCAGAAAGGAGACAGTCTATTCCAAAGAGGTGCTTTTACTTACTGAAAATGTGTTTCTGCTGTGAAAACACAGCGTCAAGCCCCCACCTGCTCACTGAGAGGGCCCAACAAAAAGCCAGACATGCTAACTTTAATGTAGAAGTGCTTGTTGTCCCCAGCCCGGAGGTGGCACAATGACTCACCTCACCCCCCCTCCCACCCCCCCGGCCTCACCTTTCTGGCCAAGTGTTTGAAGTCGTCTGTGTTACTGATGCGCCCCAGCTTGCAGTCCGGTTTTCGGTACGGGTTTAGGCACTGCACGATAAACTGAGACATCTGTCGGTAAATAAACGGAGAGTGCCACGGTGAGAAGACGCATGTAAACACAGGAAGAAAGGTGCATCTGGGTACCTGGGAAACAGATGTATCTGTGGCAGAACTCGAGGGTGCGATTTTGGATTCGGAGTGCTAAGAGGATTACCCTTTGATGTGTTTAAATGGACAGAGATCACGTATGGGCTGACAGCAGGAAGAGATGACTCCAGAAAAGTGGAGTGTAAAGAAGCAAGGCCATGAGCAATGTGATTCAGCGGACACACATGGTCCTGCTGATGCAGATCAGATCAGATCAGTTCCTTTAAGGTGTCTGTGCCTATCGAGTCACTAATATAAGCAACTGAAAGCTTCTCTAAGACTGTCTGTCTGTCTGTCTGTGTCTGTCTGTCTGACAGACAGACACACACAGACAGACAGACACAGACAGACAGACACAGACAGACAGACACACAGACAGACTCATCAGCAGGATAACTCTGACCCATTCCCTGTCAAAATCGAATATCTCTGAATGTTTATAAAATCACAGAAAGGGGTAACAAAAGGGCGGCGTCAGGTAGGCCGGACCGGGAAAGCCCTGGCCAGCGCGACACTCGCCTCTTTGCGGAAAACCTCCTTGCTCTTCTTCGCCAGCTCGCTGGAGGTATCAGCCTCTGCGGTCTTGGTGGAGAACTGCAGGAGAGGGGGGACAGCAGGATATCGACATGACTATTTAGGAGGGCCTCTCCTTTGCCCGTAGGAGAACCTGTAAGAGAACCTGGTGGCTCATTACAATGTACTTATTTTTCTAATGCCACAGAGTTTGTCGGGTTTTCACTAGGCTTGTGCGAGCTTGTCACTGTTAATCACTCTGATTCACAGAGATGTAACAATACATCATACCACAGCGGGAAGTAAGAAGAAGAGATCCGAGTTAATGCTTTATATGCCGCTAGGGATGGCATTCAGCATGGAGACCTCCGGGGTCCTCGCAGGGAAAACGTTCCGAGGAGAGGGCCAGGAATGGGGAAATGCAGCTGCATGCGTCACATGCGCTCAGCGTCAGGGGGCGCGGGGGTAGCACGGAGACGAGAACCCCACAAAGGCACGTTCAACGGACCACATTGTTCCGACCGGGAATAACGAGAACAGCGACTCAAGGGCGTTTAGAGTGGGGAGAGTCTGAGCAGTGGAATCTGCAAATGCAAACACATTAAGCTGTCTCAGATTATCATCAAAGGAAAGGGGGGGGCACCCCATGATCACGGCAAAAATGCAGACGAGAGTGCGATACCCCACCCCTTGGGGGCCCAGGGGCTAGGCAGCTGTCTGAGGACAGAGAGATGGCAGCCACAGAGACAGGCAGGGCTGCTATTCCTCCGTCTTTCTGATCCAAGAACCACTTAATTTTAAACCATGAAACAACAATTAGCCTCCACGTGCCTTTGTGACCGCGTCACGACAGAAGGGGCGGGGGCTCTGCGACTCTACAGTGTCTTGGGGCTATTTCATTTCATTAAAAAGGGCATTTGCACAGCGTCTTGTACTGGGGAAAGCATTTAAGGAATAATACTTAATTTGCTTTAATAACACATGAAAGTGGTCCTTCAGTAATACAAAAAACCCTGTTTTTCTGCCATGAGAAATATGCTAAAAAATGTAAAAACATAAGCTTTCGTGCTAATGGCGTCCCGACTGACAAAGCAGCTGGAGTAAATGAGCCAGGTGCCCATCTCTCTCACATCCCCAGGCCTCGTTTAACCTTCCTTATGCAACATGGGATGAATTAGTGACCTGCCCTGAATGCACACACCCATGCACACAGCCTGCCTGTGTTCTGCTGCTGGTGGCACCAGTTGCACTGCATGTATATTTAAGTGTTATACTGTAAAGATGACATGGCAATCAGGAGATGGCTGCGAAATCCCCAGCATGGGTAAAAATATCGACTGATTTGAGCTGACTCTCCCTTCTCCCAACTTGGGTCCTACTGTTGTACCAGACAAAGCCTAGGTACCTCTACGTTTAGCGTTTCTGTTGGTAAAGTTTCTCCATGACACTCCACCATGCCAAAATCTTTGCCCTCACGCCAAACCTCTTGATCCGCAAGAAACACTGATACTTATGCAAGCAACGTGACTTTAGATTGGATGCAACTTAAAATTGAGTGGTTTACCAACCCAAGAATGTGCATACCACCTTAAACATGACTGTCATGAAAGACACACGCTACAACCTTTGTAGCACGTAGAGGGATCACCACCAGCGACCACAGCCGGACTGACGGTGCAAGGGTACCTTGGAGGGGTTTTCGTCATATGTCGGAGTCCCCAAGTCCATCTCGGCCTCGTGCCCCGCGCTGGTGTCCTCGCTGCCCCCTTCCCAACAAGGGGGGTCCCACTGTGTCTGCCTGCAGAAGAAAAAGGGCACACAATCAGAAGGAGAAATGCGACGAAGTGGAAATGATGAAGCAACTTCAGGATGAGATGTGTAGCTATACGAATCCGTCTAATTCGCACTTAAAACACAATTCAAACTTGCTTTCTGGAACACACTATACTGCATATTAACTTCTATAGACAGACTCAGTATTTAAAGGAATATCCATCCATCCCAGGGGGGCAGTATTAAAACGGTGGGCTGATACCTACCTCGTGATCACATGGTAGTAGTAAATCTTGCCCTCAGAGTCCCTTGCCACTTTCCAGCTCGGAGGAAGCACAATTGTTTTGGGTTTGGGCGGCGAAGGTGGGGGCAGGTCCATCAGGCTGTTGGGGGCCATGAGCTCCTGTGGAAAGAGGCAGGGGGGAGTCAGGAGGGATGTGGGGCTCACAAGGGAATGATGGAGCAGGATGAGGCCCAACGGCAACAGCAACACTATCAGACACGTGCAAAAAAAGCTCAGCTGGATTAATAAAAAAACACTTAAGATGAAAGTGGAGGAACACAGACAATCCGAATCAAACAAGCAAGGAGACTGTTAGAAAGGAAGCTGATCAGAAAATGAGCTGAGGAAAGAGTGTGAAAACCCAGTGAAAAGTGGGGCCGGCCCGGAGGCCACAGAATCAGGTAGAAAAGGAAGAATAAAACGGCTAAAGACACCCCTACAGGGAAACACTCACCAAATCTTTCTTGGACTAAAACGTTTTGAAGTGGGACAACAGGCTGTCGAGCTGCCTCTAACATGCTGAACCTCTGCCTATTGTGCTAGGCAACAAAACAAGAAAAGGCACTCTGGCGCCACCCAGTGGCCGAACAAGCACTTTACCTGCTGAACAGCCGGCGCGGTGACGATGGTGGTGACGGTGCCGGCCTGCTGCAGCACCACTCCCTGCTGATGGCTGCTGTAGACTGGCTGGCCCTGAAGGTAGCCTGTGGCAGGCTCAGCATAGGCCTGCTGAAGGGAGATGTGGGAGAACACGAACATGCACGCCGATTAACTAGAGAAACAAACATACAATGGTGCAGCCTCAGGCTGGTGGAAGAATACCAAGAGAGACAACCAGCGACAAGCAAACCGCTTTCCCATCATGCTTTGTAAGCGACTTGATGGCTTTCTTGGTTAGGTACATCCACACTGGGGCCACAAGGGGGCAGTGGTGCTCACCTGGATGACGGGCGGGCCAGCTTGTGGGTAGGCCGTGGGGATACTGTACACAGCCTGGCCCTGGTAGTAGACAGCAGTCTGTGGCTGGGCACTGGCTGGGTACTGCTGGGGTGGCTGTGCCTGCACAGGGAGAGGCTGGGGCACGCTGGCGGTGTTCCACAGGGGGGTGTAGCCCTGCTGGCCCTGCACTGGCACCCCAGCTGCTGCCGACGGCGCCACCACAGGCAGGACGGCAACCGCTGCAGGGTCCTGGCTGGCTGGCCGGGGTTGTACGTACTGGGCTCCCCCAGGTGGGAGCTCCAGCGTTGGAGGCGCTGCCACGTGCTGGACGCTGGCCGGGGCCTGGGAGGCCTGTGTGGGGGCTGGCGAAGTCAGAGCCAGCTCGGAGATCAGCGGCTGGGGGGGCGTCTGCTCATATGGCACAGTGCCAGCACTGGCGCACAGAGGCTCCACTGCGGGGGTGGGCAGGAGCACCTTGCCCGCGTTGGGATTGGTGGGATCCACGTAGGTCTGCATGGGGTAGCCTGGAGGGTAGCCCATGAAGCCGTGCGGGCTGGGGGAATAGCCCAAGGTCTCGTAGGCCATGGTCTGCAGCTGCTGCTGCTTCTGGGCCTCCTTCTGAGCCACCTCCTGCTCAAAGAGCTTCCTGCGCTCCTCCGTGGAAAGCTTGTTGCGCTCCTTGGTCCTCCCCTTCTTGCTGCCGTTGAGATTGCTGTACCTTCGAGAGAACGACAGTTATTAGAGCATCGCCGCACGCAACTCCCACGGGGATGGCAGCAGAGGCTTGTGGGAAGGGCAACGACAGTAGAATTAGGCCTGCACGTGTGAACAGAGGCCTGCAAACCCACGATGGGTGGGATCGGAAAGCATCCAATCATTACCTGATTCATGACTATGAATGCAAAAAGCAGCCAACGGGAAGAGATCCCCATTCAAAGTCAAGGCACCGTACTCCGGCCCACAGCAGTCGTCATATGTGCTAATGCAGTTAAGTGGATAAGAGGTTTGCTGGACGGCCACCCTAACCCTCCCTCACCGGTCATCGCCAGCGCGCCGGCTGCTCCTCTCGTAAGCGGACGGGGGCGGCGACAGGGAGGGTCGGCGGCGGCGGCGCTCAGTGCTGCGTGGCGTCCTCTCCAGGTCCCGCTCCCTGTCGCGGTCGCGGCTACCGGACGAGGTGCGGGTCGCCTGCGGGCCGTCTCGCTCCCAACTGCGCTCTGCTCGAAGGGGCGGTGGCCAGATAAGCAGACAATCAGCTGGGGCTCGGTGCTTGACACGAGCCGCTGCCCCTCCCCCCCGGTGTCCCGAAAGCATTATACAAATGAGGAAGCGTTTAATTCAGCGAAACCTCGTTAATGACCCAAAATGGCAACGGCTCAGCAGAGCAGCAACATCTGAGCAGGAAAACAGCAAGACGTCCCTACTTACTGCTATTCTAAAAAACCTTTTAAAACAATCCAATTGAATATTAACATACTATGTGGCTGTCTGTGGCCATACCAGGCAATCAGATTTTGGCCAGCATTAATGAACTGGCATGTTACAGTCGGCTGTACTCCAGCCATTTTTAACATCTTAGCTACATAAATTCACCTGCAGTGAAGTATTTTTAAAACGGCCTCTTTCCCTGACACACTGCTTCTGAATTTCTAAATTTCAGATGGACTCGGACATCAGTTCATCCTTTATGATGTTAATCTACAGGCTGGTCCTCCTGGACCCAACACCTCAAAATTCACTTATTTTATTCCACTGGAACGTGCAGTTTCTACGGCAAAAATTAGCATTAGCCTATGTGCCAGGGCAACACCTTGACTCTGCTGGTATATTCATAAGCTCTGGACATTTTATTGTAACACCCGTTACAGCAATGAGGAAAGACAGCACCATGTAATGATACAAGTGGTCCTACCCTTGGGCTCCTTTTCCACCTGGCTCTTCTTGGGGATTCGGTATACCTCCTGTAAGGAGACACAGGGTCAGCGTCGCCCTCACACAAGCTGCAGATCATGGCGAGGCTGCAGGGACGGCCTACCTTCAGCTCCTTCCAGCTGTCCAGCAGCCGCGTGGCCATGTCACTGACGTCAGCGGCGCGGACCGGAGGCTCCTGGCTCCTTTCACTCTCCACGTCCGACACAGCCTCCTCCTCATCCTGCGATGGGGTCTCCACAGCGACAGACTCTGCTGCAACAGGCCCTGTGGCGATGGGAACGCTGGATCCGGTGGGCTCAGCCATGTCGACGGCTGATGACCCAGGAGGTTCTGTTGCCGGGGCATTGGCTGCTTCCGTGGCCTCAGCCTCCACTGCCGTGATGGGTGGGGCCTCCTCCACAGGCTCGCTCACCACTATCTCCATCACGCTGGAGGCCTCTTCTTCAGCTGGTACCTGAGCATCCTCCAGTCTGGGAGGCTCCTCCACAGTGAGTGTCTCATTCTCATTGCTGGCCTCCACTTCGGCAGTCACCTGCGGGGCCCCCTCTGCGTCACCATCATGGTCACTCCCCTCCTCGCTGCGACTGGGCCCCTCTGTACTCTCCTCCTCTGGCTGACTGGCTTCCACGACTTTGGCTTTGACCTCGACCTCAGAGCCTGCCAAATCTTCTGACACTTCCTGCTTGCTAGCTGCCGGCTCTTCTTCCTCGGCCTGGGGTTCCCCAACTGCCTCTGTCCCGGCCTGGTCGCTCACAGCAATCTCCGTGGGCAGGGAGTCATCCTCCTCTTCTTCCTCTTCCTCCTCATCGTCCTCCTTACCATCTGAGGCCTTGCTGGCATCCGACAGCGCGCTGTCCAGGCTGTTCTCGCTGATGATCTTCAGGCGGCGGTACACGGCCCGTTTGGGTGTGTCACTGTCCAGCTCGGGGCCCTGCTTGGCCGGGGGCCCATCAGGAGTGTTAAGTGGGGTCTGGGCACGGGATGTGTTTTCACTCGAGTAGCCATCCAGCTCGGGGGCCTGGGGCAGGGCCTGGCTTTGGGCCCAGCGCTGGATGAAGTGTAGAACCCGGCTCTCCTCCAGCATGTTCTTGGTGGAGATAGGGAGAACCTCCAGGCTCTTCATGATCTGCGCAGACACACACATCAGACCATGGCCATCCTCCCCAAAACACCTCACCGGTGACCTTTTGGGCTCGGTGCACCGGTGAATCGCCCATGCAGGCTGTCATCTTACCTCCAGCTGCAGCTTGATGTTGTTGCCAGAGTTTCCCTTCCCTTCTGAAAGCTCCACCATGAAGATCCAGAGCAGCGAGAGGCCATGGTGGTCCAGGAACTGCTTCAGGCATCCAGGATTCTGCGTGTTCTGCAAGAGGATCCAATAATGCACGTCGTGGCCCGGTTCATCCAAATTCCACTCCAGGTATACTCAAACTATCATGTCATTGCATAATGTCTCAGGAGAACCGAGTAATGATCAAACATCTAGCACATGCACTGTACCACAACGTGAGGGCACCTCTTTTTATGAGAAGCAATGAACAGAGCCTCAATCTTATTTCCAGGGTCAGAGAACCATGCATTTTGACAGAACTGTTGTAATGTTATGTAATTAGTCACATGACTACTGCCCCCAGCACATGAATTCGGACGAGAGTTGGTATTCTTCTAAACGACACATCTATGACTGCAGCACAGCTACCTGGATGAGCTTCAGGCAGGTGAGCTTCTGCTCCATGGTCTCTACTCGCACCATCAGCCTACAGAGAGAAAGCACCTCCTTCTCATCTGTGAGGCCCTCTCCGTTCTCCAGTAATGCTTCCAGCTCCTCATCCACCTGAAAGAGGCAGCAGTGAATAGTCATGCAACATTAGGGGGGTTTTAAGGCGAAGAAGAAAAAAAAAATCACTCCCAGCCAGCACACTGACATGAGCAAGCGACTCCTAAATGTCACATAAAGGAGGTATGAGACAGAAAGCCACACACTCCCCTTACCTCTTACTTTCAAAGAGGGAGGGGCATTATTCATTTTACTCCCCTTCTAAATCACCCAAGACTGAAATATTTATCAGTTAAAGAGAAAATTCTGCTGGTGTTATTTTAGGAATTATATAAACCATTCACTGGAGATTTCAGAGCAATTAGCCTGAAGCACACAGAGACCTGACCCAAATCAGCTAACAGACAATTCATTTTTACTGTTGAAAATTACTGGAATTAATATAGTCAAACCGCGCAAAGACATTTGGCATCGGCTACAGCCTTGTTAAACTGGCAGTGCCTAGCACTGGAGGATTCAGACAAACACTTGGGCAGCTGGGTCCACCTTGCTCCCTGGGTGGTACATCACCCAGTGGGTAATAGTGTGCTGTGCTCTTATATCTTTAGCTGATGCTCTTAACCCGAACTGCTTTACAAAGATCCCCATAATGCACTTAGTGAACGAATTAGCAATGAACAAACTAACAAAAAAAAAAAACAGCACCGAGCGATAAGCAGCCCCCCAGCCCTCACCGTAGTGAGCGCGCTCACAGAGTCCTTCTTCCTTGTCCGCTCCTTCTTCATCTTGCCCCCTGCCGCCCGGATGCTCACCCTGTTCTCTCCACCCAGGAAGCCCCGGCAGCTGGGTGCTCCACAGAGGCATTTCTGGGCCTCTTTCCTGGTGGGCCAACCCAGGACAGGACAGGTGAGGTGAGGTCCCATTCTCATGGAGCATCATGACATCAGAGGGAGAATCACCCGCAAGGGCACCTCAGAAGGCCACCGTGAGCGACACGTGTGTTTGCCATCGAGCGGGACCAGATGGTGTGAGGACACCCACCCATATCTCTGGAACTGGTAGTCAAAGGTGAGCTCTGTGCCGGATGGCACGGCCTTGGTGGTGAAGAAGCCAACCCGGAGCTGCCCATTGACGGTCCACTGCAGAAGCACACATGGGACACGGTGAGGGCTCTGCAGCTGCTAAGTGCAAGCTGAGAGGCCGGGTGGCAGCTAAAGCTAATGCCCCCCTAAGGCATACCTTCTGAGTCTCACAGTTGGGCTCACAGCTGTGGTTCATGAAGCGAGAGCAGTTCCCCTTCAGTGTGGCATCGATGATCTGTGAGACACACAGAGCATGTCAGGCCAACGGCAAGCGGCCACCTTGGACCGCAATACACAAATCCAGAGCATTTCACAATTAATAAACCATCCTTCATGATTGCAATCTCCTCTCAAGGGCCTTACTGCCAAAGTGGAAAGGCCCTCGTCAAACAAACCCCCCAAGCCAATCCAGGAGGACGTTTCCTTCACAAGGCTCACCTCGTTATTCTTCAGAGCCATGAAGTAGTAATGGATGTTCTTGCTGCGAGCATACTCCTTCACACGAGCCTTGAACTCCTTGTGGTCCAGAACTTCTCCACAATACTCCAGAACAAAGGTGTTCCTGTAACACAAAAGGACAGGGGTGTAACATTTATACTGCCCGCCCCGCCCACCCCCAGATTTCTCTCTAACAGCAACAGTTTGCAGGGCAGCTCAGACACTCACGGTGCAAGATCCTTAGCGGCCCGAAGCCCCCAGCCCTTACTCTCGGTCAGGATGACCTCAAAGTCTGTGTGCTGCTTCAACTGAAAGCGACGGTTAGAACAATATGGCCCGTTCAGGCAGCGTGATGAGCTGCAGGCAGACAGGCAGGGTGATGAGGAGGAAGCATCGTTATTTCATGATGAAATATCACCAGGACTCACTACATAACTGAGGTAAACAACAACACTAAATTACCACCCAACTACTTTGGCAAAAACACACCATTCAGTTTTTTTGAGTAATAAAAAAACTAATAAAATTTTAAATGAGAGATTGTCATCTTATTTCATAATTTCACAGCCATGTTAAATATCATGCCTTTCCACGGTTATATTCTGCCATAAAAATATATTGCGTTTATTCTGGTTTGGAGAGGAGTCACTACTATATTCACTGGCAACACTGTCGAAACAGCCATCTGTGACTGCAGATTGTGCAGAGCTGGAATGTTCATTCCCTACTTAAAGGGTCCATTTAAGGTAGCAGGAATATTGTATTTGTTGAGGGGGATACATTATGCTATGTTATTAACAGTAAGAAATCACACATGCCCCCACCCCATATACACAAATGGCAAACATTTACAATATCCTCCCGGAAGGCTTTCTGATTGGTGCCTCGCCCCACAATACAGATGTCAATAACAAGAGACGAAAACACCAGAGCATGCATATAAAGCCAGCTCCTCTTGTTCCTCATGATAAGCACACCACCTCTGCAGAGGATGACATCATGCCGGAGATGAAGGCTCACCACTCAATCATCAGCAGGCGATTGAGGCAGTCGTCACCGCAGGCAGTGGCCCCGCGTGCACGCTCCTCTCTCGACAGCACGGTGCACTCACATTGCATGCGCTTTATGTCCCGGTGAGACTTGTTCTTCTTGCTGCATGCAAAAAAAAAAAAAGCAGATTCACTGTTTCACAGGCCTCTCACTGATCTTTCTTATTTTAAGAACCATTGACTGGCCACAAAAATTCACTCGCATAAGTGACAAAGAAACAGACGTGAGTAGTATGCAGATAAACAGAAATTCACAAGCCTGACTAATCAGTCAGTACCATAATATAATTAAAATTCAAGAAAATTTCATCACACCATTAGAATTTCCATCCTCTCATTGACGATGACAAGCATTGACAAAGGTTCAAAATATGCATTTGCTCGAGTGCGACTAAATTACAATGTTGGTCAGTAGATGGTACATCAATGTATACCAGAAGAATCATTAACCATTTGGTTTTGCATCCTTTCAGATACTCACCGCTCTGTCAAATACACATTCTCCTCAATGAGATCAAAGTATGGAGGCATCTTTTTCAGCTTAGCCATCTCCTTCCAGGCAACAGGTTCTAAGAAGTCCTTCAAACTGAGGGGAGGCCGTTCCACCTCTGTGGTTTGGTTTGGTGTCTCTGCCGGGTCTTTCGATGTCCTGGTGACAGCCACCTCTTTCAGACGTTCCCTCTTGCTGCAGTTCCCTGGCTCTGCCTCATTCTCAGAGTCGGACTCAAACTCCGGTCGCCTTTTCTTGGGAGGCCCCCTACCCCGATGTGGTTTCTGGCTCTCCTCTCTGGGTGTGTCTAGGATGCCACCCATAAGACCTCTACAATTGCTGCTGATTTCATGGGCTTGAACGAAAGAGGTGGAAGCAGGTGACGGGTGACTACCCAACCCTATGGTTATACGGTTTCTGTGACTTTCTTCTTCACAGTCATTAGTCAGAGAGTCAGGGTGCACTTCATCTAAAGTCTCATGATATTGTGAAGGCACAGGGAGGTAGACAGGTCTGCAACTCTGTGAAGCGGTGGGCTGACTCCAGCAAGCACCTTGCTGGACAACCTGTCCCAAAACTGGATTTCCTACAATAGGGGGATTCGGTGCTTGGATCCCATAACTGCTATCTGGCTGCTGAAACGTACTGCTGGGTTGCTCACACTGTGAAAAATCCCAGCTCATACTGTAGGTATCCTTCTTGCCGAAGCTGCCGGAACAAGAAAAATCTCCCTCTTGTTGATGCCGGACGTACCTCTTCCGATCATGCCAACTATCAGGTCTGTCATACAGCCGGGAGTGTGCTGGGTCAGAAATCCTCCAAGAGTTCTCCTGACTGTAGAAGGGACCCATTGAGTTGTGTGTTGCTGGGATTTTAGGGGTTTCATAAGCATTAGATTTTAGGTCTTTGGACTGCTGGACCTCAAGAGTGCGGGAAGTTTCAACATGACTAGTGCTATCAACCATATTGCTTTGCGATTGGTAAGTCATGCTTTGAGGGGTTGTGAAGAGGGACTTGTCAGTACACAAGACATCAAGGCAGCGCTTGCTGCTCTCGGGCAGCCAGTCGGGGTAACCCCTCTGCCTCCCAGTAGGGCTGTGTGTGCCAGGGACTTCCCTACAAGTATCCTCTCCACGATCAGCTTCTTGACTTCTGGTTCCCCTCCAACAATGCTCCTGTGAATCCGCAGACAACTGTCGGGGGCTGTTACTAGGACTGGAAGATGATGCCAACATGGCCCTTGAGTCATGAGGATGAGCGAGTGTGGAATTTTTTGGCACAACCACCACAGAGTGCAACCTGTTTTTAGGGATACTGCTGTCATCTGAGTCACACTCAGAATCATCAGAGTCACTGTCATCAGTGTGACTGCCAAGATCCCGACCAAGGCATACACTGTTCCTTTCAGGCTTACTCTGTAAATGACTATCCTGCTGGTAATCTCTAACCCTATCCCCAAGTGAATCCTTCACCCGAGTCTCATCTCCTGAGCCAGACACAAATCTTGTTTTCAGCAGCAATTTGTTGCTCATATCACCATGAGATTTGATGTCCATTTTTGTGTTGCTGGTGTCACATGCTTGAGACTGCAATGTTTTTAATGGCTGCATCTGTTCAGTGAGCATAATTTTTTCACAAGATTTTGTGAGTGATCTGTCTTCATTGCTTATAACTCCTTCATTCTTTTTAAATTGATGTTCTATAGGCAACATGTCTTTGCTTACATCGATTCTGACTAGCCCGACATTCTTGGATTCTTTCTTTAAACCATCTTCCATACTTGATTCTTTTGAGAACTCTATTTTCTTAACAGAAATAATTTTTTTAACCAATGATTTAGACTCATAAACCGGCATTTTTTGAGATGTTTCATTGGCACCGACTTCCTGTCCAACAATATCCCACCGAGATTTCTTCATGTTACTTTTGTTTTTCAACACTTCAGGACCTTGCTGCCCATATTTCATATCAGCAGCTGAATGTTCAGTAACTTTTATGACAGACTCAATTTTAGGTGGAACAACAGAAGACTGTGAGCTGACCTCACTTGGGTTAGAAACAACATCCCCTGATTTAGTGTTTTGCTGCAAATTACCTCCAAATGGTAGTTCTTTTACAGGAATGAAATTTTTATACAAGTTTGGATTCTGCCCTACTTGAAGGGGGGTACTACTAGGTACCACATACATGCTACTACTTGGAATATCAGCAGTGGAGGTCTTTTCTGGAGATTCTGATATCTGGTGGAGAGGCTGCGCACAACACTCACCTTCACATACAGCTCCATTATCTTGCTTGTTTGTGGAAAGGCCATTTGCAACCTCATCATTGAGTTGAGAGTTAGTGTTTGAACCTGAAACAATCTCAGACTCTGCAAGAAATGTTTCCCCACTTGAAGTACACGACCCTTTGGATGACACCAAATTAAGAGATTCCTCCAAAGTCCCAGATAAGTAATAATCTTTTGGACAAGGTTTACAACCAAGTACTAATGAACTTGGTGTATTATGGGCCTCACTTTGAGGGCCATCCTCTCTTTCTCTCACCATACCTGAACTATCAAAATCAGTGTGACTGACTGGGCAGCCCCCATCCTTGATTTGCTCACATCTGAACGTTTCAGAGGAGCTGCCAGTTTCAGAATAGCTGGTATATGTATCAGGGACAGAAGGCAAATTGCTTTGACCCAAACTTTGACTGAGCTGGCTCGGTGGTGCCAGTTCCACATGGAGTGATGGGAAATTATGTGAGGGAGATGAGTCCAGTTTTTGAGGTTTAGACTCAGAGCACAGGGCATATCCTGATACTAATGTCTCCCTACCACACATGACTATGCTAGAAGAGTTTGTTTGATCACAGACCTGACCTACTGAACCATCAGTGGAGCTATGTTCAGGCACTGTTAGGTGATTAATTTCCTTAGGGAAGCCTTGGGAAACAGCATTTTTACTAAGGTCATTATTCTTATTTTGGACACAGTCCATTGAGGACAAGGCAATGTCTCTACTAAAACCATGTGTTACATCGCAACGGGTGCCAGGTGTGACTATAAGCTTGGAAGATGACAAACTATCTGCTTTTTCAGTCAATGTTGCCTGTGACTCACCCAAACCTGAGGAAAAGGAGAGCTTACTTAGTACCTGTACTGGAGTCCTTTTCTGGTCTCCTTCTGAGTCAGAGCTAGAATTTCTCACAGTTCTTTTATCAGAGGATTGTGAAGAGACTACGGATTTACAATGAGTTGATTTGGGAGTTGTCTCTATTTTGTTGTGGGTGTGGGGTTTCCAGCGATCTGGTTCCAATTCTGGGGAGCTTCTCTTGACAGATTCACAGTCTGTTTTTCTAGAGCACCTTTCAGGGTATACCTGTGTTTTTTTCTCAGACTCAGATGACCGAGATACTTCTGTGGATTTGGAGTCCCTCTCAGATTTTGTATAAACAGTTTTAGAGTCTCTGTGAGAGCTAGAATGGTTTGATGATCGGTTGGTCCGAGTACGTGTCCTCCAATAATCATCTTCAGAATCAGAACTATCACGGGACCTACGATCTGTTCGTGACCGAGATGTCCTCCTCTCTCTGTGAGGGCTCCGGTGCGACCTTCGCTCAGAATCATGATAACGGGACCTATCTGACCGTGATGACCTCTCATTTCTTGATGACCTCTCAGATCTGGAGTAAGATGAACTTGTCCGAGAACCTCTAGATCTAGACCGTGACCGGCTTTTAGTCCTTTTCCTGTCTTTGTCAGAACGAGATGATCGAGAGGACGTGCGTCTCATTTCACGATCTGACTTTGAATGTGTAGTGGATCTTTCATCCTTCACCCTGTCGTCAGACCTCACATTAGATTTTTCCAATTCTTCCATTTTGTAACAAGCAGAATTCCGTTTTGCATCTTTGTTCTGACCGTCTACTTTAGCAGTGACTCTGGGTTCACCTGATCTGTAGCTGGAAGACGTCCTTACGGAGTCACCATCAGACTCAGATCCTGGAAGTGTGCTGTCTGACTGAGACTGACTCTTTCGATTCTCCAAAACATCAGTATGCTCTGTACCACTGGCCTTCTCCCTGTCCTCTCTCCCAATATGGGAAGTATCACTGAGACCTTTGAGTTCCTCAGTGGTGCTTTCATTGACTATGTGTTGGGCATTGGGAGTTGCTTGGGTCTCTAATCTAACTGTAGTTCTGAGTTCAGCTTCACCCAAAGAAGAAAGCGTTTCAAGCATAATGCTAGGTGTAGACTCCTTCTCCATTTGCTGCTCAAAACCAGTAGAGACACTGAGAAGCTGTTTTTTGAAGTGCATTTTCCCTAGGTCCAATTTAGATTTGGAAGGTGAGGTGAGTGACGATGTGGGCTCAGCTACAGAAGCTGCCACTGGCAGCTCTATAAGTTCATTCCTGTTTTCTGCTATTGGCTCTGTTCTTTGCTGTGGAGGAGAGTGAACAGCAGAGAGGAAGGAGAACTGAGGATCACATGGTGGATTTTCTGGGCTGAGAGGGGCCAAAAAGACGTTTTGAAGAGGCTTCTTAGTTTGGCTGAAGCTGAACGACACTTTCTGCCGACCCTGCTCCTCCAAATTCACTTTTGACTTTGTGCCCCTGAGCAGTAGTCGGTTAGACCCCACGCTCTTGGGTGGAGGGAGGCCTTTGATGACAGCCGTTGACTTGGAAATCCTCTCTTCTACCTACAGAGATAAAAAGTAGTTTTTAAATACACAGAGCAAAAACTAGTTCTTGATTTTTGTTTTTCCCTACCCTTCAAATTCTCTAGAAAATCTTATTAAATATTAAATTTAATAATACAAAAAAAGCACAGGCATTTCTTATTTTATCTGTCTCAATGATTCAGAGTAGTAAGTCTATGTAGCAGGTGTAGTTTTTTAAATTTTAGTAAGCTACTTTTCATGTACTCGACTATGTTACAGATTGCAGGTAAAATTAAGCCATCAGCCAGTGCTCTTTCAGCTATTACTTACCTTGGCATCTCCTCCTTCTTCCCTGAGGCCACCCATGGAGAGGTGCATAAATGAGGGAGGAAGAAGATGTTGAAATTAGGCAAAGTACAAACCAGAAGATCTGAATTTAAAAACCAGTGCTAAAGTATCCTTACTCACTATAATTGACAGGTCCTGTTTATTAACAAGTAATAAACGTAATGTAATAATAAATGCAGAATACCAGGACATTATTAAGCCCATCCCTAACTCCATCTGTCCACTGTAGTTCGCCTACGGCACCAACAGATCCACTGAGGAAGCCATTTCTCATGTCCTACACACTACCCTCACTCATGTGGATGGAAAGAGGGTGAATTATGTCAGAATGCTGTTCATAGACTACAGCTCAGCATTCAATATCATAGTCCCCCTCAGACTGTTCACCAAGCTGAGGGATCTAGGAATGAGTGACCAGCTGAGCAGATGGATTCTGGATTTTCTTACAGGAAGACCCCACGTGGTGAGAGTAGGCAACTGTGTGCCCAGCACAATCATCCTCAACACAACAGCTCCGCAAGGCTGTGTTTTGAGCCCACTGCTGTACACCCTCTACACCTATGACTGTGTAGCCACATTCAGCTCAAATTCCTTTGTGAAATTTGCTGATGACGCGGTAGCGCTCGGACTCATCTCCAACAATGATGAGTTGGCCTACAAGAAGGAAGTGGAGAACCTGGAAAAGTGTTGCCAACATTACAGCATCCAACTGAACATCAGCAAAACAAAGGAGCTGACTGTGGACTACAGGAGGCAGCGAGGCTCTTACACACCTGTCCACATCGATTGTGCTACAGTGGAGAGGGCGAGAACTTTCAAATACCTCGGCGTCCATCTACAGGAGGACCTCACCTGATCCACACACACATGCACTCTGGTCAGCAAGACGAGGCAGCGGCTCTACCATCTGAGGCAGCTGAGGAGGTTTAAGGTCTCTCCTGCTGCCCTAAAGACCTTCTACTCGGCTGCCATAGAGAGCATCCTGACCATGAGCATCACATCATGGTTCAGGAACTACTCTGCCCAGAAAGCCCTGCAGAGGGTGGATAGAGCAGCTGAGCGCTGCACCAGATCTGCCTTGCCCTCCCTACAAGACAACAGCCACTGTAGGACCGAAGCAACAAAAATCTCCAAGGATCCAACCCACCCTAATAACTCTGTCTGCCTTATGACCTGAACTGAAAGATCGAGGAGGAGCTTTTCCCCCCCAGGTCATAAGGCAGCTAAACCAGGACAATACTCAATGCCTCTAGGCCGCCCGCCGGACTCTACAGTGACTCTTCAGTCACTGTAACACTGACATAACCCTATGAGTACTGCTTTCACACTGTCCAAATTGTTGGCACATACCTCAGGTATCTTACACATTGTACGTACATTGTACAGTAAAATACCTTTTACCTGCCACTTATGTATAGATTATGTACAGCTGAACATTTCATATGTAACATACAAGCTTATTTGGACTATGTAGTTGATTGGAATATCATATCAGCAATGCATTCTAAGATTAGCTGTAAATGGTAACACTTGCGCCATATTTATTGGTTAAGTATATTTGCTTGTTTACAGAATTGTTCTGCATGAAGAATAAGAATAAACACTTACACAATGGGTATAGGTCATTCTCAAACTCACTACTGTAATTCTCTAATATTCTTCAATTTTGTCTTATATTTAACATCAAATGTCAGGCTTACATTATCTAAAATGTTGAATTTGTTGAGTAATACAATTGACTATACAAAAGTTGAAGAAGCATAATAAGATTCACTAAGGTAGTGACCTTAGTGAATCTTATTATGCTTCTTCAACGATTGATCTGCTGTGGGTTGCTTGCAATGAAAGTTAAAGATTTAAAATCATTTTACCTGTTTTTGTCTTATTTGATTTTAAAACAGCTATGGTAGTGCCTATTTGGGGAAAATGGGGGAATTTGGAGGGATCATTAAATCAGAGCTATAAACGACAATTTTAAAATAAGTTTGTGTAAATTGCTCTGCACAACATTCAAACACTACATTTCACGGTAACATTTCGTTTTCTCTTGCAAGATTCTCATGCTTGTGAGAATGACCAAATATAAGTATGGTAGCCTACCGCCATGCTTTCATTTTCAAAATAAGAGTTTCTGTAGATTTCAATAAGGTCCATAAGGCAAATGAAATAGTCCATGTACCACGTTTTGTTTGTCACTAAGATCACTGAGGGTATAACCCCCTTTTCTTGCTTCATAAATTAGACTTCTTGCATAGCAGTGTCTTCTTTTTTGGGTTAAAACAGTGGGCGTGGTCACACCGATCAGGTGACAAAATGTGAAAAAATTTGATTTGATGTAACATGATTTTTTTTGATTTAAGCACTCAAAATGGATGCCTTACAGCAGAACGTGTGAAAACTGAAAGTGAAACAAAGTTGTTCATTTGCGAATGATGGCTTGCTGATAATGCGGCCTGTTTAAACGCAAAACCTATGCCTTAGGAGCTGGGTTAACAAGCAGATAATGGAAAATGATGGCACATTACATAAACTGTTTGAGGTTTGCAGTCAAACAGTATGTGCCAAATAAATGCACTTTTAAAACTCACTAAAATATAATGGGATTGGGGGCGGCATGGCGGTGCAGAGGTTAGCATGGTGGTGCAGTGGTTAGCACTGTTGCCTCACACCTCTGGGACCCGGGTTCGAGTCTCCGCCTGGATCACATGT
>JAODJX010000136.1:19056624-19066842 GCA_026776945.1 Isichthys henryi
TGAGGCTAATTGGAGTTGCTAAATTGCCCGTGTGAGTGAATGGTGTGTGAGTGTGCCCTGCGATGGGCTGGCCCCCCCATCCTGGGTTGTTCCCATTGCTTCCGGGATAGACTCGGGACCCCCCGTTTGACTAGCTTAAAAACTTGATTTCTTTGACATCACACAAAATGTTAATGACATGTTACATTGCAATGCAAGTAAATTAATTCTTAATCACAGGAAGGGTTTAAACAAAAAACAAACAAAACCTGTCTAATTAGGTAAGGAAAAACAGACGAGACAATTTCATATATTGTAAACACGAAAAATAAAGCCCCTTCACTCAAACGCGGAAGCTTTGAATCTCTCATAGCTTTCAACAGGCTCTCCTACACTGTATACTGCACACCACAGTTTTCAGAAAGCTGTCTACCCACTAGCATTTCATCTCTAGAGGCAAGGAAATGAAAACAATATTGCAGCTATGTCTTCTGTTAGCACATTGTGGCTGCTAGGCGACACTCCTGCCTGCCGGCGCCCCGGGGGACTGACGCTGCTTCAGTGACCTTCGCATTTGCCCTGGTCTAGAATGACAACGGGGGCAGTCAGCCAGCCATCCCACTATCTAGACCGAGTTTGCCACGAAAGATGAACGCTCACCGATGCCGGGCTCAAACAACCTAAACCTGCACACTGCACATGTAAATATAAACAGAAAGGCATGTTAACAACAGGAATACATACTACTACCACTGTGCACCAGCGAAGCAAGACAGGAGACTGAATGCAAGAGTACAGTTGTGTGGCACCAGCTGCATTCACTATTACGGTTCACATTTTCAGGTCGATTTAAAAGAATGGTAATTGGAGAATGCAGAACAGAAGGTGAGCTTATCAGTTTCTCAACTGTGGTAACACAGTCATCTTTGCTGTTATTTATCCACACACTGAGGGTCATTGAAAGGCTAGGAAAGCAGTCAGAAAAGTTTGTGCATGTGAGGATTAACACCAAGTCACCAAAAATGATCATAAAAGGAGGAAACTTGAAATTATGCCACAGCTTAACTGATTAATGTTAGGAAATTTAGAATTGCAGAATTTAGACCTTTTCAAAAAGGTATTTTATGTAATAGCCAAAACCCTTCCCAAATCACCAACTGCTACATTTAAATTTATCTTGGGTGATAGAAAGAGATCATTTAAAATGGAAGCTGACATCTGTTTGATATTTGCTGTAGTAAAGTAGCATTCGAGTGTATATTTAGTACTTCGTTATTACAGCAAAATTTCACTCCTTTACCACACAGTAGCAGTTCTCAGATATATTTTACGGTAATAAGAATCTGGTGCTTTTGAAGGTGATGCCCTTCCTTACTATGAAAGCGTTCATTGGCCTTACGAATTTCACAAACAAATAAAAAGACCCTGTGCTCTAAGATGTCCACACAGGTTAGCTAGTGCTAATCGGCATTCATGTTAAGTTGTGGATTGTGTTACACTTTGCAGCCCATTAATAGAAAAAGGTGAAGTCAGAAGCAACTGCTCTGATGTACACATTTGCAAATCTAGCAGTCAACTCACTAACAAAAAATACTAAACTGACAAAAGTACTACAGCATCCTGTTATTGCTATAATAAATAGGCAGTGTGAACATAAAGCATGATGAATAAATTAAACTTCACATACTACATGTCTTCTATAGTTCTAATGTTTCAGTGAGGTCTTTAGAATGCAGAAGATCGAGTACAGCACTGTGAAGCCTGCCTGTTAGTTAGAAGTCAGAAGGGCCCAAGAATAGAGCAAATAATCACTCTTGGGTACCATGGCTAAAACCAGGCAGCTCTGCTGATCGACCCATGAGCAAAAGCATTAAGGAAAGCCCAATCTACCCCATATTCGCAAGCAGTACCCCTTAAAGTCAACACTGACCAACTGCATGACAAATGGGCAAGACAGGCGAGACGCCAACAAAGCAGCACTCACGTCTCATTAAGCAGCCAGTACCTGGAGGAAATGTCAGTAGCATGCCGATTTTACAGAGCTTCCAGAGGGCCTGTTACGACAGTAGCAAGAGCATCTGCAGCACACACTTCTTGAGGCAGAACAAAAGCAGATGTTTATAACTGAATTTCAGAAATTCTCTCAAGGTGCATGACATGAACAAGCATGGCACAGTTGTAACAGGGGGGATAGGAATTCTGCAGAAAATTCCAGTAACTGAAATTCAACTCTCCATATCGCAATCAATGCAGTCAAATTGTTCACTGATAGTCCAAGTGCTAAAGGGCCAATGCCAATAAAATAGTGTCATTTGTGGCAGTTCCAATTCCTTGCTAAACATTATCCTTCCCAGTCACTTTTGGTTACTTTTCCAGAACAGGACAGTTCCGGGTTAAAAAGACACAAACACAGAAGACGCCAAGGTAAAAAGACTGGACACAAACTGGCAATGTCTTAATGATTTGATCCACTGACGCACTGGTTGAACCATCAGATGGGCTAGAAGGGTGGACTCAGTCACTGGGGTACTTACAGGGCCACAATACAACTGAGCAAACAGCATCACCCTCCAAGCAGGATACAGAACAAAGCCCTTCTGGTGTGGTACAAGCTAAAGAAAATAAGCAAGGAGAGGACAACACACACATGAATGAAGGTCATGCCAGTCTTCACTCCTCAGGAGGCACCATGGGAGTTATGTGCCTATAGGAGACCTCTGCAGGGATTAAGCAGCTATTCCAAGTTCAGATATGAGCAAGGCACCTGCCAGATTTCTCATATTACCACACATAGGACTTCATTAAAAAACATAAAACTGGTGTATAATTTTAAGTAAAAGACATAAACAGACATATCTTTCCGGGTCTGACGGTACTGAATCATCGCTACAATACACATACATCCTCTCTTGGTCTAAAGAGAGAGAGGAGATTCTCTTCTGTCATTTGAAATAACTGTCCCTCTGTTAGGGCTGCAGCAAGTCACTGCAGACCATGAACAACAAGGCATCACAAGAAAAACAATATGCAAAGCAAAATATTCTCTAAAGGACAACACGGGGCTTAAGAATGAATCCAATAAATTGCTGCTACATTAAAGAGAGCTTAATGAATGTTAACAGCACAAAGAGCCGTGTGTCTAACTCAGCTGGCACCTCCATGGAAATACATATAAAAGCTAAGACAATACAAGTGTGTGAAAAGTGGAAAACTGCTGGATGGTAAAAGGGGGGGCTTATTTTTTCCGGAGCATCAAGAATTCTGGCTAAAAGCAAGGAGGGTTCTAAAATGACCTATTACCACATTCATGTTTTGCCTGAATATTACCCTGAATATAACTACCAATACCTTATTGGGTGGATGTTAGTGGACAGCCCCCAGTCCTCCTAAAACACTGAAAGACCCAAGTGCTTGAATAAGTTTAATTTAGACAAAAAATATGTATGAAAATGTCCAAACACTTAAACTGTTCTAATGTGTCAATGTAGTACAAGAACAGCATGACAATATCTTAAAGTAACAAGACATCGCGCCAAGATGTGGTAAACGAGGATAGGATGCCAGTGGTGCCATGGCAACCAACGTTCCGTCGGAGTCCTGGGAAACCAGGTTGCACTGGCCAAGCAGACAAACCTGGCAGGTTGGAGAGCTATAGGGCTGAGAGAACGCCAGGTGTGAGAGACATGGGAGAGCGGCCATGACTGGTGCCTCGTAAGAGCCACAGAAAGGGCCTGACGAAACAGGTCCAGAGTTCAACCACAAGACCTAGGACACAAGTTCAAACACCACAACAGCAAATACAGCAATGCACCGGGAAACCCGCAATAATCCGCAAAGAATAGCGGAGACCACGATGACATCCCTAAAAGGCAGTGTTGGTGCATGCAGCACACTTCAGGTTAGGTGCGAGGCAGATTGTTACCACTGACAGAATGAGGCCTGAGAATCGACACGACAACCAGAGCCTGACTATTCATAGACAGGGGGCAAAGCAGACTAGAATCCACTGAGCAGTAGAACCACTTCAGCTCTGCAACAGGAGCACCAAGATTAGAATTCCAGAAAGGCCAGATCCCATGGAAGCCCTCTGCGCTATACCAGGGATGGAAAACTGTTTGCTGAAGTTTCAATGTCCAGCAAAAAAAAATACAAAATATAAATACATTAATGTTACACAGACCTATGGAACACAAGCTGCAGTCTGTCTTCTGAAGAACACAGTTCTACAGCAATAACAGATCAGGTTAACAACCCACTAAAGTACCCTGCATAGAGACCACCTTGAGTAGAAACCTGATGCCTTGTCAAGGGAATACATAGTTACTGTTCTCCAATGAAAGAGCATGCAATGCCTTCTGTGACACAAGCCTGTACTCTAGAGTTGTGCATTCAAGCAAAAGCATGTGACCAAAAAGGTGCAGACGTGTGTGGACTGGGCTTAGTATCGGAACGAATAACATGAGTGCATGTGCGTGCAAGTGAGTGAGTGAATGAATGTGAGAGGATGATGGTACCTGATCTCCGCCTCCACAACCATATCCATTTAGGGATGGGTCTGGCTTGAGCAGCCCGGTGGAGCTGCTGGCCCGGAACAAACCAGCTCAGAGCAGTGTGCTCTCCAAGGTGATGTCACACCTGGTAGGATTAAAGAAACACTGCTCCAGTTAACCACACAGCACTGTGCCCTATCCCTTCCAAAGCGGGGGCAGGGGGAAACAACAAGTGCTTTCATTTCAATTGTAGGTTTGTTCCCCCCTAGCCTACCAGATATAGGACCAGGCAAATTCTGTCTGCCTGCTACTCAGGCAGACCAGGGGCGAGTGCTCCAAAGCTCTGATTTGACAAAACCATGCATAAACTCTCATACAACCATATACAAACTGTTCGGTCTTAATGGCCACAATGGAGTTATATATGAAACCATTGATCTGACTCACCTAAAATTCTCAACCAGAACTAAAAAGAAAGGGCCCAAACATCATTACAAGTAAACATATCTGACCAACTGAATTATAAACATGACCCTATAAGATTGAGATTTCACTACTAAAACCAACCACTTCATCTGTGATCAAGTTTTAGACTAGATCAAAATAGTACTGATAACTACAGGAGTCGATCAAAGACTACATCAAGGAGATGTTCTCAAAAAATGTGTCAAAATAAAAACCACTCATTTTTCAAAAACCATATAGGATCTTAGCTAGCCAAAGAGTATTGGAAGTACAGGGTGCAGAACAGGAACAGGACCTGTTATTGTTCCTTTGCAAGGCACATGCTGGCCAAAGCTGTACAGTGTCTCCAGTCAACCTAAAAAGTGTGCTGTAAGGAAAAGAGGAGGAACTACGAAAACGCAAAGGACTGGCATGCAATAAACAATAAAGATGCAAAACTGGTAATATAACTAGGCCAATCAGCAGTTCAACAGATTACAAAATTACAAAATATTACTTTCCAGCGGTTTTCAAAGATATTCATATATTACAGGGACTGGAACGGAAAACCTAAGTCACAAAATGACAAGAAATAAGTATGTTTTTAGAGACGATACCTTAGGGAAAAGAGAGCCTTAAAGTGGCCATAGCCGTAGGATAGTATTCATACCACAGATTAAAATACCAGTCTTCTGACATTTCTAGATTACTAGAAAGCTACTGTAAATCTTAAATCGCAAATCAAACTGATCATACTGCAATTCAAAGCTAATATTCTTTGACCTTTAGAAACAACAATGAGCAGCCAATGGTAGTTCAGCCCACATTCCCACATTTTGTTTGTACAAAAGCCACGTTTGGCTCACGTTTGGCTGCAAGGCTTAACTTCGCAAACAAATGGTGCAACACTACATTACAATTAACATATAAATTTACTTCACAAATCTGTCTGTCATGCCTTGTTT
Organism: Isichthys henryi; assembly: GCA_026776945.1. Classification (NCBI taxonomy): domain Eukaryota; kingdom Metazoa; phylum Chordata; class Actinopteri; order Osteoglossiformes; family Mormyridae; genus Isichthys; species Isichthys henryi. The sequence continues at coordinate 19,062,503 of JAODJX010000136.1, forward strand.
GTCCACATAACCCTAGCAGGTACTCAAATATGAGGTAAACTACCTATTACCAGATGCTAACTGCTAGACTTTAATTTTAACTAAGTTTTGCATTGATCATTAATTTTCAATATGCTGTCAAAGCGACACAAAAAATGATGAAGTCATTAACTGGGTAGGTGGTGGTTGTCTATGGCAATTAAGAATAGTCGAGAGACATACTTAGTATCCAATCGATATCACCAACAAATCACTAACATAGTAAATCAATTCAAGTGCATGACAACACACCTTGTTTGGAAGAATTACATAATATTTTATTCCTTAATTCAAAATGTTATATGCTAAATTTCAGCTTTTTACCCATTGAAAACTAAAGGAAAAGATACACAGGTTGACAATATCCACTTCTAGAAGGTAGACAAATGCAAGATTTTTTAAAAGTTGGTGCTGCAAGTCAACTTTAAGTCTGTATGTGACACGAATGTGTTCAATAAGACAAAACCTAATCAGAAGACACAAAAATGACATCGAATGACATTGAACATTGACATAAATTAGCTTGGTGATTAGAGAAATCCAGACTGAACGGCACGACTGCTACTCTCCAGCTTGGAAGGAAGTTTGGAAGGGAATCTCCAACATTTCTGAAAAGGAGGAAAAGCTTGTAAAAACTGAACCAAAATATGCACTTCGTGACGAGGTAAGTAATCAGAAGCATATAAATGGGCGTTCAATGTACATGATGCGTCCGCCCGTGCCCCCTTCACCGGGGCCAGTGTTGAGAGGCTGCTCAGGTTCACATCACCACAGAAAACGCAACCCCCCCACTGTTTGATCCCCGAGACCGCGTCCTCGTCCGCCATTAACTTGCCGCGTGAACGTCGCAAATGCAAGGCGATTTTTGACGTTCTTGGTCGATCTTTGGCAGATATGTCAGAAACGCCTCGCCTCCATCTAGGTGGCCGCTTCTATTGTTTCAGCGTGTCCACTGGGAGCCATTGCTCCGGACGCGTATAGGTAGGCGGGTGATCAACTAGGTAACAACGAGCCAAGTTACATACTTATCAGTGAATACGCGAACTAAACATGGGCTGCACATACAATCAAAAAATAAGATGTTTTACAAATAAAAAAGAAATTTTAATGCCGATTACTGCATGCTCATTCTGCGAATGTAGCAACGCGGCTAATAATGGAGTCGCGGTGTTTAAAAAGCACTCATGCCAGGGATCGTCTGTTTTAGTCACCGTAGCCAGCCGGACACTCAATACGGCCCCAAAGATGGAACAGACACGGGGAGCCGGCTGACTGGCACACGACACACCGTAAAGTCTTTCAAATAAGAGCTCGGCGCTAGCACTGCCCCCAGGAGATGACACCAGAGACGAGGGGGTCCGTGTGGTTTACACCGCGGATCCCAAGGCCTGTACAGAGGCCTGTGAGACTAGGTGCCTCAACTCCTAGCCCATCTCAACCGCTCTTCCGACCTGTCAGCACCCCCAAAAGTAGTTTTATGTCGCTCCAATTCAACTTAAAAGATACATTTACCCGGCTGCAGTGCGTAGCTACGTAATGCCGCTCCCGTCGTGTTCGTTTATCGGCTAAGCGGACGACTGCCCCTCCGGGAAACTGCTGAAGTGTGCGTGTATGAGCGGGCTTAGCTTAGCCACTCACTCACGGACTCAGCTTACCTGCTGTCAGCCTGCAAGGGACACTCCGTTAACCCGCCGGATAACTAACCGGCAAGGGCTTTCACGCTATGACACGGTTTAGCTGACTAAACCGCTCGTTAATCCTCAGTTAAGCCCCTACAGGTCTGACAACTGGACGCCAAGAAAGAGTGTGTCGGACGGAGGCTACCATCGCTCCGCGCTTCGCAGGCTCTACCAGGCTAGCCCCTAACGACGGTTCAAATCCTCACTCTGTCGGGTGTTCCGGGTCGTAGAAGTCCCCCATCCTCTTCGCCGAAAGCGACACGAAAAGACCCCTTCGGCTTGACTGAAAAACATCCAGCGGCGCCGAAGTCCAAATCCGAACCGGCTTACTCCTGAAAGCCTAGCCGGCTAGCCTAGCCGCTAGCTAGCTAGTCAGACTGCGTTCATCGAGTGGGCAACGGACAGCCGGGCAGAGACTCGAGACCATACGGATGCGATTAATCGCAGATCGTGGGGGGGGGGGGGGAACCGCTGTAAGTCTCACGGGCCAATTATGAATCTTTATTTTAACTAAACATTAGTCATGTAGACAGCTAGCTAATGACCTAGTCGAATACGATTTACCCGCGGCGACTCCTCCTCTAACGCCATGACGAGATCAGTCGCTAGCCTGCCTTTCCCGGCAGTTCTGACGTCACCCGGCGCGAGCCGTGTTTGGGAACGGACGCGAGCCCGACGGACGACGTAAGACCGCGAGGTAGAAGTAGTGTCACCAAAAAGAGAAAACAATAACATAGAATTACACGACCCATTTAAGCCTGCTACTAAAGTTTAACTTTAAAATGTTGTATGGCTCATTGCTTTTTCACGATATCATAGAAATATATATACTGCGTGCCGAGTTAAGTTGAGCTAATTAAGGAACAGTATAGGCCGTACATTTCGCTGATTCTTACGTGTTGTGGGAAATTTGTTGTTAAAGTTTTTTTCTTACGTGTTGTTAAAGTTTTAATCTGTGGAGTCTGTTTAACCGGTACATTTAATACTGCCATGGTTGTCAGTTGGCCGGAGTGATATTTTCAATTCGAAACAAGTCTGCACGCACATTTACATGTATTTAGCAGTTTTATTACCTTGTAAATAGTCTGTAGGATTTGCACACTACCACAACGCTTGTGATATTGCTAATTTTATGTTTATAAGGGAATAATATAAATTTGCCGTAAGATGACCAGAAGAGTCTGAAAGCATGAGTGTCACGGCACATGCGTGAGAGTTGGCAGCCCTTTAGGTGGGTAATTGGCGCATACCAGGTAAGCCATCGTGGTTTTACCAGCACATTCTGAAGAAGTAGCTCCATAGCAGCATTGGGACATTTAAAAAAAATTAGATTCTACATCTGTTACTGTGTTTTCAAGTTACCCATTCAAGGATGGGAAGTTAGCAACACTGACCAGGCCAGGGAAAAGGGCCTTGGAATAGGCTGGCAGTGTGGGAGCGGGGCCCCAAGATTTCTAGCTTCAGTGCTGGCTATTGGTGAATAGCAAGTAAATGACACCATTTTTGTTTTTGCCAATATGTTTTCCTATATGTATTGGAAAAGGGTGTAAAATAATAAATTGGCAACAACAATGGTTTGCAACAGGCTTTCAGAAATCATTAAGTAAAAGTATGTTTCAAAAGGGAAATGTTCATAACAAGTTGCTTAATTCTAAGGCCTTTTTGTATAAATGTAGGAAGAGTCGGTTGTTATGTGGGATTTGTATGTACCATCCACCCAGAACATTGCAACACAATTCTAACATGAGCACATATGTTTGTGTCCACTAATCCACTAATCTTTGTGTCACAGTTTAAAAAAAGATCAGAGTGATTTTGCTGATGTTTGTTAACATTGTAGAGAGAAATTCACATAAATCCATGTAGCAGCAGGTGGGGCCCTTTTGACCAGACATAGGGAATGATGCCCCCCCTCCCCCTCCACAGAGAGATCAAAAGGAACGCTAGGCCTCATCCTGGCTGCTGACCAATAAAGAACCCAGGGAAAGGATTCAGGTGTTAAGTGAGACAAAGGTTGCGTTTTAGTGGAGGTAATTTCTTAATAGACCCTACCGACAAAGATGCCTGCTGTTATGTCAAAACTGGATGGTGGTGCCTTCATTGATCCACAGGAACATGCTATTTGCTGGTATAATGATGGGAAGGGCTACAGACTAAACCAACTTTGTCCCTTTTCCCTACCTTTTTTATCAATAATATAGTATTTTCCAATATATGCATAGCATTTCTATTTGTTAACTGCTTCTATATGAATAATTTCTGTTACTGGCATAATTACATTTTTCCATATTGTATTGTGTAGTATGTATGACCCATTGAACAAGAAGAAGTGAGGCTTCAGGTCTGGAGACAGGAAGAAGATCATGTGGGTATAGGTGGAGCTGAAGAAGCAGATCAGTGAGGGGCAAGACTCATTACAGGGAGAAACCTGAGTGTAAGCTGCAACAGAACAGCTTGAAGGAGGTGTGGAATTGGATGAGAACTGACACAGGCTACAAGCAGCCTGGAAATTTTGTAGTGGAAAGGAATAAGGATAGTGTCATGCCCTGCTCGTCCGATCCTCCCATGTGCCACGCCCCCTAATTACCCACGTGTGATTCCCTGATTGTCTCCAGCTGTGTCTAGTTACTTTGATTAGTCCTG
>JAODJX010000136.1:19066970-19087406 GCA_026776945.1 Isichthys henryi
TTGTAGAGATCTGTGCTCCTGTGCTGTCCTGCCCGTCCCGCTTGTCCATTAAACCCTGTTCACCCCGTATCCTGTTTGTTCACCCCGTATCGGTTTGTTTCTCTGCCTGCTTCCTGCTCGCTCGCCAGCCCGCACGATCGCCCGTACGCCACTCACTCCGGGTCCGATAGTGACAGATAGAGATAATGAACTAAAATCTGTTAAACAGATCTGACTCTAGCTTGCCAGTCCAGCCCTCCCCCAACACTGCCAGCCTTACTGTGACAACTGCTCCTGCCCCCTCTAGTACTTTTACACCTCCAGCCCCTAGGCCTTGGCACCTCCTGCCCTTAGGCCTTGGCACCTCCTGCCCCTAGGCCTTGGCTCAATCATCCCCATTTAGAAGTCATGTCCATGGTTGTATGTATGATTGTTGTATTATCATTGATATTTTGCTGACTGTGTGCTGCAGTATAGTTTAAAAAGAAGTGTTCTGCTACCTTTCTGAGATTATTGTAACATGCATTGGCTTGACACCCCACCTGTACTTATGGTCACGGATGGCTTATTTCTTATGCCTATTGCACTTCAAGTACTAAACCATGGCCATCCCTTTCCCCATCTGGCAATTGGATGGATGCAACTAGAAATAACAACTGCTAAACTCTCTGAAATATTTTTTTGTCTTGAGTGAAGAAGTTTGGGTGGATGAGTCAACCGAACAGAATCCAGAGGAGAATAAGCGAAACTTAACCGAAGGTTAACCTGATTCAACAACCCAAAGGGAAAGTACTTATGAACAAGTTTACATCAGTTTAGATGAACAATCTTGGCACTGTTGTGGAGCCAATCCTCAGATTTGGATAGTTTGCACAAGATTTTTAAACACCCAAAAGAAAAATGTGCTGAATGCACTCCTCCCAATTTTTCATATTCTTCGTGTCGTTAATATGGTGGTGGTAAGTGCTAAGGTTTTTTCCATCTTTGGAGTGGGGGTTGTTTTAGCTGTGTGTGTGATTTCAAATGCGAGTCATAAATTGGTCTGCATCCACCCACCTCTGCACAGTGTGTTCTAACGACAGCGGTACTGCTACTCTGACATAGAGGGTCATGCAGTGGTCACCGGGTAAGCACAAGCCTACATGCTCTGTCAGTAGTGTTGGGAGTGCTAGACTTCCAGCAAACTTGGAACATGCGGTAGGTCATCGTCCAGGACTACAGAGCCCAAGGGAAAGGAGGCAATGTGGGATTATATTTCACTCACAGACAAAACATCGCTTGCACTATGACGAATGTTCATGTCATTTTGCCACTTTGATGACTTCATAAGATTTGTAGTTTCTGTGTTCCCTATGCAGCATAGTAATATTTGTATTCTTTGTATATCCTGTCACTATTCGAAACATTAAACTGATCATGGGTAAGATCCCAGAATATGATTAAACATGGTAATGCTGTCATTTGGTGAAGTTAGAATAAAACAATCAAAATATGTGTGAACTGCATTTGTTTTTTTCAGTTTCTTTGTAGTAAGAGACACAACATGCCTGGAACTTGTACCAAGATCTTTTGCTATTGAATTTTCAGTTGATTACTTCTTAGCAACAGCTCTTGAATCAGCTTATTCAAGAATCATATCATATTAATTTCAAAGGACAGTGCTTTGCAAAGTAATTCAAGCCAAGGATTTTGCTAAGATTACCTCCTGTCAAGTTTGTTTATGCTTATTAAAATGTTTTCCTGACATTTTAAATGCTAAATAAAATATTAAAAATGCTACGCTGTCATATTTTAGTAAGTGAGATAACTTACCACACACATTTGTAATAGGGTATTTTCCTAATTTAATTTGAAGGTGAAATTGACTGATGCATATGATGTGTGACCTTCACCACCAACCTCACCCCTCCCCATTGAGCTTTTAATGATTTTGAATTATTGTGTTTTGTTGTCTGATCGGGTTTTCAGGGTTTGCACAATGTCATGTGTCTGAAACTGCCACTTTTTCCCCCATTCCTTCAGACACTCTGGAAATTTGCAGCACTGCATGACTTAGGAGAAGGTCTAAAGCGGTACTGTGAGTGCATTGGATCTAGATTCTTAGAAATTAACGCATGTACCGAGCAGCAGTGGATTAGAGCGTGTGCTCAGGCTGAGGCATATGTAGATAGCACTGTTGAGTTTGGCAGGAAGCAGTCTCCAGTTCATGTGGAGAGGAGGTATGGTAGGGATTGCACGAGATCACGCTCACCGGAAGCCTACAGGTCAAGGTCAGCCTCCCCTTCTGTTGAAGAATACTGTGTCCTGGTGGAAAACCTCTCTTACTCAGTGCAAAAGAGTAACTTGAAGGCCTTCTTCCACTCTGTGCCGCTGAAGGATGATCACCACCCCCCAATAATTCACCATATTTTGTCATCTGGCACAGGGAGGTGAAATGTGTGATTATACTGTGGTTTATGTACTGCTGTGTCAGAGCCTTCCTCCCATTTTCAGTTTTAACGGCCACTTCAATGAGTCCATGCAGGCATGCCAGCATTACTTATGAGCAGGACCTGAAAGATGGAATCTCTGCATTCACAGCAAGAAGGGTGGCTGTGGGTGGAGGGTTTGACCAGGTAAGAGCAGAGATGGACATTTCAGGTCCAGAAAGTAAAAATTCAGACCAATATCTTGTTTCAACCAACCAGTTGAGTACTCTGTGGCTGAGACTTTTTATGTTCAACTGGTTGGCTGAAACAAAATCCTGGTTTGGATTTTAACTTTCTGGACCTGAAATGTCCATCTCTGGGTAAAAGTGGGGGGTCTTTTCCAACGTGACTGCATGTCTAATGGAAGTTACATTTTCCATTGTACATTTGAAACCGCGTCAGCTGCCGCAAGACTCCAGCAAGCGACCGCGTCGCCTCCAATTAGCCTCCAATTTATTTCTACTAAACTTAAGAAAGGGTATCAAAATGAATGGGGGAGCTGGACCGAGTAAGAAGCAAAAAGCCTACCACTTCCATACGGAATGGGAGGAGGAGTGGTTTTTGTCGCAATGTCATATTCGAAGTGCGTTTGCTTCATCTGTCAGTCATTCCGATGAAGGGAAATGTCGAGCGGCATTTTCGGACTGTTCATAAAAACTATGACATTAACTTCCCTCCGAAAAGCGAGCTGAAAAAGGTGAAGGAACTAAAATCCCAGTTCAATTAAAAATGCTTTATTTATCCAAAAGGGAAATTATTAATAATAATATTAATAATTATAATAAAGAATACTCAATATTTTTATACATAAATATTAAAAATTTTTATAGTAGATAGATCATTTTGACTTGGTCATTTATATGTAGCTCGCAAGCTGAAAACGTTTGGGCACCCTTGGTCTAATGGTAAAAGGCTGGATGAGGCTATGCTGACTGAACATAATGTTGGTCCACTGCAGACTGGGGGCAAGTTTTCAGTTGGTGCTGAATTGGTCCGATAAGCTGGATGGTCTCCAAAACTATACTTTATCTGCTGCTACACTTGTTTCTACTTTTTAGCAGGAGAGGAAGCTCTTTTTCCTTGTGGCGGACGTTTAAGTGCACATACCGCTGAAATAGTTTGTGAATTAGATCTTTCGGCCTGTAGGTGGCAGCAGTATACATTCCGAGGCTTAGTATTCCATTTCATTGCACCAAGGAGAAGAAGAAAACCGACTCGGTCTTTGCTTCCGTGTTTCTATGCGCCATGTTGTCTGTTACTGGGTGGATAGGCCTACGGGTATTGCGTTCTTAATGTGAAGATAAAGGTTTTAGGATAATGCCTGAAGCTGCAGTGTTTCAAGCTTTTTAAAATTGTTTCACCCGTATCCTCTATATAGGAACAGCAAGAAATCGGCGATCTGTGTAAGTGTTTGCTGAGCAACAGCATCTGTCAGGAAGGAATAGCCAGTCGCTAATGTATATGCAGTAATACTGCTGGTTTAACACTAACGTAGTTATTTAGTATTGTGAATAAACTTTCCTAGTTTCCACAACCGTCAATGGCGATTAAAACTAAATTCCTGAAATTACTAATTGCCATATACTAGAAATGCTTACTCGCTAGCTCAGTAGTTAGCACATGATTATAAACGTATTTGATGCTAAAATATACTGTTGATAGCACTTTGCCAGTAAGATGATAAAGACTGCAAAAACATATAACATAAACCTAAATCGTTCTTTACTCTGTCCAGCTGGCTCATTATGAAGGGCTTCGTGAGGTTATGTCACTCATAAAATAGTCGTAGATGTACAGTATGTATAAACAGCTTGTGTTTGTAAGGGTGTTAACCACACTGTTGTGTCGCTCAGTGTAAACCGTGGGGTTGAATGATGCATGGTTAAACGAAGCTGGATTTTGCAAAGAATTTGACCTTGGTAACGTGGATAATACTTTCATTTTTTGAATTAAAGGATCCTTTGATGATGGGTTGGATTTTTGCCACAGGATGTGCTGGGATGGACCTACACTGGATCTCTCTGTGTTCTGTGTGATCTCTAGCCATGCCTTGCCGTTTTTGTCATTGGGATCTGCAGATCGTAGGGGTCTACACATTTTGCATAAACTTTGTTTTGGAAATAGCGATGTGATGTAGCCAAGGTGGATGGACATTGAAGTATTTTTTCCCTGGATTTTCAGTTGTCTTGTGGTGTTTGTGTTGTTGCTGCACTTAGATTCTGAGAAGGTTTGTCAAAGGAGATGCATTGTTAAATGGCAAATTTTGTAATGCCTATGTCTGATATCTGTTACTCATTGGGTATTTACAGATTGCTTGGAAGTGAAAGTGTTGTCCTAATGTAGAGTTTGATTCCTGAGTATTTAGGCAGTAATCAATTAGAAAAGCAGCATTTTTCTTGGGCTAAAGTGATACAGATGAAAGTGGTCTGCCAAGGCACAAGATTGTGGATTGCTTGTTATCTTGGTGGGATTTAGAGGTGGGGAAGCTGAGGTTAAGTTTTTTGTGTAATGTTGTTCTTTGTCCCTTGAGCTTTCAGTGTTTACACAATGTCATGTGTCTGAAACTGCCGCTTTTTTCCCATTCCTTCAAACATTCCGGAAGGGGAACATTCAGGAATTGTGGACACAGGCGTCTTCTACAATAATGCTATTCTGTTGTACCCCTCTGTCTGCAGGTGCAGTTGGTTGTGCCCCGTCATGGCGGTGGTCATCCGTTTACAGGGACTCAGAATCACAGCTGGTTCTGAGGACATTCGCAATTTCTTCACTGGCCTAAGAATCCCCGATGGCGGGGTGCACATTGTTGGTGGAGAACATGAGGAGGCTTTCATTATCTTTACTTCAGATGAAGATGCGAGGCGGGCCATGACCCGTTCTGGGGGGTGCATCAAAGGGTCTCCCGTTAACCTTCTGCTGAGCAGCAAGTCAGAAATGAAGAGCGTCCTTGAGGCAAGCATGAGAAAATCTGAAGCAAGCAAGCGGAGGGTTTACAACGAAGGGATCAGGAGACCAAATGCTCAGACAGTGCCTTGTTCCATCTCTGAGAACCTGTCCATGGAAGGTTGGCGAATGAACCGCTCGGATATGGGTAGTAGCTCAGGCCCAGTCAGCTTGAGTAGTCCGCGTCCTTATCGTTCAAGAAAGACTCTACCAGACAGCATTGATGGCTTGTATCTGCATTTGCAGGGATTGCCGTTTTCTGTAACAAAAGGTGATGTTAGAGATTTCTTCCATGGGCTGCAAGTAGACGATGTGATTCTCCAGAAGAATCGAAGAGGACTAAACAATGGGAGTGGAATTGTGAAATTTGCAACACTGCATGATTCAAGCGAAGGTCTAAAGCGGGACCGTGAGTACATTGGATCTAGATTTGTAGAAATTAATGCATGCACTGAGCAGCAGTGGATTAGAGCATGTGCTCAGGCTGAGGCATATGTAGATAGCACTGTTGAGTTTGGCAGGAAGCATACTCCAGTTCATGTGGAGAGGAGGTATGGTAGGGATTGCACGAGATCACGCTCACCGGAAGCCTACAGGTCAAGGTCAGCCTCCCCTTCTGTTGAAGAATACTGTGTCCTGGTGGAAAACCTCTCTTACTCAGTGCAAAAGAGTGACTTGAAGGCCTTCTTCCACTCTGTGCCACTGACGGATGATCAAATTGCACATCTCTTTGATAGAAATGGGAGGAAGACACGATCTTGGTTTGTGGTGTTTAGAAGTCTGAGAGACTACTGCGCTGGTCTGGCACGCCACAAGTTGGACTTTGCAAACCGAACAACGTATGTTTCTCCTGTTTCCAAGGAAAAAATGCTTGAAATGTTAGAGTCTGCAAAGATGAAATTGGAGGAGCATGAAGAGAGGGGCAGTAAGTCTTTTGAAAACTCACTTCATTATCAGGGGTCACAAAAGATCTGCCTCTATGTCCGGAATCTGCCATTTGATGTGCGTAAGGTGGAGATCATGGACTTCTTCCAGGGCTTTGGTATCCCAGAAGACAATGTTTACTTACTACAAGATGATAAGGGAGTTGGGCTTGGTGAGGGCTTGGTGATTTTCCGATCCGAGGAGGAGGCACTGAGGGCAGAGGTTCTGAATGGAGAAAGGTTTCTTGGGTCGGAAGTGATGTTGAAAAGCATCTCTAGGGCACAGATGCAGGAATTTGGGATCCTTGATTCATCGGATGGGCCATCATTGGAGAAGAAGCTCGACAGGTATTCTTCAAGACATGGCAGGACGTCTCCCCTCTCACCTGGAGGAGAGTACTCTGATTTCGGGGTCCTGTCAAATTCATGGATATCTCCAAGCAATTTACCGGATCATTCACGCAGGAGTAGCAGTAGATCTGACTCACGCACAGATGGCCGTGCCACATCCATTGACAGAGGGGATGGATCTCAGCACAGAAGGTTAGGTGGGCCAGGGCAACCATTTGATGGCCCCACCTGTGTGAAGCTGGTGAATCTGCCTCCAAAAATCACCATTGAAGAAATTTATGACTTTTGCTATGGATATAGAGTGATTCCAGGATCTGTGTCACTGCAGTGCAACAAGAATGGCATTCCTAAGGGCACTGCCACAGTTGTCTTTCACTCACGCCAGGAAGCAATGACTGCACTCCAAGAACTGAGTGGAAGGCCTATTGGGACCAGAAAAATTAAACTGCTTTTCATTTAAATTCAGAACCATTCGACTGCAAAATGAGCCCAAGTTTGGTTGGGACGTGTTGTGCTGGGTAGGCTTTGAGCATTTAACAATGTACTGAGCTTACGCAACGAGAAACTCATAGAACATGTGGTACAGTCAAGGTGCATCCTCACTGACGATGGTTATGGAAACCATCATTCGCTTGATTTGTTCCAGTGGTTTGTGCAAGTAGCTTTACACCCCACTGTAGGGGTGGGAATAGTGTTTTTGCTTGATTAACAAGGTCTTCATGGAACTGTTTTCCCTTTCATTTCCAAGATTTGTAGAATTGTAGGGAAAGTTCTCCTTTGTGAATAAGCGTCAACAAAAACACTGCATTTGCTTTACTTAAGCACATTGTCCCGTAATCAACACATTGCTTAAATACACCCATTGTTATGTCTATATAAATTTCTTGTTTCTCCCAATTTTTCCTCACCTTTTATAAATTTCAGTCCAGCAGTATGGATACAAATCCCCCCCCCCCGGCGCAAGCTTCCATGTTTGACATGCCCTTTGTGGTCTTGGTCAGGAGATCACACATCATGTCCTTCAAATATGATACTGTCATAGTGTTGATGTATCCTGACATGTTATTCAAAATGTGGACATTCCTGCTTCTCAGACCTCACACCAGAATTGGCAAACCTACATGTAGTATCAATTCTAATGAAAGGTTCATGAAATGAAATGTGTCTTTACCATTCTTGGCTCTCTTGGTACATCTCTTTTAATATCCCCGTACTTGAGCTATTGGGTAAAATTATCTGTTGTATTTTGCCTGTGTGTTTTTAATTTTCAAACATATTCTCTCAAAATATCCATCCATTTCTTACTGCTTATTTAGAAAGCAAGATTCATGGCAGTTTATCATAACAGCATAAACGCACATAAACTAAGTATGCATTTGTGCTGTTACAACAAGGAATTGCCTCTAATTTTAACCTTTATACTGCAAATTAAGTACTAATTTCATTTATAAGTAATTTGATGTGTAAAGGTTAAAATGCGCGGTAATATGTTCTCATAACAGCGTAATTGCTCATAAAATACGTTTGCATTTGCACTGTTGTGACAAGAAATTGTGTGTTTGTTCCTTTTTTTACAGTGAATGCGTACTTGGGCATCCCTGCTTATAATGGTCAAGCTCACTGGGGGACCTGGAGCCTGTCCCGAGCGACATAGGGCACATGTCTGGGCTACAGCCTGGAGAGGATGCCAGTCCATCACAGCTGTTAAATATGTTGAATATATTTTAATTGCCTAATTTGAATCTGATGTCAAAGATAACACAACACACATGCTTGAGTAATTTAGATTCATCACCCTGCTGTTGCTTTGTCCAAACATCAAAGTCCATCTTCAACCAATATTTGCCCATTTAAAGCGTCGCACCCCTTTATTTATTATCATTGCTTTTCAGGCTCTCAGCTTTCCCATATGTTGAGTGGTTTAGTCGGTCGCAGCCTTGATTAGTGATGCTTGGGTTGGAGGTTCAAGTCCCGCCATTGCTCTGTAATATTGTGTGTGTGTGGAGTTTATGGGTTCTGCTTGTGTTGCATGGATTTGCAAAGACATGAATTGACATTGTTTGTGCATCCCATCCAGGGTGTCTCCTGCCCTGTGTAGTCTGGGATAGGCTCCAGGCCCTCCCATAACTCTGTACTGGGTAAGTGGTTGGAAAACTTTTTTTTTTTTATTTTTATAAATCTGAATCCACTAGGGGGCACTCAAGAATGGCCGTTCAGATATACAGTCCTACTTTAAACCGCTTTTACTGAGCTGTGGTCGGTTTCTCACCTATTACAACCAAACAAAACACGTGGCACATTTAAGAATGTATCCTTAAGCTTATACAGATATCATTACGGTTTCAGGTACATGCCGGTTTAAAATGTTTGCATTCTAAGGTTTTTTTTTTTTAACGTTAAAGTAACATTAAACATAAAATGTTGGAGCTGGTTTGCAAAGATCGAGGACTTTTTTTTAATTTTTTTTTTTAGCAGTATTTGTCCTAATCAGCATTTTTACCACAGGTCCCTTAACTACAGTGATCAGTTAATGGCACAGATATATTGCTTAATTGACATACAGCAAATGCAGTTAAGCCCAGTAATCAGTGCTCAGCCCCTCATCACCACGACCCAGCAGCTGCCAACATAGCTAATCATTCTGCTGCTCTAGAACATGTTTTTTGTCGATCTTCTTGTCAAAATTCACAACACAGAAGCATCAGTTAACACTCCCACATAAACGAAACCGCCCTCCTGCTCACATCTCCATAGTGCGGACCCAGCTTAACCCTGCTGCTGGGAATACAACCATTTCCAACCCCCCTCTTTCCTCTGTTGTGGACCTTCTATCCAGTCAATGTCTCTGAGATACCACAGCTTCATACATCATGATTGTTCACATAACCACAATCCACAGTATTTGCTTTTGTGTCATTATGGTAAAGAAGTTGAGTATAAACGTCCAAACAAAATCAGACGATTGCAGTCCTGATACCAGATGTGAGGAACCGTTCCATTGGCTAAACAACTTCGAACACAAAACCACAAAATGGCTCGTTCGTGCTTAAATAAAGCAAGCGAAATAAACCTTGTTTCTGAGATATGCCTGCATTTAACCAGAGACGATCCTATAAGTACAGCCACATATTACTGGCTATACATATGACAATAAACAATTAGATAATTGAAAGCTATCTTTCAAATGTCATTCAGCTATTGAATGAACTGTAGCTGAATAATGAAATGGCAGAACCCTTTTCCTCAAACAAAACGATAGATTCAATCAAGAGCTCTATGATGTTTAATTAAGTGTCTTTCTGGAACAAAACACAGCATATGCATTGGTCCCTATGGACCAGGGCTTAGAAAAGCCCAATTTAGATATAATGTCATGTGGGAGAGTCTTCAAGCTGGTCATTTCAAACATCTGACAGCCAGTTCCAAAGAAGTTATCTCAATATGTGCAATTCAGTAACTGTGCTGTTAGTCAATCCTGCGATGGTTCACATTAAGGGTTATGAAATACTATGTAGATAATGGAACTCATTGTAACCAATCAACTTAATGTAACGTGAACTGCAGTGGGGGGCATTCCAAGGAAGAAATTCAAAATATAATCAGCACGAACAAACATTGGCCCTTTTATTATGAAATTAATGATGGCTTACAGTTGTAAGATGATCCATAGATGTTCCAAACCCCTGATGTGAGTGTCATGGTGAATAAATATGTTCAAAAGCTAAATTAAGCCTCCCTTCCCAAACCGAACCTCCATTTTGAACAAATTAAGAACAGCTTATTAGAACATCTTTAGATCTTTCTGTTCTTCTGGTTTGTTGTTTTAAACCATGTGTTTGCTCTCTGCATTTGGGGTATTTTATGTTGTAGGCTAGTTAGTGAAACCCAAATGAATTAGCTCTACCCTACGCCATAACAAGGATTTTTAAAATACCAAGGTCAAAAGTGTTTACCTTTCCTAGCTCTGCCCCGTAATGGATCAACGTTATTGGAGATGCTGAATAAATACTGAGGAGTTGACCTCGGTGTCCTCAAAGGTACATTAGGGCAAGGATTTACCCTAAGTAGTAGCTAGAGTCAGTTTAAGATGAGGCAAGATACATTTGGCAGTTTGATTCTTCAGTACATTTAAATCAAGTAATAGCTGATGGAAAGCTGACTCAAGGAAGAGTCACATCCAGTTGTTCTTCAGTAGAATCTTTAAAGAGTGAGACACAGGTTAAAAAAGGCACTTCATGCTGAAAGCAGGGAGGCTAGCTTGCCATTTAAAACTGCAGTTACAGGCAATATCCTCAGCCTCAAATTACTGTCTGAAGAATTCTGCTCGGGACGTAAATCATCAATTCAGTGCCTTGCAATAAATAATTGCTCCCCCTGAGATTTATTTCCAAACCCCTTCCCCTAAGCTCTCATGGGTAAAACAGTGTTTTACTGTGGTATGCCATTTTTACTTGTACGACTGCCTTTTCCAGCAAGAAAGCGCACTGATGAGGCTGCTGTGAGGTTTGCTGTTTTGTGAATTCCTCAGTTCAGACAAGAATATTCAGTCGTGTTCCAGCTGCCAGTTAATGTCTGGAATCTAAAGACGCTTTTCCACTGCACCAGGTACCAAACTTTTGGTTTATCAAAATAGCACCAAGTCGACTGGTAGTTGTCTTCATTTTCCACTGGTATGACACTAGTACCGGTACAGAATGACAGCGTCACAATGCCAGCTGGAGTGTCGCCCAGATCTTGTTGAATCTGTTCTTTTAACCAGACTGCAGTTAAAGCTCTTCATTTTCCCACGCATCTAAATGTTTTTTTTTTACTTTTATTGTTGTTTTCTGAGTTTGTAACTGCACCTTTTCAAGGTGTTTATTGTATTTTGTGTTTCAGAGGCAGGTTTTTTGCGTGACCATTTAACAATGAACCTGTTTACATGTCGCTCCCCAAAGAACCCCATCTGGTTTGGTACTTCATTATAGGTACTGGACCGAAATACTGATACTGATATCACTGAAAAAAAAAGAAAGTATTGATTGTTTTTTTTGATTACCAAATGATTGGTGTCTGATGCAGTGGAAAGCTTTGGCGATCAGCGTTCCCCATTTTTATATCTCAGAACCTCCTGCATGTAATCATCTGTCTGCAGATGTGCTTGTCTGTGCTCCCTTTCCGACAAAGAGCCTGGTTTGCTTGAGATATGATTAGCCATTTCCTACTGAGATCTCCCCATTATGATTTATGACTTCCTGTTATTATAACTCTGCATTTGTTTATTTGCACGACATATTAAAAGTTGAATCGAGCACTTTCAATAAAACTCTGCATACTGTATGGTTATAAGCTATAAGCACGGCATCATTTCCAGACATTGTATGACCCCCAGTGCCCCAGTTAACCAGCATAGATAAAGGCTTTTTACTATGATTATGTGATCTCATTATTAGTGACCTTATTGCAAATTGGAGTTGCAGCAGTGTGGAGAAACAATCTGGATTCAAATGGAGCTGTTTTCTGCAATTTGAGGACATGCATGTTCAGTTCCCTGTCTGTGGGCCTGGAGGAGGTTCTCTACATGATGAGCGTGCCTCCTTCCATGCGGCTGATGCTGACAGATCCAAGGGCCATCTGCTTCCTTCATCCTGGTTTGTGTCTCCATGGTAGCAACCAAGGAATATGACTTAATCGGATGTATGTATGTTTTTTTTTTTTTTTTTTAAAAGCCACGCTTGTGGCGAGAATTGCACTTGACGTGTGGTTCTCAGTAACACCTGGAGTGTAACATAGCTTCATACCTTCATTATTTTGTATGTCTGCCACTAACACTGACAATGGGTCAATCTCTTCTAACAATTACAATCTCACCTGCACATTCTCCCGTTCAGTTCATGTCATACCAAAGCTGCATTTGCAGTTATGCAAACATAGCCTGTAAAACCAGTTTCTGCTGCCAGATTTCACAAACAAGAAAGCTGTTCCCCTAGGGAGAATGTAGATGATGGTGTAGCTAAGTGCTACATTACACATATGCAATTCCCTATGTTTTAACTTTTTATAAAAGATGAAAATTTGAGTGGGACATACTATCCATGAATGATGAGCCAAAGCTAAAGCACTTGCCTGTGCAACAGTGAATCTGCACAGAGAGTGAGCAGAAGCAGCTTCAGAGACTACGCTCTGTGCCCGGCAGCCACCTGCACTGTCCTCATTTATGTCACATATAAAGGAAAGTGGACCAGAAGTGAAAACAGGCAAGAAAAAAATGAAAACAGATGAAGTCTCCATCAGCACTCAAGTGACGAACCAACGTGAAGAATGCCTGGGCTGATACCAGCTCCTGCAGATATTTTGAGCTCTTTTGACCTAGTTTTGGCTAATAGCGGCAAAAGCTGAAGTTTAGACACCCGCCCACTGGGTGCAGCTGATCGCATTTGTGTCCCACATCTCAATGAATGTAAACAGGATTTCCATGTTTGCTTTAAATAGCCTTCAGGATAAAGTGGCCCGAAATGCAGCAGAAATACAGGAGAAACGGGAGTTTGAATGGACAATCGACACTGTTACTGTCTGACTGACAACTGGAGGTAGGATATACCACCTTCTGGGTCTAAGTGCAGCATAGAAGTCAAGTTGTGACATTGTTGTTTTGTTGTTGTTGTTGTGTACATGTACATACCACACACACATACATAAACGCTGCCTCATGTGGAAGCCAATGCCAGGGTGTGTTTTCTATTATACAAGCACACATGCTATGTATATGTAGTTTATAGGATGAGGTAATACACAGTGCAAGTAGCTAACAAAAGCCTGATCAGCTCCTAGCTGGTCACATGTTTGATGGAGCCCCCCCCACACATCACTCAGCACTGGAACCTTCTGCTGCCTAGGGGATATAGGCAGTATAGAGAAAATTCTCACATGCATCTTCTGTTGATTTTTATTAGGTATGTACTGCTATGCTTTGGGGGTTCATGTACAAGCTACAGAAAATGAGAATAGGTTATAGAAAAACCGATAACACTATACTTAAGGTCATGTTTTTAGTGATTTATAAACACATTCATAATGCATTATAATGCATTCATAAAACATTACAAACATGGCTATACATATTTATAAAAAGGTTTAAAATAATATAGCCATGTGTATTATGCATTATTACTGCCCTATGAAGCTCTCATTTATAATGCATTATAGATACCTTTATAATGCAGTACAAAGCATCCTTAATGCTTATACCGACCATTATAATGCATTATAAAGGCATCTATAGTGCATTATAGATGAGAGCTTCATTAAGCATTCATAATGTCTTATGCACATTGCCATATTGCTATCTCTTTTGATAAATATTTATAGCCGTGTTCATAATGCTTTATAAAGTGATTGTAAATTACTAAAACATGGCCTTCAGTAATGTGCTACCAAAAAACCCAACTGGAGTTCAAAACTTAGATAAAAAAGAAAATGTGAAAGGAAAACAACGCCAGCAAACATTATCAAGGTCACCAAACCATTTACATGTATAACTGGCTTTGTTAGCATTCCTTGCAGCATTTCATGCAGGTACATTGTTGAGTTTCTGCTGTAACTGTCAATCAGCCAGGGTTCACTGAAAGTTTTGCGTGTAGTACAGTGTTAATGAAATCTGAGCCCATGTTAAACGAACTCCACAAACACTGCCAATTCTGCTATGTAGAGTGATGACCAATGGGATCCATTTTTAGAAAACGAAAACCTACAAGTTCAGTCTTACGCATTGAAGATTTATGGCAGGCCAGATCCCTCGCAGCGCCTCTGTTTCTTAACATAGCCCTAACCCTTACTTTGTGCACTTCTCCAAGAAAAATGTTGAATTGTCTAAAGTTGTTCTTGATCAAGGTCTCGAGAGGCTCAGAAGCTCACATTGAAAATCCCCCCCACCCCAACCAAACTCCCCGCACAGATGTACCAAACACATTCCATCACACAAGCTTGCCTTCAAGAGTGAACCAGTCATCTGGGTGTGAAAGCTGCCCCCTGGATGTCATCGGCATGCGGATTCTGGGTTGTCAGTGTCCCAGATGCATCGCCCCCCTGCAGGGCTGGCACATGTCTCGGTAGAAGCATTTTCATCCAAACTGGCTTAACAATACCTCCCCCATTAGCAACCCACGTTGTGCTTTAGGTAATATTATGTGGAGTCACTGGCAGGGTTCTTCATTAAAATTCAGTTTAATAGGGCTGAAATGTGCCACAATAAGTAGTGACTTGTGAAATATTAATTTAATAGCAAGTGTTATGCTCATGCAGAAATATATCCTGAGTAGATGTCAAAGGCGTACATTGTTAACGAGCCTTTTTACTTTGGAAAAGAACAGACCATTTAGTAATCTGTGGCATGTGGGGATTGCGTAGCGTTTTGAGTGGGGGATGAGGTCCAGTGAGGGATGAGGTCCAGTGAGGTATGAACCTCACTAGACAGTGATCCGAAGCCACAGTCAGGCTTTAATGGGTTTTTCATCCTGTACGTTTCAGCTAGAGGGCAGCAGGGTATACTGGATGTTATTCACTTTCCTGTGCATTACATTTAGTGAGTTTCAGATAAAATCACCCCCCCGTGCCCTGCGGCTCTAATGACCCCCTTCAAGACCCCGGCATCTTACATAAGGTGCATTCAGGCTGTCACCAAGTTATGAGCGAGATCTGTTCCCCAAGTCTCTCTTTATGGCAAATTTGTAAGTAAATTGGAAGAGTAATAATACAGCACGTGATAACAATAATAATCATACAGTTACAATAAAGGTATCTAAGTACAATATCGCGCAGCTTCACCTGGTGAACGTTTCCGCAAGCATGGTGCTTGTGTTCATTATTACGAACCATTTTATTTAACTCAAATTTTTAAATAATAGATTTTAAGCCAGTCTGTTTGTAAGTACGAGACATCTGTACATCAGATGTTCTCGGGGACTGTCTGTACTTCCACTAGTATGTACTGAATTTCATGAGAAAACTATTACTGTAGTTATCCACTGATGTAGTACATACTGTATGTATGTGCTCTGACATATTGCGCTTGCCATCTTGCATATACCCTGACTTGGATGATAACCAATGACGCACTATGTGGATAAAAGTATTAGGACACCAGGCCATTATGCCTAAAGAAACTTTTATGACATCCTATTCTATATCCATAGGCATCAATATGTAGTTGCCCCCCCTTTGCAGCTATAATTGCTGCCACTCTTCTGGGAAGGCTTACCACAACATTTTGATGTGTGTCGGTGGGAATTTTTGCCCATTCGTCCAGAGGAGCATTTGTGATTTTGGATGTGAAGGCCTGGCTCACAGCCTCCCTTGTAGTTCATCCAAAAGGTGTTTGATGGAATTGAGGTTGGGGCTCGGTGTTGGCCAGTCAAGCTCTTCCACAGCAAATTCACCTAAGCATGTCTTTATGGACCTTGCTTTGTGCACTGGGGTACAGTCTTGCTGGAACAGAAAAGGGCCTTCCTTCCCTAAACTGTTACCACAAAGTTGGAAGCATAGAATTGTTCAAAATGTCTTGATATGCTGAAGCATTAAGAGATCCCTTCACTGGAACTAAGAGGCCTTACCTAACCCCATACCATTATCTCTCCTCCAGCAGACTTTACAGTTGGCAGAATGCAGTCAGACAGGTAACGTTCTCCTGGCACCTGCCAAACCCAGACTCCTCTATCAGACTGCCAGGCAGAGAAGTGTGATTTGTCACTCCATAGAACATGTTTCCATTGTGTCCGATGGTAGCGTGCTTTACACCACTCCATTTGATGCTTGGCATTGCCCTTGGTGACATGAAGCCATTCCATGAAGCTCCCAGTGCACAGTTTTTGTGTTGGGGTTAATGCCAGAGGAAGTTTGGAACCCTGCAGTTGTTGAGTCGACAAAGCGGTGATGGCATTTATGCACTGTGTGCCTCAGCGCTTGGCGACCCCACTCTGTTACTTTACCTGCCATTTTGTAGCTGAATTTCTGTTGTTCCTAATACCACTTACAGTTGACCGAGGAATATATAGCAAGGAAGATATTTCACTTTGACTTATTGCAAAGGTGGCATCTTATGACAGAACCACGCCTGAATTCACTGAGCTCTTCAGAATGACCCATTCATTCACAAAAGTTTGCAAACCTGACTGTATGTAGGTGCTTGATTTTCTATACCTGTGGCAAAGGGTCTGAATGAAATACCTGAATTTAATGATTAAGAGGTATGTCCCAATAGTTTTATCCATATTGCGTAGCTTGATTCCCACAAAAATTAAAAGCTGTTAAAAACTGTTTATTGTTTTCTATTAAAATTTGTACCGATACAGCACTTCCTCTGACATCTTGATATAAATTTATGAGCAAGCAATGTTCTTCTCCTCTGGTTGCAGTTCCTGCGGCCTTGTGGGGTAGCATAGTGTCCATCTGGTGCACACTTCGGAATGTAGTACAGTATGTCATCCAGGTACCACTCACTGACTGTCTCATCCATACTGAGGATTCGGACAAACTGCTCACTTCGCATACTATATTATATCGCCTTACTACATGGCAAAGCAGTAAGCCATTTTTAACGCACCCATAGTGTTATTAAAGTCTCGTGAAATAACTCTCGGTTGTATTGTTACTCTTGGGATTTTTTTGATTAAGGTACAAAATTGGTGCTAATTTGACCTCCAAGGTGTGAGGAAGAACACTACAGTCAGCGCCACTGCCTCCTGCAGGTAGGACCATATAACACGCCGGCCATCTCAACACTGCAGGAGATCCAATATGTCTTATGTGCAAGCCAGAGTTATCACATACAGTGACTGTGTCAGCAACGCTGTAGGCCAGCACAGTGGCTCCCTGAACCAGAACCACTCAACAAAAGCAAAACTAAAGCAAAACGCTTGGAATGTAACAGATGCAATGTGATGTCAAGTGAGGTGGGAGTCGAATCTGTCAAATCCCAAGTGTGCTGTTATGGTTGTCTTAGGTAAGCTGTCACACTGTCACCTTATGTCACTGTCACACTGGAACTTAGTCTACTAACCTTCATGTTTAGTTTTTGCTTTAGCTATTAGGGACTGAATTACACTAGGCAAAAATCTCATCAATTTAAAGGCCATAGCCCGAATAAAACAATCTGAGATTAGATGTATAGGATAACAATGGATAATTTTCCCCATGGACGTCTCCTCTAATCAATTTGTACGTATAATTTATTCACAGTGTCTGAATAAGATAAAAATAGTTGAGTCTGGTCAGTCATAACTTTTCCCATCATCCTTTTGCTTGCTTAATGAGATGCTCATGAATCGATCGCAGGAGTTGCCTTCGAGCTGCGGTTTCCTGTCATCCATCTCCCAGACACAGTCACCACATTATCTTACTGTAGCGGCTGACGGTCTGGCAGGAAGGTGCGGATCAAAGATGGATTCCCCGCTCTCTCTCTCCGTGCGCTCCCTAATTGCGCCATCTGCGCCGGGCCCCATGGTGGCACGTCAGGCCAATCTGTCAGGCGTCGCGCGCCAAAGGAGCCGCCCTGGATACTCGCTCTCTCTCACCCACGCTGCTTTCTGCCTTTTTTTCCTTTTTGCCGAGAGACGAAGCTTAATATGAATCCAGAAAATCTGCCCCCCCTTCCCTCCCCAAAAGTCCCCTCTGCTTGTTTGGAATCCAGTCAGAGTATTTCTTGCTCTAATGCGTGAAATTCCTTCAGACATGTTCACCTGCTACTAGACAGCGTGATATACCCTGTGATAGCTTGGATATATATATAATTTGTTTAATTAGCTATTAGCACTGTACCCTGAGGCCTCCTGGGTTCGGGGGTTGAAACTCACCTTCCTTCTAACCCCCCCTCCCCCCCATGTCATGTGGGTTACTTCCTGGGGCTTTGGTTTCCTTCTGCAGTCCAAAAACACGCAGTTAGGCAAATTGGCACCTCTAAATTGCCCAAAGCGTATGTCTTTGTGTGTGTGTGTGTGTGTGTGTGTGGGCCGTGATGGACTGGCATCCTGTCTAGGGTGTTCCCCTGCCTTGTGCCCGGTGCTGCATAGGACAGACTCCAGGTTCACTGCAACTCTGTGCTGGATAAGCTGTTATGGAAGAAGGATGGATGGATATAGTCAGAAGAAGCCAAATGTGAGCTGAGCAAAGTGTAATATTTATGTCTTGGGAGCCAATAACCAGCTGTGCAATGGGTTCTGGGTATTTTTCTTGGTCAAGTAAGTAGCACAAGTAGAAATCAGGTCTGGTATTTTCAATTTTTTTGTTTTCGGGGAAGTACTCTTCATAATTAAGGGATCTTAAACAAACATAATGTGCAAACTGTATGGTGTGGAAATCGGCACATATGGGATCCCCTTTACGACTTGCATGTGTGACCACAAATTAAACTATAATTACTTACTGACGAGGTTCCAGGCTGAAGCTGTAAGGAGGCTGGTCGTCTCTGGAAGACGATGCTGTCCAAAAGTCTCCACTACGGGCCTGTGGTTGCCAACAGAAACACTGACCTTTTCATACTTAGTGTGTACATAGCATCACTATCTTTGAATGCAGATATATAGTTAGAAAGGCAGAGACACACTTTTAGTAGCAGAGAACTGGTTTGCTTGCTTTAATCCAACTGGAAGTACATTTCTAATAGTGTCTAATATTGCTCATGCCAGAGGATACCAAAGCAGTATTTTCTGATCGTCTGCAAAGTCAAGCATAAAATAAACCATCCTGACATCCATTTTCCCAGTACTTAATCAGTACAGATTCCGGGGGGGTCTTGGAGCATATCCCAGGAAGCACTGGGCAAAAGGCAGGCAAATACACACACCGCTATAGGCAAATTAGAGACCATAATTAGCCTAACCCAGTGTTTCCCAATCCGTTCCTAGGGGACCCACAACTGCTCCACATTGTTGCTCCCTCCAAGCTCCCTGCCAGACAGTCCACATTTCTGCTCCCAGGTAGGGAGCTTGGAAGGAGCAAAAACGTGGACTATCTGTGGGTCTCTGAGGATCGGATTGGGAAACACTGGCCTAACTGCATGTCTTTGGACTGGAGAGAAAACCAGAGTACTTGGCGGAAATGGGGAACTTGCAAGTTTGCACACACACACACACACACACACACGCATTTGTATTCATATCTTTAGATGACCCAATCCCAGCAATGAGAACCTTAACCCCTACCCAGCCCTAACCCTTAACCATAAGCAACCAAACAAAATAAAACACTTTTGGCTGTTTTGGTTTTTTGATTGAAGTCACAATTTTTTATAAAATTGAGTTTCCCCATGTGGGGACCAAAAACAAATCCCCACAACCTCAAAATAACACATTTTACACATCGTGGGGACATGTAATATATGTTTTGAGGTAACTCTGCTACCCAATGAGTTACGACAGAGCCCTTATCCTTATCATCTCAATATATAACCCAAAAAAACACAATACCAATATGGTATTTGATATATATATATATTTGGGTATTACAGCGTGTATATATTTTGACGCTTTTGACGCTTATTGTCCGCGTGTCGCATAACGTTCATGGGGGGCCGTTGTCTGGCACCACTGTACACCTGTATAAGGCCGGCAGGACAATAAAGCCCCTGGATTCACTGTGAAATGCAGCAGTTTTATTTGTTGCTGAAAGTCTCCGTTGTCCCATTACCGTCGTTTCCTGCTCGTGTAAACATGAGCCAGCGAACAGGGAGCGTGTCGCATAACGTTCATGGGGGGCCGTTGTCTGGCACCACTGTACACCTGTATAAGGCCGGCAGGACAATAAAG
>JAODJX010000136.1:19094435-19111861 GCA_026776945.1 Isichthys henryi
CAGACATGACATCATTTACACCAACATGGAGATCATTTGAGCATCATTTTCTGAGAATGCCTGAGACTTTTGCACAGTACCGTATATGTATATATAGCCAAAGTATTGTACAGGGATTTACTAGTGTATAAATGCATTAAAATACTCTAACATTTAAAACGTGAATTATTTATAGGAGAATCATATTTGTCAAAATGGGTCCAGCCGCCACGCGACTTATTTAAAGAAGAAGGTGAATCTAAGTGCCTGTTTTCACTTACTCATCTAACTGTCCGAGCAATTTCCTGTGGTTATTCTCACGTTTTTAAAATTTGATTACAGAAGGCAAGCATAATACAATTTCTGCTTTATGGGTCGTTAGCGGTTTGTGACAAAACAGTCAGTGTTTAGGTTAACTGCTCAACAGGAATGCAGAATTAACAGAGGAGAAATAGAAACCTGTTTACATAACAGGCTTAAACAGTAAATAACACAGGTAATCAAATAAGCATATGGTACGGTTTAATATATGGCACTTTATATAAAAACAAAGCCTAGAGCAATATCTTTCTCTGAAGGAACGTGACACCTGTAGTATATTGTACAATGTCTGTGTTCATGCAGCCTTGCCTGTATTCTGTGTCCATCTACTATCCAGCTACTTATTGTGGACAGGATTGCAGGGTTATATTCCATTGTAGGCGGAGAACAAAATATTTAAACTACTATTCTTCGTAATCATCCTGCACATCAATCTGATCCTGTCGTTTCATAATATTCCAATATTTCATCTTCCAATTTCTCTGGCAAGCTTTACACATATAACGTTTTCCTTTCATGTAAGTGCACCGATTTTAAATATTACATTTCCCATTATGCAGGTCTTTACGGATATCAGCTCAGACACATGACTCTTATTTGCCTCTTTTATTTCCAAGCAGAGGACTGAAACAGTTACCTCGTCATTAGCATTCAAGTGAAGCTGCGAGCTGTTGTAGCACATGGTCAGTTATTCATATTCTCCCTGCCTCCACCTGTTCCATGGTCCACTGGAGGGCTGCCAGTCCTATCAGGGGAGAACGGGACTGACTTCTGGATCCAAGCCATTGCATGTGCTGTCAGGCCATTATCAGTCATAGATATCACATGACAGATGGCTTCATATCAGGTGTTTAAACTGGCGCGCCATGCCATCTGGTAAATGATTTAGGAAGTTCGGGCTTCTCTCGATGAATGAGGCGAGGCGATATAGCCAAATGCTGTGACCTTCAAAGTTCCCATCCTGTCTGACTTCATATCGTTTTTTTAAGGCCAAGAATACAGAAATTTTGGGTGACTGACGACAAATGAGGGAGGCTTCATACGAGAAAGCAGTTCCGACGCACACGACATTAACAATGGTTACTGCACGCCTAGGAAACATCGGCGGTACAAACGGGAGCGGTGCAAAATATAACGCTCAGATGTTTTTAATTGTAATAAAATTACACATCCAGTAACCTGGTAGTTCAGGCTAGTAATAGAAACCTGCATAAAAGAAGTCATTTCAATTCGAAACTGAGTAAGCCTATATGTTCACACAACAAATAAGTTGTGTTTAAGAAAAATATGCTATATTCTAAAGCAAGAACTGCATATTAAATATGGCACATCACATTTGTTTACAATTTAACCCTTGTAATATAAAAATCTAATATTATAAGACTATAAGCCTTTCAGTGATGCTAATAAATTTTTCAGTCTGTAACTCAGAATGAGAATACTTTCACTTAAACGAGCTTCAGCTTTTTTGGTTCATTTAACGTGCAGTCCTCCATCTGTCTGGTGAAACCGTACAAAGCAGCATGTTGGAGAAGCTGTCCTTTCCCTCCATGCGCTGGCTGATGCACAACCGCTTGAGTTGAGGGCATGTGACCGAGTCGCCGATTTGGATCGAGAGCGCGCACCGCATGCCGCCGCGTTACGTAAAATCCCTCATAGTCATAAAACGCGTTAAATGTCGTCATTGGGGTATAGTAAACTGATAAAGGTAATATTACCATGAAATAGCAATCAAAACGAGAACATATGTAGTTACACAAATAGAGATTGTACATGTAATCGAGAATAAGTTTTATTGCTAATAAGTAATAAGCCTTCAGTTTAAGAGGAATGGAAGACTGGCGGGTGAATGGGTAGGCTCATAACATAATGCGAATATAATACGGTGATAAGACTTTTGGCATTAGGCCTATATATTAATACAGTCAGAATATGGTCGGAACACTGAAGAAAATTATGATTTACGACAATTTTAGTAAGTGTGTCGTAACAATTAGGTGATACCATTTGACGTCTAGGTGATGCGAAGAACAAGAACCCTGTTGTTTCTAGAAGAAAAAAAATGTAATGTGCAATGTAGGCCCTTTTATCACGGGTCACTCAGTTTTCATCTGCAGCATTTCGTGCGCTTTGTCGCGTAAACAGACGGCTAGTAGCCGCCACCAGCGACTCCGCCCACCGGCCGACACGCCCATCGAGCGGGATACCTGACGGAGTTCGCCCTGCTGGCGCCGGGACGCCTCTCGCTTTCCTAGAAATTAAATTTTGGATGCTCCTCAGTATAATAATCGAACTGTATTGCGATCACAATAGTTTTTCTGCGAGAAATACTTTTGCGCATTTAAAATATTTATGAAATCGCGCAGGGAGACAGACGGGAGTTATATAATACATACAATATTCCCCGAATAAAGGCATGCCTCTGTTATTCCGCAAGTTTCCTTCTCCTCTTCGTCCCTGAGATACACTGTACTAGCCGTCCTGGAGGCTCGGATTTGTCTAGACTGTAAAAAACTACGAAAACTACGGCCGTAATCAAATAATGGAGATTATCAACGGACATAACTGAATACGGATCTTTGGGAATTACTAACAGTCTTCTGGGTAAGTGTGTGTAATTAGATTTTTTATCATTATTGAAAGGGAATTTTTCTAAAACATGCTATTTGCGTTTCTGTGCAATGTATATATAGCCTAGGCTATTTGGCAATGTATATGTACCCCTTTTTTGTAAATAATGTTTGAAGTCCGATATCTGTGATTTTCTGTACAGTTATGGAGGTTACAAGTCTGGTCTATCAGTAGATTTATAGAAAATATGCTTTCGAAATTTCTAAGACTGTTTTCCGCCAAGT
The DNA here is from genome assembly GCA_026776945.1 of Isichthys henryi. Classification (NCBI taxonomy): domain Eukaryota; kingdom Metazoa; phylum Chordata; class Actinopteri; order Osteoglossiformes; family Mormyridae; genus Isichthys; species Isichthys henryi. The sequence continues at coordinate 19,097,591 of JAODJX010000136.1, forward strand.
GCCAGACAATATTTAGAAAACCCGATTTAAATAATACTTTTAGGTTTTTCGCGTATTTGCGTGTGATGTTTGTGCCTAGACAGTGCGAACCTGCCACGTTTCTGGCTACGACGACTTAAAAATCATTGCCATTTCAGTTTGTATGAAAACACCATCTACCCTCTAAACTTTAAAACACTGCAGCAACATTTAAAAATAACATTATTTTATTATTCTTGGAATTATGTAGATTTTTTTTTGTTTTAGAATGAGAAGTAGGACGTCCTATTGATTGCAAATAGAATCGGAGATTTCAATAATGCAATTAAAGCGTAAGTGTCTTTCACGCGAATGGAGATAAAAGACAGTACTCTTCGTAAATCCATAGTTTATTTCTAACTTTTCATTCTTTGCTTTCTTTTTGATGATAACTTTTTCACCATTTTTTCCGAGAAACCCCGGTCAATGTCAAAATAATTTCATTACGGTGCCTATCCGATTTGTCTCCTATGTTGTTTTCTCCCTTCCATTGTAGAAAGAGAAGGGACCCATTGGGGGTCATTATTGATGTCTTCTGCGCATTCATTTTTCATATGGGCTCTGAAAAACAAGAGAAGGGACTGAGCTAGGGGAATATTTTCCTTTAACTCCTCTCGTGGGAAACATTCTTGGTTGGCAACGCTGGATGCTTTTCAGCCAAGTACAATACAGATGTTGGCCGGACAGTTAAGACATTTCTCATTGGCTAAGGCCCCCAACAACAACTGACCCAAACTTGGTCTAACCATAAGAGTCTTTATTATAATGATTGTTTATTAATATTATGTCCATCATAAATTTACGCACATTTTAACTAACATCGAAATGATGACTTTTATTCCCAACTGGTGTACCTCACTGGTCTAAATATCCTAACTGCTGAGGATTTAATGTGCGACTCCTGCATTGGTTTAATTCTCATTTTCATTAGTTTGATTAGCCTTTCAAGACCGTGTAATTTGTTATTGTAACCGTATCCAGCTGGTGAACGGTCTGGTGAGGTCGATAATCATAATAATCACAATTTAATAGCTACATGATATAATTGAATAGATTGGAGATTTGCCCGACCAAAATGAAAGCCAGTTCTTCCACTAACAATTGCGTGTGTGGTAAACATTTCTGTGGACTTTTGGAGTATAAAGTTAATGTTCATCATTTACTGACACATGCAAGTCAAATGTTTTGAGTTGTTTGACTCTGCTGCAGTAAACTAGTCAACGTAATAATTAATGGAGATAACGATATTTATAGTTGATTGTCATCTGTAAAGTAGTTTTGCCGTAGCTTAGATTGTTCCTGAAACAATGGTGAACGGCTGTTAATGAAATCCAGTCATATGTCTCTGAGGTAACCTTGTAGCTGTCAACATTCGTACCAATGGCAGGCTCAAGATCCTGCAACTATACAGGCTTCATTTTCCAATCAGCTTCAGCCAGGTGGGTGTTTCATTGGGCCAGGACCCCAAACCTGATTGGATGGCTGCTTCTAGAGCCATTCCAGGCTTGTTCATTGGGTGCTTTTAAGCTGCGGAGAACTCGGATACCCTGTAGAAATGAATCTTTTTCCTCCGCAGCTTTTGACTGTGTCATTGAAAGGGAAATATAACCTTATTTAGTTATTTTAAATGAGATTGTTATGCGTTTGCTACAAAAATACTGCCACATAATCAGTAATTGAACACAGACAACCAGACCTCTGTTAGACAGCACATCTGTAGATATACTTACAATGCACTGTAACTGTATTGATTTAATCAGATTTTGGTCATTCTGTGGGAATTTTTGATAATTTCTTGGTATTTCAGAGTTTTCTTTTTTGGGGGGGGGTGGGTTGTGACTCTTTTAGAGGTTTGGGCAGTTTATTTATGGAAATTTCAGCGCTGCATCTGTTTTCAGGAATCACCAGTTGCGGCTGCAGTGAGTCTTGCCAGAAAGCAGTGGGCTGTCACATGACCACACAGTCCTGAGCCCCCATGCCTGAGAAAGTGTTATAATATAGTCATATATGTGATGCCTCATTGTACTACTTGTCCATTGGTTTCTCTCTTCTGCCTCAGAGTATACGGTTCTGTTCAGTTACATGTATAATAAGGCAGGCTCTTGTGACTAAGAGACTCTCATTACTCCCCGTTATGATTAAGGAGTATTTCGCTTACAGGTATGTCTGCCAAAACCACACCATTCAGAGTGCAGGATATCCCTGCCTTACAACTTTGCATGAATCGACGACTTGGTTTGTATATTCCATACCCTGACAGAATTCCACTTCCTCATGCTTTCCTCGCACATGTGTCAGCGATGTTCTCACTCCACAGAGAAGATGACTAAGAGTGATGTGCGTTGTTAAGTAAATTACATTTGTGTCAGAAGTTTGGGGGGGGGGGGTATTTCTGCTCCCAGATCATCACCCATGTATGATGTGTCACAGATACGATGACCTTGACGTGCGCTATTCCTCCATGTATCCCATCATCCGTGTGTTCATCACTTTGATGTCACCGACAGCATGATAATGACTGTGCAAAGACATATTTACTATCCCTCGCTGTTATTTGCTTTTGGAAGTTTTCAGCTACACTGACATTTACTTCTGGAGAGTAGCAACATGACTCAGTAAGTCACACTGCTGACTTACACCTGCAAGCAGCCTGGATGGATTTTCTCCCTGAAAATGTTAATATGTTTAAGATGGAGGAAAATAGCCAAGGTATAAGACAAGCTAGGCGAACAAAAAATAGCTACGCAAATATCATCTTTGGTGAACATGTATGTCTTACTGAAGCTGACATTTACATTTTTACAGTGATATTAAATGCATAACATGACTCAAACTTGATCATTTTCTTGTTTGATAATGAATGTATCTCACATGAAACCCAGACTGAGATTAGCATTTAGAAGATGGATGGATGGATCTCATTGCAGATTTTTGTCTCATTAGCACAGCACAATTTGATAGAAAACAGTTAAGACAGTATACAACAGTGTACGCAACATATTGCATAAGTGCACCAAAAAAAATCTTGGAATAATACTTGATATTTTTTTGTTGTTTCATGTATAGGATCTACACAACACTATAAAGGTTCGTGAACTAGTAACCTCTTGTATTATGTGACATTTAATGTACAGCAAGCCTGCAAATACATTAAATGATCCCTTGAGTTAAATCCCATAAGAACAGATGTCTATGTAAACTAAGGGGCTAGAAAGGATTTCCTTAATCCGTCAATGAGGGTGGCAACAAGGGCTGTCTGCTGTTTTTTTGACAAACATCTTGCACTCGGCGCATGCTTGCACATTGCTTGTGTACGCTTACAAGATGCGTGACTGTTCTGCAGACGTCGCAATGAGAATGAGGTCCATGTCGTCATGGAAACAACTGCAGATTAGTGTGCTCCCCAAGGTAGGTCAGAGCAAAATTAATTGTTGTACAGTAGGTCTACTACTGATATTGACATACACCACTTGAGAGGCCAATAAGAGTTTGGGTACCTATCTGCCTGACAGTTTGTAGCTTCAGGGACATCCATGGTTATCCACTGACTTGCTGCCATCTTCAGTCCTTCTTCAGATCCTCAAATGACCAAAATTTCTACATTTACTTCGAGACAGCCAGCAGTGTTTGTTGATAACAGCAGAAAAATAATTTCTCACCATTTAGAGTCAACCTACAGCGTAAGAGAGAGTTTGATATTACTTCATAATGTAAATACATAGGTTAATTTATTGGGGGAATAAAAGAAGCCAGATGAAATACTGGGGATGCACATCCCTCCTGATGTCAATGGCATGAATGACTGTAATAGTCACCATGAATCTGCCATAAATGGCAGACATGTTTTAAGAAGCTATATTCATGTTATAAACATGTTATGGACATTCTTGTTATAAAAGTGACATATTTTCACAGCTGTCCAGGATGCTCTGACCTCAAGATTGGGGACTGACTGCAGCTCACTGTCGATGGTGTTTTTTTCAGTAGGGTGACTTGAGAGCTGGACTGTTCCCATTCCCACCTACAAGCCAGTTTCTGGGCTGGAGTCGTCGCTCTAGGGTCAGGGTCCCGCCACCTTCGCGTTACTCTTTCACGTTTCTAACATGCTTTCATTCAGCATTCGCTTTTAACGACCGGTGGTGAAGCTGTGGCTTTTGGCTGGGTTAAGAGATGTGAGTAAATATTTTGACTTTCCATTTGACACTCTGAATGAGGGATGAGTCCTTATTCTGGAATTGTATAATCGCTTCCAGCTGTGTAAAAAATCAGGGTCTTTGTGGTCCAGAGAGCATGGAAATGGGAAGAAAATGGTAGGCTGCGTTTCCAAATCACCCTACACCGCGAAGCACTGGTTTCTGCCCATGCCTACTCAAAAAACACCAGTCAACTCACATTTCTTGGAGCACACTGCAGAAAGAAGAAGGAAAGGACATAAGCCTTTCTTTTCAAGGGGACAGACAGTACGTAGAGGGTGTCAGGGTGGGCGACTAGTGAAGGCCAGTGGGACATTCTTCTCTTGATGTAGATAAATGTTCCAGTGGTTGTTGCTGGACTATCAGACACATGCAGTCATTAATGCAATGGTGTGTCCATGTTTGGTGAACAGGAACATGTGTCCCCTGTAAACCCACCAGTGACAGTGAGGATTAGGGTGATCAGATGGTATCTTCTCACAAAGAGGGCGAACAAACAGAGTAAGGGCTGCTGGGTAGCAGGAGAGGAGAAGGAAGCTTACAGTCCACAGATTGCTGCTTTATTTCCATGGAACTGAAGTGAGGGGACAGAGGATGGAGAGAAAGCGGCTTTCGAATTCCACTTTGCCTGTTTTTTATATATATATATAATCTGACGTCTTGTTTTCATATTTTGTGATTCCCCCGAACACGATCAAAACATTTCGGTTTTCATTCAGTTGGATTTTACGCTGAAAATGCTTCGTTCATTTTAAAGCAATTATCTGAACCACATTCATATGCATTTAGCTGCACTTTGTTACAACTATGTCGCTGAAATTGATCCTGCATTGAAATCCCTGAAATTATTACATCGCCCATAGCTTGCAGTGATACCGTAAGTGAAAAAAATCCCCCCATTAAATTAGAGTTTATGGGGGGACTTAATTTGATGTGAATAAGCTGCCAACAAAGGAACCGAGCCTGTCCCGAAAGCGACACTTCCTCCTGTGTGCTATCCGCTGCTCTGGAAAATGGTAAACAGATGGTGAATGTTCCTTTTTCAGCACTGAATACATATACACAGGAAGTGCATTTCTGGAAACGATTTTTTTTTACATCTTCCTTCTCTGTTATATTCTGTCATGCTGTGTCCCATACTTTTTTTAGACTAATCTTCCATCCCGTTTTGAGTCTCTACCTTCCGTTAAACTGTGAGCTTTCTTCTTTTTCCCCTTTATGTTCTCCTTTTCATCCTTTCTGCGCTTTGTGAAACGTACCAGTCAGTTGGGATGGGGAGGGAGGCTTGTGTCGCTGAGGATATCTATAAAAGCCCTCGTCGCAGTTTCCAGCCCGGGGGGCAGATGGGCGCATGTTTGCGTGCGAACTCGTCCCCGTCACCCTTCGCGTCTCTGCTCCGAGGGCAGCGCCGAGCGCCAGCTCTCCATCTGTGCCCGCGTCTGCCCCTTGCCTGCCCCTCGCCTGCCCGCGGTGTCAGCCTAATGTCCCCATGTGGGATATCAAGCCTCTGCTTCCTCCAGAAGCAGGCGGGGAGGTCACGCACATACATACAAACACACACATATAAACACACACACACTCATATACAAACACACACTCACATACAAAAACACACACACACACATTCATATGCATGCTTAAATCCCTCAAAAACAGGGCAAGTGGCGTAAACTCGCGATATTACACGAGGACGCTCCCGTTACCTTTTTGCCTGTCGAAAGGTATCGGGCCAGGTGGGTAACCATTGTTGTGGTGCAGAATAGTAAAACGATAGTGAAAGTACCGCGCAGGTGCTCCGGTTTAAATTTGTTGGGTACATTCCGTCATGTTGGAGTCCCGCGCCGTGAGCAGCTGTGTCCGGCACCTGCCTCTGGTTCTCCCACCGACAGAGACGTGCGGGACGGCGGCTTCGGCCTAAGTGCCGCGGAGCTTCCAGTCACCGACGGCGGTGAGGCGTCACCGGCAGGAGCCCCGGGAATGACAAATATCGCCACTGAGGTTGCACACGCACAGCTGCTCTAAATGGGATGGGCATTACCCAGCTTCATTTCCATAAGAATTAACTGTTCCCGAACCTCGGGGGAATAACTGAGGTGGGGGCGGGAGTGCTGTCGGTAAAATTCGCCGTTCCGGGGGAGGGGGTATATTGCGCCAACAGATGGATCGGCCAAATTTCAGAAGTGTAACCGTCCCCTCTTTTGCCGTGGCCCTACATTGTAGCCTAGCAACGGCGTATGAGAGAGTTTAAAATGGAGGGGACTCAACTTAATAATTTAAGTAAAAAGGTCTGTTTATTGAGGGGATTAATTATGCTAAATTAAATACTGGGGATCCTACGTCCCTGACTGGGGTGGGGGGAGGTTGTAAAATTGATTACATGTTGTACATTGTAATTTTGTACTTCCTTTACACACACACACAGGTCTGTAATTGTATATGTGGGGACTCCATTCATTTCTATGGGGAAAACTCTAATCCCAACATGACGACCTTAACCTCTACCCAGCCCTAACCTTAACCAACCCAACAAAATACCAGACATTTGGCATTTTTAGTTTTTTGATTGCATTCACTGATCTTTTTGGGGACCTGAAAAATGGCCCCCAAACAGCCACACAGATGACATACGTCTAGGTGTCCTGACCTGACAATACATACTTTCATTCTTCATTACATGTTACGTGCTGTGGGTAAAATTCGCCAATCTGGGGGAGGGGGATATCGTGCCAACCGATCAATCAGCTAAATTTCAGAAGTGAGTGCAAACATTCCCTCTTATACCGTGGCCCTCAATGTGCTAACATTTGACTTTCAAAGGCGAATGGACTAAATTAGAAAACACTGGATGAAGTTTTTGATCCTACAGGGAAATTCTTAAACATGATACCATCCAGCTGATATCAATGGCAGTGTGGTCAGTGGAGTTTTCTCTCCGTCGCTGTGTCCTGCTTGGTTTACATCCTCAGCTTGCTTCAGCAGCCGGCGCGATGGCATAATGACATGTTTTCAGCAGAGGTGTAATATTCAGCAGTGCGGCTTGTTACCCAGAGCAGCTGGAGGGCCCTCTGAGACCCTCGGGCTGATGAGTCGTCGAGCCCTTGCTCTCCCGACGAGACGGAAGACTGCGTGCCACCTGGCAGCGGGGAGGCTGTCCCGGTCCGGGGCTCACAGCCTCGCCTGGGGACCCATCCAGTGTTCATGGGGCCCAGAGACACGCACAGCCCACGTGCCGGGCCCGGCAAATTCTGCGGAGGGGGGGAGCAGAGGAAATACAATGGGACTGGGGGAGGAAGTGACATTAATTACATCTTCCTGACAAGCCGGGGGGGGTCGGGGGATGCGGACTGCCTGCTGCTCCATCTGGTGCCGAGGATTCCGTCGCATATTAGCGCGCCTTAATGAATATGTTAATGGTGACTTTCATGACAAAAGAGCAGGTTCCTCTAGCTTCCCTGGAATTTTAATCGCAAACTGTAGGTGAACTCGTCCTCTCCTGCTCTTCTTATTTCTGGGTCTGTAACGCACGTATGACATCAGCCAGTAGTTCAGGTCACCCAGTGCACCTGGGGGGGGGGGGGGGGGGTCCAGCATCTTCCAGGTTGCTAATTTTGTCCAGCTGAACAGATCTAGTTTATGCTAGAAGCAAGTCTAACAGGTACAGCTCATGGCTCATTAGGAGGCAGGTATAGTAGAAGACTTACTGGACTTTCCAGGACCGGAGTTGGAGACATATGATCTACTAGTGAGGAACACAAGCTGAGATGTTCTGGTTTCTTGTAGCTAAGAGACAGATTATTTCTTGAGGTTAGCTTCTCTGTAATAAAGTACTGGAACTGCTAACCTTTACAGTGATTTAATTTTTAGCTAAATATTTTTGCCAATTTGATAAGGTCTGATCACAGAAACTATGGAACAATGAGGCAAAGCTTTGGAACAACTGTGTGACATTTCAGACCCCAGTTAGTCCAATCGGACATATTGGATATTCTTTTCAAGATTCTGGATAACAAGGAGGATCAGAAATAAGCTATGGGAACTGGAAGCAGCATCCCTGTCCACCATGAAATATGAATGACGTGGCCCCTTTTCAGTGACCTTCCAGTCTTCCACAGATGTAGTGCATATTTGGAATACGGAGACGAGGAGACATTCCTTTGCTTTCCATCTGGGAATAATTGGCCTTGTGAAAAATTCTCTTGGATATTATTTTGCATATTAAAACATTTATACAACATTTTAGGAGCTTTATTTTGTGGAAACTTTTTCCTTCCACTTTGAAGCACACGAGGCTTTGCTTTCCGGCGCACACTGTCACAGAGTCTTCCCACATGGTGTGCGGTATGGGGGAGACGAGACCTTGGAGCGGAACAGCTGAAATCTGTAACAAGCTGATCTGTAACCTAAATGTATGCTATTGCCCCCCCCACGGAAGCCAAAGGAAATGGAGTCAAATGACGAGCTTTTGAGTGAGACTTTTCAGATATATTAACTGCTCTTGTGTTTTATCACATTATTTGTCAAACTGCGGCGATTTGCACCTTATTTTGCGCTGAAGCTCGTGCCATAACTATCCTGATAAGAAGAGCTATTGCACTCCTTCAAAATTGGGTGTCTTATTATGACGCCTCACAACCACTTCGGTTGTATTTGGATTCGGTCCAGCAGACACCCCTCGTTCTTCAAAAAGCATTTTTTATTGGTAAGAAGGTGGCTTTTTCTTGGCATGTGTCTTCATTGTTATTTAAGACAATCTGAACATCACTCGACCTGGTTGGAGTTCAGTTGAAAATGCAAACAGCAGAGAGTCTCTTTTCACCTCTTTCAGGTACCACATACAGCCTCAATATAAAAGGTGATGTGTAGCGGATCGGGCATGCTGAAGGGAGCAGTAGCATGTGGAAGTGGTCTGCTAAAGAAACCTACACTGAGACAGAAGTCCTCTCCAGCCCAGTGGCCAGACCTCAGCATGCCGGCTCCACGGTCGTTTGGGGACTCGTTACAGTGTGTCCCTGAACAGTTGTGTATTGACGGCATAGCTCTCTGAGATATGGGGTTGTTTACAGCCACTCCTGTGCTGGGGTGGGGGGGACTGGTAACCCGTCGTTTTCAGGAGGAGGGCAGCATCTGCGCGTTCTGCAGGGGTTGTATGCAGGGATGGTGGGATGGTGGGATGGTACGGCGGCTTCGCTAATGAGCCCCACTCTGTCCTGGGCTCATGACGGTGCCGCCTCACCCCAAGATCCCTCTTTGAGTTCGGGGACTTGTTAGTCTCTCGTCTTGAACGCTGTGCCCGACTCGAAGTCAGGTGTGTCTTTGGAGAGCGCCGTGTGACACGTGTCCTGGCCACAACGCGTGCCGGGGGTTTGGCTGTCTGAGAAACTTCCGTCTGGCTGTGCGGAAACCAGGTGAGTGCAGGTAATTAATGTTAAACGGTTGATATTTCTGCCGGTCTCTCCAGGTTGTGGTAAGAAGCCCTTCATCATGCCAGACTCACCTGCCGACGTGAAGACTCAGCCCAGGGTGACTCCGCCCACAATGCCACCGCCTCCGACAGCACAAGCGGCCCCCAGGACCAGCTCATTAACGCCCCCGTCACGTGAGCGTAAGACAAGCTCGTGAGGCCATGTAACCCAGTTGTAAAACTTGCCCATTTACTTCCTGTTATAAATAATTAACCTTAGCATACTGAAAATGAACTCGTTAGCTAAGTAGCACTTTTACAATTCTCCACAGTAACCGATGGCAGCGGCCACTCCCCCACCACGTCGAACGGAGTCCCCTCTCCGCTGGGTGGCTTCACCACTAGACCTTCTTCTTCCTCATCCTCCTCCTCGTCTTCCCCTTCCTCCTCTTCGTCGTCCGTGTCGGGCAGCCTGCAGCTCCCGTTGGCGTGCGGCGCGCGGCAGCTCAGCAAACTGAAGCGTTTCCTGATAACGCTGCAGCAGTTCGGCAGTGACATCTCCCCAGAGATCGGCGAGAAGGTCCGCACGTTGGTGCTGGGCCTTGTGGTGAGTGCGAGCCTGCGCCCCGACACGTTTATGCAGATGAGTATCCCCTTGCTAGCTAATTGTGGGATTGTCGTTTAACGTCAACTTTGTGTAAGTCCTGTTTGTATCCCTCTTCCATCTCATTTACTTTTCACTCTTTAATTCTCCTTGTTAAAGTAAGTAATCAACATGGGCAGAGCCAAACCAAAGCTCAGGAGGCTGTCTGACTATCACAAGATGCCAGTGCAATCTGGATGAACAGATGTAAGAGCAAAGGAAAAAAACACACAGTCCTTGGATGTGGCTGCAGATTTTAGCTGTATAGCTAATGATTTATTTAATGTATTAGATTTGCCGACCCGCTTGCATGTATATTTAGCAGGCAGTCTTTGAAAGTTTGTGAATGTTTTAGTCTGAAAAATGAACTGAAGGTGATAGAAGGATGTGACCGGTGATTTAAACAGTGTTTGGATTCATGTAAGGATTTGGGAGATTCCAGAAGGATTATCGTTTCCTTGGTGAAATGTCTGGTCACAGATATTGGTCATAATCTGTTGTAGGCTGGCGTTCACTTGTTAATAGGAATTCCAGTGTGAACGGTGGCTCTTCGGCCCAGTAATCACCTTACCCAGTGTTGTCCATATTTATTCTCAGTCTCTTACTCTTTTTCAGAACTCTACTTTAACCATAGAGGAATTTCATTCCAAACTACAAGAGGCCACAAACTTCCCCCTGCGACCATTTGTCGTGCCATTTCTGAAGGTATCCCAAAATCCACTGCTTTTTAAAATGAACTGAGTGCTGTGCAGATGTGAATATTTCTTTTGTTTACTTACAAGAAGTCCACTGCCTGAACTGCAATACATTTTAACAAGGCAAATAAATACTTTTTGCTTGTTTTCCAAAATACTTATGCTATGAAATTGCAATTTTATTAGTATTAACACTGATATGTGGTTTATGTGAGCTTAATTAAACTCACTAAAGACTGTAGTAATACAGATGATTAATAGATTTATGTTAATGTATTACCACAGTTAATTACTCCAGTTAACTAACGGCATAATTTATTGTTAGTAATTAAACTGAAAACTTTCTGTTATGCAATTTAATACCACAAGAATGCCATTTTTGTAATGGACTTAATCAGTTTCAAAGACATCATATTAATGGTCAGCATTCAAATAAACACTTTGTCAGCTAAACCTGTATTATTAAATACATTGTAATAATGATAATGAACCCATTTGGAAAAGATACAGTCTTTTCTAAAATGTTAGCACCTGTCTAATGAAGAGTAACACTGAGGTCACCAACGTAGCAGTGCTATTCGTAACTTGTAATTGTCTTACTGGTGTTGTTCAGAATACGGGATGCAGTTATAATGTATGTATATTTTCGCTGCGTGCATAAATACTGCTTCCCTACCCAACCCAAAAACATCTCTGTTGCTCTTCCCGTAGCTTAGCCAGGCTAATTGTCTTTCCCATAAAGAGACGGCAGATGTATCTTATTAAAATAATACATCACAGATGTTAGAGCTCTTCGAAGAGAAGCAAATACAACAATGATGTGCCTCTTACCGTGTCGTCCCCGAAACTACTCAGTATATTCCTGATGTCACACGTTCCCATCTACTCACGAAGCATTGCGTGATGGCTGCCTCAGCGTTTAAGTTCCCTGTCAAGGTTAGGAATTTAAAGGAAGCCATGCCGTGCCGAGAGGTAAACATGCTAACTTTGTGTTAGCTAGGTCTCCGCCCTTGTGTGAGTAGACGCGCTAAGGTGAGCACCTCTCTCTTATTGCTGTAGGAAGTTCCAGGCCGCCCTCAGCAGCAAATATGGCTCCCATTAGGGTCAGGCTGGCAGCTGAAGGAGCCAGTGGAACAAACAGGAGTTGCTCACCGGCTTCTCTCTCTCCCATCTTCTCCACCATATGGCTGATTTTCTCGGGGCCTCAGCGGGGTCGGAATTAAAGATCGCTCCCAACTTTTAGTGCCGTTTCTGTCTTTCCCCGGGAGTGTTTTACAACAGAATGCCGCGCTCACGGTGCCACAGAGCTCAGCCAGGCCCGTATGCTCTTGGTTTTGTGAGGTTACCTGCAAAGCCACACTATAGCAACATGGTGGCTTATATCCCATCATTCCTCAGGAACTGACCTGGAGTCTGAATCTCAGTGAGCTGAATGGCGCCCCTGATTGATCTAGGCAGGCAGATGCTGGACGAGAACAGAAATGTGGACCAGGGGAGGAGGCCGAAGGACAGGATTGAGAACCACTGCATTATCCATCCATCCATCCATCTCCTAGCAGTTTATCTGGGTCAGGCTTGTGGGGGGTGCCTGAAGCCTACACTGCCTTGCAGTATTTTTAAAAGTCTCATTTTAAGGTGGTATGTTGCTGAATTGTGCATTTCTCTTATCTTAAACCATTATCAGGCCTCTTTATTTAAAATAATTAAAGCTGCAAGATATTATGAATATGGGCTAAGTGTATTTGCCCGGATGTCCACTACTGACATCAGCGCAAACGTGTAGTGAAGTTAGCGACCTGCTCCAGCTGCAGCTCCGTCCTGGTGCCCCTCGGCCGTGTCCTCTGGTTAATGAAAACTCGGCAAGCACAAAGCGCACCGGGGTTAAAGTTCTCCCGTGCTGCACTCGTGTTTCAGGGACGCCGTACGCGCGCTGCAAGACAGATGGCGTGTGTTTGTTAATGGTGTGCTTTTAATTGCGCCGTGAGCGGGGTAAAACCGGTGAGTGAACACTTAAACGAGCAATTCGGGCATCTGTTGACAAGATGGCAACGACCTCATTACCCCACCTCCACCTTATTTAGGCTCGGCTCTGAAATTTCAAATCATTTTGTCTGCAGTTTCAATTATGGTCTAATGATGGATTTAGAAACAAATAGACTATATAAAAGACCAAATATTGTGCTTATGTAAATGTATAATGCAAATGTATGTAGGCTTGATGTTGCTGGATTAATGAAGTCTATCTATCTATCTATCTATCTATCTATCTATCTATCTATCTATCTATCCATGTGCATGTAGAAGTATGTTGAGACAGGTCTTATGATGGAGGCTGGATATAAATTGTTAAAATCACTGTCCATATACATTTAAAGTAGACCATAAATGATAAGATCCTATCAACAATGTAAAATCTCGGCGGCAGCAGTGAGAGTCTGACGTGTCTCTGGCTCCCCCTGCAGGCTAATCTTCCTCTGCTGCAGCACGAGCTTCTGCACTGTGCCAGGGTAGCCAAGCAGAACCCAGCCCAGTACCTGGCCCAGCATGATCACGTGCTGCTTGACAGCAGAACCGCTTCGCCCATGGACTCTTCTGAGCTGATATGTGGTGTCAGTAAGAACGGCAAGAAGAGGCTCCCCGAAAGGTGAAGTCACGTAACCTTTTTCAGGCTCTGTGACACCTCTGTGTTCTTGTATGCTGCGTGACTCACTGTTATAATAGATGGTTTCAACATATTGTTACCCTCACATTTACATGAGTACATATTATGCATGCATTTTATTACATAAAATTGTAAATTAACCAAGGGAATCTCAGGATTAACAGATTTTAGTTAACTGGTGACAAGAATATACAAGAAAGGTCCACATGTGCTGCCCTGGCCATGGAGTTTAATCAGGGGGGCGTTTAATATATTGGTCCTTTTTCTCATCCACAGAACCAAAGAGAATGGTCCTAATCGGGAGTCCCTGGGCCCCTCTGGAAAGAGGCGGTGCACAATTAGCCCCTACCAACCAAATGGCATGCCGCACCCCACGCCTCCTCCTCAGCAGGCCTGTTTGGACAGTACGGCTGTCACTCATCAGCAGAGGGGCTCCCATAGGCCAGCCAGCTGCCGGGAGCTCAGGGAACGAGCCAGGCCATCCAGTAAGCAGGCAATCAGGCAACGTAATGGAGACACCTTTATGTAATATATAATCCTCAGAACTATGCCAAATAAAACAACTTGAATATAGGGTTAGTGCTGTGCAAAAGTCTCAGGCATTCTCAGAAAATGATGCTCAAATGATCTCCATGTTGGTGTAAATGATGTCATGTCTG
>JAODJX010000136.1:19114504-19127369 GCA_026776945.1 Isichthys henryi
ACTAAAATAGCGATCCTCTTTGTAGTATCATGTTCCACTAAAATAGCGATCCTCTTTGTAGTATCATGTTCCACTAAAATAGCGATCCTCTTTGTAGTATCATGTTCCACTAAAATAGCGATCCTCTTTGTAGTATCATGTTCCACTAAAATAGCGATCCTCTTTGTAGTATCATGTTCCACTAAGTTAGCAAGCTTCATTATGTTCCACTAAATTAGCAAAAATTCTTTACAATATCGCATTCCGCTAAGTTAGCAAGATTGATTATGTTGGCATGTTTCACCACGTTAGCAAGCTTTTTGTAGCATCACGTTCCACTAAGTTAGTGAGCATAGGTGATTCTGGGCTTTTCTCGCAGTGGCTACAAGATGAGAGAGCCCAACCAAGTGCACATTTGGACTGGTGTCCATGTTGAAATATTATGAATCTCTTGGTATTGAGTCATCTTAAAGCACCGCATGGGGAATTCCTTCACCGCGACAGTTCTACAATCAGGTATAGGATGCATGGATGGATGGATGTTCAAATGGCATTTTCTTCTGACCAGTAGGGGATACAATTGCACCCCGGAAAAATCGCCTCTGTTAACGAGCTTGTTGCCCTTTGCAGCTGCTGAACTGCATCAGGGACATGGTGGAGCGGAGCAGGTACTCCCTCACCGTGCTTCGACGCTGCCAGGAGGCAGACCGCGAGGTGCTCAGCTACTGGGTCCACCGCTGCAGTGACATGGAGGACCCCAAGAAGAGTAGTGCTAGCGGTCAATCGACAGGGGTGACATCAGGGGACCAGAACACCACCTCACCCGGTACTGCAAAATGTCTGGGATTTTTATGCATCATAGCCATTAAATACAATCCAACATTGGAAACCATCAGTTTCCCTCTTCTTCAAGCATCATGGTAGCCCTTTCTATTGACCACATACTGCATGATACCAATATGTTTTTTAAGTTAAAGAATTGACATTTCTTTGACGGACCCCTTTTTGTCTAAAGCAGCTTATGAGAGACGTAAGAAGGATGCAGCTGCAATACAGCCAGGTATCTTCAGCGTTGCAGGTCGACGTGCTGCATGAGTGCAGTGCCTGTCTGCCAGTGTGATTTTAATTCCTTGTTTTTTACTTCTTAGAGGCTCACAGAGAGTTGCCCCAAAGACACAGACCAGACAGCATGCCTGAGGAAATCTGGAAAAAAGCAGGTGAGAGATCCAAGCATATAAACCCTTCAGGGTTTCTACACATATAACGCAGGCGATGCCACTAATTGGCTAAAATATTATATCAATATTACATATAATGTGTAATTTCGTATATAATTTAACTTGAATTTTCAATCCATTACATCATGCAATGCAAATTAAAATCCTGTTTTTGGAATTTTTTGAACGTCAGTGTTCCACTGTAAGAAACGCAAAAAATGTCCACGTATTTTCACATAAATATTTATATTGTGAGTCTGGTACGAACTGACGTGACACCGGTGTGGAAATGGCCCCACAGAGGAGGCTGTGAATGAGGTGAAGAAGCAGGCCATGCTGGAGCTACAGAGCGCTGTGTCTGAGGCGGAGCGCAAGGCCCAGGAGATGATCCGCACCGAGCGGGCCCGCATGGAGCGCACCGTGGCCGAAGCCAGGCGCCGAGCCACCGAGGACCTGCTCTCCGTCATCAATCAGCAGGAGGACTCCACCGAGGTCAGGTGCCCCCTCCCCGTGTCGGAACCGAGGGACCGTCTCACAGAGTAACTGCATTCAGGGCTGGACTGGGACTGTGAATTGGCCTGGACTTTGACCCAGACAGACCCCTCCATACATAAATACCCATGATACATTTTGATCATCTGGGGCAGATCTCATGATAAATTTTGCCGATTGGTGGGGGGTTCCCGCATAATGAACCTTGCCGATCGAGGTGGGGGTATGCCAGATAGCCAGTTCAGACCTGATTGGATCAATGATGCTTTGTGAGAATTGCACAGAAGTTTGTGAACAGTGCATAAAAAGAAGGCAGGTTCCAGTGAAAACATATTACAAGATAACGATAAAAGATTATTTTTAAAAATCAGCAATTATGGCTGCTAGGCACTGAGAATATGGCACTGGTGACCCAGACTGAGATTTCTCAGACTCCTGAGAAATGTTGTGTGTATGGTCACCTAATACTAATCATAATCTGAATAAATTTCTATATAATTTAAAATTGATCATTTAAACTCTTTTTAAATAAGAAAAAATATATACTTTCTCTTTAAAATTATGAAAGGCTGAAACTTTTAGTTATGTTCCAGCTGCAGAACACACTGTTTCTGTGTACCTGCCATTTTCAACATGTACTTCTGATGTGAATCCTTTTATATAAAGAATAGATTTTCTTTTGGTTTTAGTACACATGCATTTATAAGTGTCTCTCTGCTGCCCCCTCCACAGAGCTGCTGGAACTGTGGGCGGAAGGCCAGCGAGACATGCAGCGGCTGTAGCACAGCGAGGTACTGTGGCTCCTTCTGCCAGCACAAAGACTGGGAGAAGCACCACCAGGTGTGTGGTCAGACCCCAGCAGCCCACCCGCAGGGTGACCAACGGCCTGCTGCTGGCTGCTCCGCCGACACCAGCCCCCAGGAGGACCTTCCAACTGCGGCCACATCTGGCCCTGACACACCCCCGACCACTGACACCTCACCACACTAGCATGCCCCCTGCCTGAAACCCTCTGTAAAGCCTGTTTTCTGGAGTAGTGCAAGTAAGGAGAAGGCCAGTACTGAGCAGAGGTAGAAAATTCAGGTTCAGAAAGTGCAAATCAACCAGTCAGATGAGTATAAAGCATCACAGTCACAGAGCACTCAACTGGTTGGTTGAAACAAAATCTTGGTCTGGATTTGTATTTTGCAAACCTTAATATTCCTCCTCTGGTAATGAGTCATATTGACTTTTGATTTAAAAAAGTTGCTATTTTGTGTTTATTATTGTTGCACTGCTCACAGTTTCTATCAATACAAGTATTAATACTGTTTACTGCGGTTCCCATTCTTGTAAACAAAGGTGCAGCAAACTGCACATCATATATGTCCTCCAATGGTCCTTCTCCATTTCCTTGGCTTAATACTCAACCTTTATTTACAGTAGATAAGAAAAGCTCTCCTAGCTGGTAAAAACCGATGAAAAACCCATTTTAAAAATAATGAATGGATGGCTGGTTTTGAACAGGAAGAAGAGAGAAAAGAATTTAAGAGCACAAATGCCTCATTTTGAGAAAGTTGACTATCACGGGGTCCTATTGCGAGACACACGTATTAAATATGGCAGCCATTTTAGCTCCTGACGATACCACAATATTGGCAATTCTGCAAAATAAATTAAGAGGTCAGAGATTTAAAAAAAAAAGAATCAATTTAGAAACACAAGCAACCAATTCATGAGTGACTGTGTTCCTTTTCCTCACCTGCATCCCATCTTTACTTACTGATTTAGCATTGTAGTATTGTAATGCAGTTATTCTGTGTAAAATATCCAGTGGTAAATGATTCTATGTGTTTGTAGCTTATCTACACCCCCTATGTTTGTTATTTAAGATTTACAGCTGCTTTTCCATATGTGTGGCACATGGTGGTCTTTTGAAAGGAAGAAAACACCTCAAAGCTGCTTCTTCAGTCTGCTCATACATTATATTGAACCAAGCCTTGATGCTTTTCAGAAGATGTGATAAAACTGATGGTAGAGTTTCAAACAGAGGCCCAACCACAACGGAACAGAGGTGTCGATGTCAGCAGTATTCTGAAAGAGCGAAAATGGAGAGGTCAGCCAAAGAAAGAACAGACAAAATCTGAATTTTAAGTCAAAACGTATCTGTGTTTACTCTCAAGGTCAATACACAACACAAAGTATGTGCATGTTTAATAAAAACATGAGCTCTTTCTTGTAAGGACAAAGTCAAGCTGGATAATATGAGAAAGTGAGGGTGATTCTCTGAGCAGCACAGCACAAAAGAAGGAAATTACAAGCTTATTTATACACGCGAAAGCTTCATTGATCATCTGTGCAAACCGTGGTGCTACAACATGTGTGTTGACTTAAAAAAATTGGTGTGGCCTTGTAGCAGCTTTCATAAATCTTACCAGCGGGATCTTCTCTTCCAGGTTATTCATGTCTCGAAGGGTTCAGATTCAAATATTGTCATAAAGTGTTTTCAATAACAGTCTAGACATGGGAGGAAAGATCCTACTTCAGCTACACACAGGGAAAGAATATTAATAACGTGTAGCTATCTCTACCTGTCCTGTTTAAACTCCAAAGTCTTTAATGGCAAAATGTCTTACTCTACCTCTGATATGATTTAATAGCACTTGTCAAAGCACATAGGATGATCTAATTAAACCAAATGGGCACAGGAGAACAGGAAAACCAAATCCATACCGCTTCTCAGTAACAATGCAAACCTCACAAACCTAATAAAACTAAAGGTTAAAGAGCAGGTTCCTTTATGCTGGTTATTTGTACAGACCCAGTAAAATTTTAAATTTGTTGGTCAAATGCATTTTAAAATAGTTTGCATGGCATATTCTCCTTGCTTTTTTTTTGGTTAGGAGAGGGATACCTCTTAGTAAAGTACGTGTGATAAAGATTCATGATTCATTTTCTAATTGAAGTAAACATGGCTGAACAATAAACATACAAATAATATGCCATGGGGAAAATTTACTGGTCAAATTTTCCAGTAAAAGCAGGAAAATTATGATAGACTAGGTAATTTATTTAAGTAATAACCATCCTGTAAATCTAGCTTTCACTAAATGAAAATATTGTGCAATACTTAATTGACATGTACCAGATGATAATTATAAGCTGTATGCTTTGTGAGCACACGTCATACATTTTGAGACCACTGTGTCACAAATGTGTTTGTTCTTTTCTATATTTAGACTGTAATGTATGTTCTGTACAATTTTCAGTCTTGAAAGTTGCATTCAGGTGTCGCTGTACTTCGTACATTGTATTAAACGTATGCTGATCTCTATACTAGCTACTCTGGTACTAATCGTATTATTTTGTTAGTTATTTTGCTTTTTCCCACAGTTAGAATTATCAGTTTATTCTGCAAACTCTTCCTTAAGATGATGTATTATAACTGTACTATCTACCACTCTAATCATGCTCTACATGCACTAATACTGTTAATCCTGTGATTTTCTCACAACAGAAATGAGCCATATGTACGATCTGTACATGCCCAGCTCTAGTGGTATAGGCACGTATAAAATAATGGTGTGACATTCGCGAACGATTCCTTTGCGGGGAACGGGTTCTTCGTTCGTTCCCTTCCCTCCTCGACTATGGCCAGTGCGTGCAAGTGAGAGTCAATGAGGCATGTAAAGGCATGATGTAAGCGAGCATATGATTGGGTGGAAAATTTACCTCGGACTTAAGTGAACGAACCTACAGTGAACGAACGACCAAGAGCCTCCACGTTAGTTCGGAAGGAGAGACCCGAAGGAGTGAACGGGCTGGTGAACGAGTCGGTGAAAAAGAGACTCGGCTAGAGAACGGGAGAGCCATACCTCGTTCGTGACTGAAATACACCATCTACTGGTACAGTATATAGGCTACATATGCAGTGACTTTTCGTATGCAGCAATTGAATTTCAAAGATGCATCATTTTCACGATTTAAAACGATATTAACCAAGGTTTGTTAGCGTTTGTACTCGTTAGCTGACTATATGATGAGCTGTTAGATTTGCGTTTTTACAAACATGACTAGCTGCTGTACGATGTTGAGAGACTTATACTATAAACAAATAAATATTTCTCTCACATGATTTATGGATGATACTCCTTAGCACTATTTAGTTAATAATGTGCTATTTTTGACATATAGGAACGCAAGTGTTTCAGATCTATTTCATGCAGACAGGAAATGCCACTGAAATCAAAACGAATCTTTTAGGTGAGCTGTGTCCCAAAAAAAGGTAATTCCGCCTATCACTAACATAAAAGCTTCACTATGCTAAAGCTGTGGATTATAATAATGATGCGCTTTAGCTGGGCTCACAAAGCGACAAGGGCAAAGTAAACTAACACCAACCTCACCATATCCAATATATCATCAACCTTTCAGTGTATTAGCAATACGAGAAAACAAATACTAAATTAATTCCATTAGCAACGTAATACAATCTACGACATATTTACAATGTTGTTTTACAGTTCGCCTATGTGGAATTAAACAGTGGTGGAAAAAGTAGGTCTACTCATTTTTATACTTGGCATAAGAAAAGTACCACACCAAAACGTTATTCAAGTAAAAGTTAGTCGAATAAAGTAGGCTTATTACTCAAGTAAAAGTAAAAGCCAAGCATAGTTAAATAAAAAAAAAGGAGACTACTGCATTCAAATCTAATAACTGGTCTTACAAAAAACACTATCCTTTTAAATTCACTCTAGACAGCCTTGTAAATTATACTGCAGCACAATAAGGGAAAAAAGTCGCAATGTTTCTTTTTACTCAGGAAAAACGGTGAATCTTGCCGAGCTTGCTGACTAGCAAAACAACGTTATTTTTTGTGGAAAAGAAAAATCGATCTAAGGGTAAGAATCAATAATGGTCGAATTATAAATATTTCGTGGACCGGTACTTCTAGTGTGGCGAATGAGCAAAAAGAAAAACATATAACAAAAAGAGAGTGCATCAGAGCTGCGCTATCAAATCCACCTGTTTTTGAACAGATCCAGGCTACTAAGCATATCACAACATAATAACACGGATAAAGTTATTCCGTAAAAAGGACGTGTCATCAATACGAGTATTTTATATTACCCACTTTCCCCTGTGTAACGCAGCGCCCCCTGGTGATGTTTAACCGCAGCTGTATCTGTGTATCATCTGTGCATCATCCATTCCAAGGATTTTGAGGTCCTACACAATGAATGCAGGTAACATGCCATAACTTCTGCCGGCCCACCGGGAAAATGCCCGGTTTGCCAGATGGCTACTCCAAGCCTGTTTATTCCCTTATCTTTGGTATGATTTTAAAACCTACATTGTAAGCGATGAAAGTGAATATTGATCATGACTCCTAATCAATATCCGATTTAATCGGAAGCTTGTCGAACCGCCAGCGGCTTTAGTGATAAAAGCCCGAAATATTTCTGTAACGGTGACTGCCGTACGCGGAATAAACGGCCCCCGCAGGCCGAATCGGGCGTGAGGAAACCCGGGACGAACGCGGGACGAACCCGGGACCAGCCCTCACCTGCATCGCAGCTCCCAGTCCGGTCACTAGTGGCTCCTGGAGCCGCGGGTCGGTGCCGAGTGGTTCGGGGGGGAAGCGGACCTGTCTGTCGCCGAACTGGCAGGTCTGCCTGCAGAAGTTCTTTTCTTTTTAAATTAACCAAAGCAAGCTGTATGCGGATAAGCAATTTCGTCAAGTGTTTATCCGGAGCCACACAATTAGCTTTTTCCAAGTTAACTAAAAGTAATAAAAATAGCAGAAGTATCCGCCGGCGGTGGACGCGGAGGGGAAAGGGCAGCTACTGGCCTGGCTGTTCTGCGCCGTAACCGCGTATGCAATTCACAGTTATATTCAGCGATAGACATTTCTGACATGTATAGAACATGAATATCTGGCCAGACTGAGAGCGAGAAGATGTGTATACTGTGGCTTGTAGGCGAGATGGGCGATCGGTGCTGATAAGTTTTATTTCCTGCGCTTGTCAGCTGCGGCGTGGTGCGTTTTAGCCCAACACTTTTAACTAGCGTGTTTTGTTGGTTTTTATCTTTTAGCAAACTGAAATTGGATCACTGTGAGCCCCGCAGACCTGCGACCGAGATACGTTTCGTTGGTCAGAAAGATTTTTCCAAAGTTACATCAGTTGTACGGCGCAGAAATGCACGCTTACAATGTTAGGTGTTTTTGCATGAAAGCGAGCCGTCAGATGTACGTTTTAGCAAGTGCTGTGGATGGTTTTTGGTTGATGTCTTGGTTTTATCGGGTATCTGTTTCTTTTTAAGTAGAAAAATGGAGTTGTCAAAAAGAAGGATCTACAACAAGCATCTGGAGCCCGCAAGGCCGCTCCGGCGCTTGAACATCGATCCGGGTAAATTACGAGTTTATTAGGCTTGATACCTTGCCCTGATTTTTATATTTGCTCAAATATAGGAATATACTGACTGGTTTTATTAACCATGGCTTGTTCGTAATAAATAATGTAGAAAGATTACTAAAATTGCTCTGCCGTGTGCGCTAGTTTAAAAAGCATGATCATTGCTATTTTCTCACTTTCGCGTCTGTTTTTCTGCTTTGGCTTAAACTGGGTTTCCAGTCTTAGGAAAAGTATTTGCTGGATCAGCCAAACTGGGAGCCATATACATTTAGCCCACTCAGCAGGTGTGGCGTTTTCAGTTGAAAAGAGTAGATCCAGTTTATCTGTAATGGTGCACACTAGTGTATAACACAAATCACTTCTGTAGCTATTTAAAAAAATAAGCGTTGGAGAAAAATGTCTGGAATTATACTAAAAAGTTCTTCTGGATGTGTCACTAAAAAATTAAGTAATTAAGTGATTTTTTTTTTTACTGTTTATCGGTGTCCATAGTGTTCTCAGATCCCCAGCCTATAGATTAATTAAGTCCTTTTCTGCCATGTCCTGAAAATTAAGTAAAAAAAAAACAAAAAGAAAAGTGATGTTCACTTGAATTCAAGACCTGTCTCACTAGGAAATCTAAGTTTTAAAAAAATTGCATTTTTGGTGACTCTAGAGCAGGGGTGTCAAGTTCCAGTCCTGGGGGGCCAGAACCCTGTGTAGCTTACTTCTGTCCCTGTTCCACCACAAATGATTCAAGAGCTTTGTGGTAATTAGCACAAGGAGGTGCAAGGAGTTGAATCAGGTGTGTTAAATGAGCGGAAATCCAAAAATGTGCAGGACTCTGCCCCCCCCAGGACTGCAGTTTGACACCCCTGCTCTAGAGAGATGAAGGATTTCTGTGTGTCCTGATGGATCGCCATGCATGAGCAGTATATGAGCACTACAGCCTTCGGAATATTTGACTGAGTTGTTTGAACCAAATATACAGGATTCTGGGGCAGAGAAAGTGTCATCCTGCCCTTAATGCATTGGTGGCACCGACTGAAGAACAAAAGCAGCATGTAGTGTAATCAAAGATTATTTAAGTAGCATCCTGTACCTACAGCTGAAGAATATCATGATAATCCTGTGATTACTTTACTGGGGGTCGTGTACCCCTTTAAAGAGCATGGGGAGTTGGGGTACCTGTGAGGTACATAAGCAGGTGCCCAGGGTTATGATGCATGTTTGATCATGTGGGTGTACATTGTTAGGTGCTTGTGTTACAAGGCTGCATGGGTTACGGCTAACAGTAGTGCTTTGTGGACAGTTATTTTATTAAAGTACTATACTGGTTCCAAACCTGTGTAGCCTCTTATTCAAGATTGCTACAAGACTGTACATTCTTAAATTGAACTTAACTGCTTTCTCATATTTCAATCAGAAAATAAGTGTTTGCGTTCAGGGTTTCATTATGCTCTGAGAATGATGCTTCATTGAATGCTTTGACATTTTAGTATCACAGATGAATAGTATAATGTTTGATGGCGTTAAAAATATAACAAAAATATTTAAGTACCTTCACAGGGTTTTAAAATATGATGTATGAATTTAGCCCAGGGGTGGGCAATCTTATCCGCAAAGGGCCGGTGTGTGTGCTGGTTTTTGGGGTAACCTTTAGGTCAGCTGTTCAAACCCAGGTGTGAGGACTCTTCAGCCAATCAGTCTTCTAATCAGCCCACCCCTGCACTAGACTATGCAAGTGTTCCTGTCTTGCCAGTACTAAGCGGGAGCACTGCGTATAAAGACAGCCCCCCCCAGCCCCGCCCACTGGGATTCTCCTGCAGCCCAGAGCTATGCAGCATTTCGTCTGGCGTAAATGTCACCATTGACTCACATCTGTCCTTCAGGATATGTTCGGCTGACAAATATCTGATTCTATCCATAAAGTTCTTATGCGGCGTCACCTGCAAACCCGGAACAGAGCAGGAGCGTGTCAGTGCCGCCTTTGGAGACATGCTAATGCTGCGACTGACAGCCGCTACCACATTTTATACACACACCTTTACCACTAAAAGCCTGTAATGGACAACAGGGAAAGCCACCCCAATCTCCACACAGCGTCACACCGCACTCTCCTCAGAAGACCAGGACGAGCTCACACCTGGCAGGTCCAGGGCTGCCCTTACTAAGTGCCTGAGCGCATTATTTTACAGCGACGTTAGCACCAAGAGGAGAGCGCCATTCGCGGTATGCAGCATCTGAGGACAGCGGTCGTTGGGACTGTTGACCTCTGCACACTTGAGGAGCTCACATGCCTCCATTTCTTCCTGACACATTATTACGCATAAACACACACTGTCACACGCCACGCAGACGCCTCCATGGACCCATCCCGGGCGAGCCGATGCCTTCTAGTTCACCAGAGCGCTCCAGATGAAATGCAGCGAATCACTGTTGTGGAACGGTGCTCCGTACCGCACTTTACCGAGGCCACTGGAAAAGTGACTCCCTCATTAGGCCCCCGCTGTCATGTCGTAGTGACTAATTGCCCGACAGTTGAATTACAGGTGAATGTTTTTTCCTTGAAAGCACAAGCTGCCCACTCCCCCCCCACCACCTCTTTACATTAATGGGCGGCACTGCAGGATGACTCCAGTGTCTGTAGGACCGGCTTAGCATTGTTGTATTTCTGAACCGCTAACACTAACTGTGCATTAGTACATTCTCCATACCAACTGCTGAAACTTACTTAAGGAATGACAGGCTCGCCAAGGTCTCACTTTACACCTCCCTGATTCAATTCGCGCCCTCTTTGGAGACGGAGAGACAGACGAGGCTGGTGCCGATCCTTGCCATCAGACCTCAGGCGGGATTAGGAGACCAAGAGGAAGGATTTTCTGAAGGTGCAGTGGAATTCCCAGTGGGTGACGGAGCACAGGAAGTGACCAATGTTGAACAGGAAGTAACATCATGAATGCTGGCACACGCTGCATATGCATTTGCACGTTTGTCGTACCTCAGTAGATAGAGCAGAGGTAACCCTACCAGAGGCTCTGCACAGTTTCAGCTCCACCTAACGGGTAATGGGAAGGAATATCACGTCACACCCCACGGGAGACCATAGTAACACTAATGACTGTGAGGCCATTCCCTGGAGAAGGGGCATCACCGTCAGTCTGACCGCCGGCTCTTGCCGCGGCAGCATTACAGAGGGGGTGTAACGGCGGACATGGGCTATTTCCATGGAGTTTTAGAAATGGGCTGCTGGAGACCGGCAGCAGAGGAGATGATTACAAGGGGAGACGCGAGAAGCAGCCCTCATTTGTCAGGAGTGACCTGACACGCACACAGCTTAGCGACGCGGCCCCACCAAGACTTATGGACCAGGGCAGCGGAATCGGTGCCCTGATACCCTGCATTCGCAAAACCATCCCTTTACGATTAAATAATTCATTTTTTGTAACATTTCATGCACTTTTAAACGATACCAGTCTGCTTTTAAAGCTGAATTTTGGCACTAAACCTTAACTGCTGCTATAGCCGCAGTGCCGGAGAGAAGATTAAACCAGGCAACACACAGGATGGACACTTTCATTACTCGCTGCAGGAGGCAAATATGCAAAGTAAAAAACACCCCACAAATGCACATTTGGTCCCTTAATGGCGCCGCTCCCCCCCCCCGAACCGACCGCAGGGGACCTGTCACCGCTCAGCATCGGCGCAGTTCCACAGCGCCTCTAATTGGCTCTAAATATAGAAGCCGGCGTCCGGCCCAGTTGGGCAGCGAGTGCAGGAGCGCAGGAACGCAGCGGCAGCAGCGGGCGCCGTGGACACTGTTGCCGAGGCGCGACGCCAGTGCAGGAGGATTGAAATAACCGCAGTGTCCTTGGGCGGCCCGTCTCCCTGCCTCTCTCCGGCAAGCATCCTAATAATCGCGCCAGAGGCGGGAAGAATTTGGCAGGACACAGCCTAGACACTCGTCCCAGAGATGCGGCACTCCTGGCAGATGCAGCACCCTCGCCGATAAAGGCACTGCACACTGCACACCAGAGCCTTTTATCCACAAAAGGCCAGTAGCGTCATGCTGCCCGCGCCATGCAGGCTGCCAATTCACAGCAAACCCTCAGCTCACTGGCTCACCAAAGCATTTACATACATTTTCTCATGATTAAACCAGTTTTGTAACAAGTGCTCCATCCTTCCACCACGTTCTGCAGACTCACAGGGAAACATCCGGAATATGCCGTTCGATATGAGGTCAAAAGCCTCCAGACGGATCTATTCTATTAAACACATTTTTTAAGACCAGTTCCGCCTGGGGATATTCCCCCAGCGCCTGCTGTGATAATTTAAAAGTCTCAAATTTGTGGGGGAGGATTAGCTGCAGGAAGTGTCCCGCTGTGACAACGAATAAAAACTTGATAATAAACAAAACAAATACACAAAGGGTCCTATTCTGACCGACAGGGGAGGAAAGTGTGTTTACAAAATCTTGACCGCCCCCCCCCCATACTGCCCCAAGAGTGACCATAACTCTGTCCTTGCCCCTGTGGGGGGGGCCAAACAAGTGAACGAATCCCGACCTGTGTGGGAGGTGCCCAAGTGGACGAATCCCGGCCTGTGTGGGAGGGGCCCAACAAGTGGACGAATCCCGGCCTGTGTGGGAGGGGCCAAACAAGTGGACGAATCCCGGCCTGTGTGGGAGGGGCCAAACAAGTGGACGAATCCCGGCCTGTGCGGGAGGGGCCAAACAAGTGGACGAATCCCGGCCTGTGCGGGAGGGGCCAAACAAGTGGACGAATCCCGGCCTGTGCG
>JAODJX010000136.1:19133857-19166257 GCA_026776945.1 Isichthys henryi
TTGTCTTAAGAAGAGAGGCTGGTGAGTTCCTAAGAAAGAGTAATACGTCATCTGCATACAGGCTTATCTTATGGTCTTATGGTCTATCTATGGTCCACCGAATTTGCTGGGCAACTGACAGATCATTTTAATGGTTGCTGATGACCTTGAAATTTAACCATTTAAATGTCACCAATAATTTGAATAATCAGTTAGCTGTCAATTTAAATTAGATTTGAAATTATTCGATGAATTAATACCTCGTTTAAATGATGTCACAAAACACTCCACAGCTAAGGGGGAAGTTTAGATAATGGGGTAATACACTATCTGTCAAAAGCTTTTGCACACACTGCGATTTTCCACATTTACATTCTACTCACTTAACATTTACTGAACATAAATAATTTTACAGTATGTTCACCATTTGAGTATCTTTATTAGCAATAAAATATCTTTGATTCATCAAAGTCTAGTGGTTAAAACAGCAGGGAAAATCTGAGGCATTCTTTCTACAAGGGACATTAAATACGGCTGTTTCATTTGACGAAACGGTTAAAGGTGCATTTAAAGTTAATGGACGGCTTAGAATCTGGCTACATTATCTCCAAACAACCAGTTCATAGGATGGCAGACACGCTGTTGCATGCTTTTGGTATGGTGTGCAGGAACTTCTGTCTGGTAGTGTAATCATTCCCCAAAACACTTACCACAACCAGTGAAGAGGAGAGGGATTTTTAATAGGCATTGACTCATTTTGTCAAATGTATTAACTTTTTTTTGGTAAAATATATATTCCTGTCGTGTTCTGTGTACTTTGACTCGGTAGATAACGCAAAATAATTTAATGCTTTTGAGTCTAAAAACTACAAACTAAAGGGGCAATGGAGGTTTTTAATATTTCATACAGTTTATCTTGTATAAGTTTTGTCGGAACCCGCGACCCAGTAGGATAAGCGGTTTCGAAAATGGATGGATGGAGAAGTTTTGTCGGCTTCCTTGAAAACGACGACGGTCATTTCCCGGAATCGCTGTTTTTTTGAGTATCGCATAATCCTCTAGGGGGTGCTATGAACATCTCTAACTGTGTTATATAAATATATCAACAAACTTTGTGTAGTGAAAGCTTATTTAATTAATTAAACATGTATACTTGCGGCCTGTATGTGCCGCATATATGAATTAAAAGCTGGTACAAAAATAAACGTAGAGAATAATGATGAGAATGGCTTCATTTCGGTAGGCTACGTTGATAAAATTGAGTTTTAATATGTATTTAAAATACTAACCAATAACGAAACTCTTCGTTTGCCACGTTTACTTTCTGTTGGCAGCTCTGGTGTTTTTAAGATCCTCCTACAGACGTAACCGTCATCATTTATATTGACCACTCTTCATGTAGAATATAGCTGCTGCCGAATGCTGATGGGATAAGCTTATTCCCCGTTAACCGTATATAGAAGAAGGACACGTACTGTACCGCACCCTATTCCAGGTATCTTCGATCAGCATATAGGGTAAGTTTGTCATTGCACAAATAGGCACAATATCAAGAAATTCTCTTATTACGGACATCTCGGATGGTTTGTGATATGTGGGTTTTTTTTCACAAAATCACCTAATATGGACCATGGGCGTTTATAGGTACGATCACTCGGGGCTATAGCCCTGAGTATTTTAGTACCGATGCCAATCTTCCTTCAAAATCAAAAAAGTCAAGACCCAGGTAAACTTGACTGAACCCCTGATCTTTTCAATAGCTTATAGAAACTTCCTTGGCATGGACCCTGACCAGTGAACAGGAAACCTGAGGCTGGGATGCACGTTGTCGTGGTTCACCCGCTTTCATGCCAGCTGTTGCCACGTAGGAAACTAACACTGCAGTTATGCCGAAAACAAATCAACCCAAATCAACCTTTTCTCCGCCTAAGTTTGTTAGTGATAACTATAGATTCGTTTGCAGTCGCTTATTGACACCGTTCAGTTTTTCAGTGGACACGTTGTGTTTTTTTGTCTTAAATAAGACATACAGTGAAGAACCTTAACTTCCTTAGCTTTATTGTACAGTTTATTTTACTGGCGCTCCTGAGGAATTTGTCCTGAAATGACCAAGTTTCCGCTCTGCTCATTTCGCAATGTTATGAAAGTTGTGAAATCTGCATGTTGCTAAGCAATCATTATGATTAAATAATGAATTAATCGTCGTTTGGTATAGTATTGTCACTAACAGACTGTTTGAGTTAACGTTGACATTCTCTGTTTTTTTTTTAATGGTTGCGATCTTTGTAGCAAGAGGGCGCGCGTTCATAAGCCAAGTGAGTCATAACCCAAAGTCTGGCCATGCATCCGAGTAGTGCAGTCTTTATTTATATATATATAATTGTTATTGTTTATATATATAATTATTATTGCCCCCCTGTTCGTGCACCTGCCCCTGGAAATGTCTCTGCACGGGTGTATCGGCTGGCACGAATCAGTTCATAATAATCACACTTAATGTCGCACGGCGTTGAACTCTAGTACAACTAGTGATTTTGTTGCATAGGGCTATTGGGTTGTGTTTGGGTATTTTACTGATAACAAGAAAATTGTGATTTGGAACAGATCTTGAAGTAAACAAAGTAAAACTCTAAAATTCTGTTTTTAGCAAGATGGCCTCTGGTCTCAAAGACGAACAGAGCGGGACTCACAAAAGGTAGGAAGCATCGTGTAGGCGGCTGGGCGGGTGCATAATCCCGAGATGGAGAGAGTGTCCCTTGGAATTTAACATGCGCAGAAATTTAAGGCACATCATTCCTCATACTGGATTCTGTATAAATGGGCTTACAGATTCCACCATACTTGTATTTTACAATAAAATACTATTATTAAAAACAGCTAATAGAAGAATGATTCCGGTAAGATGTTTTAAATAAAAAATATTTCAAATTGTGAATTAAAAAAACCCTTGTGATTTTTTTCCCTTTCCCTTTTCCTGGACCTCTTTTGCAGCCCGAATCCCAGTTACATAAATAATCCACACTTAGATTTCATGAATGAAGATTTTTTGTACCATTTTGACCTGGGAACAGCAACACATGACTTACCAGCAATGTTCGGGGATGTGAAGGTAAGTGAAGCATTTTAAAGCTACTTTGTTAAAGATGCTAATGGTCAAACCAAAATACATTATGGAATCTGTGTATAAATGACTTTGACTTGTAGCCCCGTTTTGACTGGTAGCCGTGGCATTCTGTCGACTAACGAATTTGAATTCTATAGTTGAAGGTCAAATCAAATATGGTGCGTTTATATACACTGCTCAAAGAAATTAAAAGAACACTTTGCAAACACATCAGATCTCAATGGGAAAAAATCATGCTGAATATCTATACTGATAGGGACTGGGTAATGTGTCAGGAACAAGAAGATGCCACATCGTTTGATGGAAATGAAAATTATCACTCTACGGAATTCAAAGACACCCCGAAAATCAATGTGAAAAAATGATGCAGCAGGCTGGTCCACTTTACAGAAATTTCATTGAAGCAACTTAAAATCGCACTCAGTACTGCAGTTTGTATGGCCCCCATGTGCTTGTATGCATGCCTGACAACGTGGGGGCTGCTCGTAATGAGACGACAGATGGTGTCTTGGGAGATCGCCTCCCAGATCCGGACCAAGTGTCAAATCACTCTGCTCAGTATCATCTCTATTAAACACGAAATATTTCTACACAGAGTAAGATGAATGTCTTTAATCACCAGTTTTCTTTCACTTTTCTCCTCTAATATTATATATAAATGATTACTCAATGAAATTTCAGACTAATTGGTAGATTGCTCGATGATTGATATAATCGAAAGTGACAGCCCTACATAATCGTCACGGAGAATTTTGGTATTTATTAATATAAGCCTAACCCATGTCTGACAAAGCAGGTCCGGATCTGTTTCTCTTCACTACTGTGTATTGCTGTTAATCTTGGGTTTCAGAACTCATCACAACCTAATTCGAGTTGCTCTTTTTGCATTATTTAGATTCTGTTCCTCCATGAACAGCCAATTAATTGTTGCTTAGAATTGGATTGGAGAACAAGGCCCTTAACCCCAACAGCCCCAGGGTTGCTGCCTGACATGGTTTTCTGAGGACATCCTTTGATTTTCCTCAGTTGTGCTTCACTTTACAAAATCTGTCTGATAAATAAATGTAATGGACTTCAGTGCATTTTTCTTCGGAAGGGGTCCATAGAATTAACCAAATTTGGGCATAGATCTGTGGCCCAGTCAGAGCTGCAACTTCAGGGAAACTCAGAGCTGAAGATGCCAATGTTCTCCTCTCACTCCATGTTAGTTTGTGTGTGTTGGGGGAAGTTCATCGAGAATGAAGTCATTCATACAGTTCATTGCTGGAGAACTTAAGCTGGGAGACCCAAAGGATGAATACCCCAACATCTGTGCTGGTACCGACCGCTTCGTCATGTACAAAGTGGGACCTGTCTTATCTGTTAGTGTAAGTGTTTTGTTTTACCGTTTCTCATTCATCAATGCCAGATGTATTTATTTGATCTTTCTTTATCTGGCATTGTGAAGTCTCACATGCATTAATAACAAGGTGCTTCCATTGAAAAATGTCAGTTTTAAATTTTGTCTGCCTGCAATGGGAACATCTGGGTTAGTCCCTGCATTCCACTTGTCGCTTCTGGGAAAGGATCGCGACCCCACGACCCTGCATAGCACAATTATGGATGGATGGATGGATGGATGGATGGATATTAGCCTGAAATATGTCACATGGGTCATAATTTCTCACAATGACAGTAATCTTGTGAGGCTTAATATGGATAATGGAGGATGGTGTGGCTCGGTGAGATAAGCCTCTATGCCTGTGATTAGAAGGCTGCTGGTTAAAGCCCGGCCTCAGCAGAATAGTCGCATACCCATGGGTCCTTGAACCTGGCCCTTAACCCCCAGCTCGCTGAGCAACACCAAGGTGGCTGCCCCTTCACTGTAACGCTCAAACCTGCTCACACCTGTCTGTGTCTCATGGAGAGCAAAAAATGACAGCCTCCACATGGGGATTAATGAAAGTGTCACTGTACTTGGCACATTCCAAAAAAATCCAAGCATCTCTTTTTGAATGGTATGTCCTGCAGCATAATGGGGAACCTTGAGTTTGCTCTACATGTGGCTCTGAGTCTCAGGTGTAAAGTTGGTCTTCTTGCCTGTTCCAGCATGGCATGGGCATCTCCTCCATTGCAATAATGTTGCATGAACTCATCAAGCTCCTGCATCATGCACGGTGCAGTGACGTCACTTTGATGCGCATTGGGACCTCCGGCGGCATAGGTACAGATCCACACGCATTTGCTGACCTAAATGTGTGAACATTTATTTTGTCCAAGTATCTTAGGTTGTTTATAGATATTTGAGACAGCATGCTGCCACTTTTTAGACGTGTGATTCAGATGTTGTTGTTTTGACAACTTTGCATATCTTAGGCTGGGAGGAGAAATCATGCATCATCCATAAGCTTGATTTTATTTTTGTCATAATGCTGAACTCTCTGCACATGTCCTCTGTTTTTTCTCCTCTGTTAGGCCTCAAGCCAGGCACTGTGGTCATCACCAGGCAGGCTGTGGATGCTAGTTTTGCACCACAGTTTGAGCAGGTCATCCTTGGAAAGAAAGTGTTGAGAAGCACTGCCCTGAACAAGACGCTGGCTGAGGAGCTTCTGCAGTGCAGCAAGCAGCTGAACGACTTTGAGACGGTCATTGGCGACACCATGTGCACTCTAGACTTTTATGAAGGTGCCAGTCACACAGCCTTTAGCTTTTATGGAAGAATTATAAGATCACTCTGATGTATAATCTAAGCAAAATGAAAAGGAATGTGTATGATAAAAAGTTTTAACACATTTTTAATCATTTTATTTATAGTCAGTTTTTTGCTTTGCACACATTCTTTTGTACTTGCACAACCCTTAAACCAGAGTAGCAAGAGGAAAGCTGAGTAGATGACCGACGCAGTCAGGGGCTGCTGTAGGTCCAGCCTGAGCAGACGTCATCACGCTGGAAGGATGGACTGTATGAGAATTTATTATCTGACTCCAGGTCAGGCTCGTCTGGATGGCGCTTTCTGTTCCTACACTGAGGAAGACAAGCAGCGCTACCTGACGGAGGCCTACCGGGCCGGTGTCCGCAACATCGAGATGGAGTCGACTGTGTTTGCCGCTATGTGTAAGATGAGTGGCCTTCAAGGTACAGTGTCCCATAGTTTTTAGTCTTTTGTGTCTATAGCTATTTGTTAGGTTTGCGGCATCTTTAGTGTGTTTGTATCTGTGTCTATATGCACTAAAATCACCAAAAGTCTCGTATTTTGTCTGGTTACTTATGGATAAGGTTAGGGCTGGGCAGGGCTTAAGGTCGTCATGTTGGGATTAGAATTTTCCCCATAGAAATGAATGGAGAGTCCCCACAAAGATTTCATTACAAACCTATGTGTGTGTGCGTGTGTGTGTGTGTGTGAGAGAGAGAGAGAATATGAATGTAGGCCGCAAGTGTATTACTTTTAATGACAGGTCTGCAGTCTGCAGGGGTGTCATTAGAGATTTTGGGCCCCATGAAAGTATATTACTCAGAGGCCTTTGGAATTGTCCTAACTGCCCCCCCCCCCCTTTTCAGCGTCCCTGCAGGTCTAACCACCATGAAATGACATAAGATAAATTAAGGAACCCTGAAACTACACTTTTCTTTTTTGAAAGTTCCTAATTTTTATTTTACACAGTAACCTAAAATTCACAAAATTCTATGTCATGGTGAAGAAGCGTTTCATCACCTGGCAAGATTTTACTGCATCTGCGTAGAAGACACTTGTATTGTGAGGGACCTTCAGGCTTGAGATGTTTGTTTCTTGTGGGAGTTTCCCTGTTTCAAACCTGACCTGTTCCTCAGGTTTTACCCTTGATGATGTCAGAGGATTGTCCTATAGTCCTGTATTCTGTGCTCTCCGGCTTCCATCTTCCAGGTGCCGTTGTGTGTGTCACGCTGTTGGACCGTTTGCAAGGGGATCAGTTGACAAGTTCCCATGACCTACTGCTGGGTTACCAGCTACGTCCACAGATACTGGTGGGAAGCTACATCAAGAAGAAACTGAATGCAGTGTAGGAAGCAAGGATGAACAGAGCTGATTTCAGAGATTTTCCAAGGTCATTGTACACGACATTTTGGATGAACTATTATATTATGTATGAACTACACTCTGTTTTATTTAGGAAAGATTTCCTCAGATATCACTACTGTTAATGCCCTATATTTACTACATAGTTCAACAAATAGATGCTACCAAAAGCAGATCATGCTCATCTAACATTATGACTATTAATATTTCAGCACATGCCAAAATGAAATAATTAGCTTTATAACCTTGCACTACCTGTTTATTTACATACCTGATTATAAGATAGTGATAGTAAAAAGATTTATTGGAATTTTTAAAGCGATCGTTCTACGAAGTTTGTTTTTTTTAAAAAAAAAAAAAAAAACTTTATATAACTCAAAAAATTCATTATTTCAGATGATGCAACTCATTAAAACCTTGCCGATTAATTAGCCAGTTAAATTAGGTGCTGGAAAACCATCGGGGCTGGAGATAAAGAATACTCAGAGAATGCTCGGTCTTTTCAAAGTTTCATAAATCTTGTTCAGGGCAGACTCAGTGAAGTGGAGAATGATTATGTGTGGAGTTCAATATCCTGAGGGTGTCGATTAATATAAATTTTTATTGAGCAACAGGTGGTCCCAAGTGGATACTGGGTACGGACAAGGTTGCAATAGAGCAAGGGGAACTTTTTTTATACTATGGAGGGATTGTTTTGGAATAAAATTCCTGTTTAGCACTAAGTGCAAATCTGGCGCACGCTCAAACGTAGTTGTTTGGCTATAACGGACATGCAGGCTCTGCCTACAAGGCGCGTGGCGTGCCGGTGATATCCAGCGCAGGTACGCAGTCGGGATTATTAATAGTCACGCGTCATGTTAGAGAAATATACATTATTATTATTGTCATTTTGTAAGTTGCTATGCTTGAAAATAATGACCTGCAGTTGCCTCATCTTAAATCGGCAATAACAGTTCTGAAGAAACTGTCGCTTGAATATTGCCATCCCATATATGGTGATAAGTACTGTTAAATTTCATTTGCATATCCTGTTTGTGTACCCCAATAAAAGGAGCTGCAAGGGAGGTGTTTTTTCGAAGTTGGCAGCGTCTGGCTGAGAGGCTGAGACCTCGATGTCGAGACCGGACTTCCCTTGCAGCAAGTAAAAGATCATTGCAGTTGTCCGTGTTGTTCTGTGTTCAGAGACTGGTTGGTTTTCAGCGTATATTTAGGGGAAAAATACCCAACACATCTAGTCAGGTAAAGTGTGTTTGCTGGGGTGTGGCATGAGTAAATGGTGTCCTGTAGTTGTGTTCTGGGCATACAGCGTGACTAATATAACGAACTGTTTTGCCAGGTTCCTTGAAGTCTGTTATAATGGGATTTTACTGTACTGTATGTGCTAACCTTAACAGAAAACTGGTAGTAATGTTCAAAAATCATTCATAATGCATAACCCCATACTCTTTGCAGCCTTTTTGACTTTTGTAAATCCACCTGTACAGTATAACATGCAGTTCTAGGTGTGCCAAGAACAATGCTTTGGTGATGACAAGGGTGTGGTTATCAGACACACCTAATGTCACGGTCAGAATCATTTCTTTCAAAACTATGGTTTTAATGCAGCAGTTTAAGCCAAAATATGTCCTAACCTGAACCTTCTCTTGGCCAACTTAATCCTCCTCCAGAAAGCACCGAAGACATTTTATAAAAAGTATAAAAACATGGACCCATTTTAATGCATCTCCAGAGCTTTATTGTCAAGGTACAGAAAGGTTTCATTTACAGGTTCCCTAAAGAGATTCCCAAAATGCACTTCTGTTATCCAGACTGCAGCCCATGAATTTCCTGCATGGTATCAATATGTCCTTAAGGAGAGGGGAAAAAAAAGCTTAATTTGGTTTTTTTCCTTGCAATTTCACAGCACGATTTCATCACACCTTCCTTCCAGGCTGTGCATCCTAGAGCATGTCAGAATTGCATGGCAGTAACATATGACAAGTGATGATAAAATCTAAGGCCAAGCTAGGGAGACACCAACAGACCAAGTAAAGCATTAGCGGGGGAAATAAAAGCTTACACAAAAAAATTATAATTGTTTCCTGGCTTTTCTGATCTTCAAAATTTGTGCACAAATTCCTCCCAGGCTTACCTGCCTCCCTCAACACAGATTATAGAAATAATTCTTTAAAACGCTATACATTTTACCTGTGAGATCAGAAATTTACAATCATTCATGATATGGTCACAAATCAGTGCAAAAAAAAAAAAAAAACCAAAACAAAAATACACAGGAACGTAGAAGAAGAATGAAGAATGAGTGAACCAAGGTCCTGGATGAACATGGGTTAACAAAAGGAGTGTTCCAAGCGCAAGTTCACTTGTATCGAGTGATGAAAACTATCTGTGTCAGAAAGGAGGTGTGCCTGCGGTAGTGGTCTTGGGTTTCTCTCCCTTTGTGGCAACGGTGACACCCTAGTCTGGCATATATGGACGGAGATGGTCGTCTATCCCACCCACGCCCCAGCAGGTCAGCTGATCCTGTGGCAGGTAGAGACAGATGCTGCACAACTTGAAGACTGTAGCCTTAGTTTTTGGAGTCTGTTTTAAAGGAAGATTGCATATAAGAATTATTAATGTAATCATTGTGCGGCTTATACAAGATTAATCATCCATTCCCCTTCTTCAAATACTGTTAATACAAGTTGTTTGAGCAATGCAAATTGCTTAACAGTTTTTAATCTTGAACTCAATTATTTTGCTGAAAATGTACGTCTTAACTATACCCTGAGAACAAAAGCTTTTGTATCATTTATAGACAGTAAGTTGCTTTGATTTCAGTTTTATGATACAAAGTTTCCCATTATGGAGATCTGACAGCCAAATCTAGACACCCATCATGACAAACTTGCCTGTAAGTGCTGTTTGTCCATAAAGAGGAACATAGACTGACTAGGGTTGTTCATCACCATTCCAGCCTTGTCCTTTCGACTCACAGCATGCAAGAACTGCTTCTCATAGTCGCCGTGATGAAATTCAAACTTGACCTGCATGTATACATGTAGGGTTGGAAGCAAAAAGCACTTCAGAATCTTTCAAATGACAATTTAATAAGCCGACAACTTTTGCCATCCACTTCAGAAAATAATTACACATTATTGCAGGAAGCATCATAACATAACTGAAGAGCAGCTGAAGGGTGTTCGTTAAAAAGCATCACCTGAACAGGCCGAAAGGGCTCATCACCAGATCCCTTCCATCTGGAGAACAGAAGACAGACAATCTTCTCTATGTCATTGCGAGGCCAAAGGATGAAATCCATCTCCTGGGTGCATCCAATGACATCCTAAGGAGAAACGTGGGCAAATTTCAGGGCACACTTCTGCTGGACACGGCAGAACCGCCGGCCTGTCAGCAGGACTCCCGTTACTCCATACACACTACTCACCCTGCGCATTGACTGGTAGCGAGGGGCGTGTAACTGCACCACATCCTTCTGCAGTAGTTCTAAGGAGCTCTCCAGCGAGTAGCTGCAGTCTCGCACACCTTTGATAATATGCTCTTCATAGTTATTGGTCATAACAGTTACCACTTCAGCCACCTCGAAAAG
Organism: Isichthys henryi; assembly: GCA_026776945.1. Classification (NCBI taxonomy): domain Eukaryota; kingdom Metazoa; phylum Chordata; class Actinopteri; order Osteoglossiformes; family Mormyridae; genus Isichthys; species Isichthys henryi. The sequence goes on from JAODJX010000136.1 coordinate 19,144,583, forward strand.
TGCAGACTTTTTCTTCTGAAAAGGAAAACAAAAATGACCCCTAAAAAGCAGAAGCTTCACAGCCAGATGAAAGTCTGCTGCCTTTTACTTGGTCAGAAACAGCACATTTGAATGCAAAATGTAAGACATTCTCAGAAAATGTAACGCCTGAATATTACAACATACTTTGACAATGGTGGCGGATTATTACAGATCCCCCTCATAATCTCACCTTATCTTTGAATACGAAAGCAACGTACATCTTGAAATCAAACTGGTCAGCCAAGGACTCCTTTTTCTTCCTAAGTTGAGCACGTAATCTGTTCATTGTTTGTTTTCTTCTTGAGTTTGGGTCCCCCATTTTTAGAATACTGATTGTAGCCACTGTTTTACACGGTATTTCTCTATGTATCAGTATCCCTGACTATAATATCGGGTGAGGAAAGTTTCCATAAAGGACACCACACAAACAAAAGCTAAAATACCCAGGTGAGACAGCTACCCTAATTCTAAATGCAGTGTCAAATATAAAGTTGGCTATGACATTTTTTGTTACCGATGAACAGGTCCATATGGGGAAGGGGGTTAGCTAGCTTAAAGTAGCTAGCCAACTGATTGGTTTCATTTCCACTGTTTAGGGGATCATTTCAACGAATTATGAGAATCGAGTTGGATATAAGCCCAAACACGTGTAATGTCAAGCAAATCAGTCCATAAAGTTTTTTATAAGCTGCAAAATAACCAGTACATTAAACGGTTACATAAATCAAGACAAAGTACTCATAGCCAGGCACAAAGCAAATGAGGATCGAAATTGTTTTGATTCTGGTAAATCAAAACAGACAAGCTGGCCATTTCAGGGTAGATCTCGGAATACAGCAAGACGAACAAATACCGGTTATGTCTGCTTTCTCTCGCCTTCACCCATGGCTGGAGTAAAATTACGGCTCAGTATATAGCTAGTCGTTGACTTTACACTGTGTCGTCCACCTTGTTATTAAATGTAGGAGAGTGACAGAGAGACAGGACTACGACAGGTCATTTCAGATGTCGGGAGGACACAATTCCGGAGTGCAAATGAAAATGACACGCTCATCTTTACATCGAGTGGCATCGAGTCAGCACCGGTGTTTGCATTCATAGTGACGGTGTAGCTGAAGTGCTCATGGGACCTGCACGGCTGGTTAGGAAACTACCTACATATTACTATGGGGCTGTGACGTGCGTTACTAATGGCGGCCTAGCTAGCTCCCAGTAAACAGCGCCGTTTTTTTGTTTTTACATCTCCCGTCCTCGCTTCGGTCCCCAGCAAACCGTGTGCTAGACAGCTATCCCTGCGTTAGAGTACGTCGACTAGCCGGTGAGCTGGCGACCCCGCGGCGGCGATTTCACGGAATATGCGCCCATCGCCATGGTTTTGACGATTAATGTCGAAGTAGCCAGGCGCGCGAGCTCGAGCCGAGGAGTCGGCGAACGGACGTAACGTGAAGCGCTAGTTAGCTTAGCCGACACGCTAACCCGCAAGTCAAGGACATGCACCCGGTATACCAAGCTTCCGTACACCTTTCCTGCACTCTCCGGATGCTAACGAACAGGATTCACTTTTGTTTGTTTTCCCTTTTAAGTAGCTAACGTAAGTTAGCTAGCTAGCTAACTAGCTAGCTCCCACATCTACAAGCCATGTCAAGATAAATTAACAAACCAACTGAAACCCTCCGTTCTTTCAAACGATGCATGTCTTATACTGCTTCCCGGCGGTTCCATATTATTATACGACAGCTAGCTGTAAAATTCTGTTCCGATGGGTGGTTTCAAGCGCTAGCCAGCGATGCCTGTCCGACCGAAGTACAAAGTTCCCGTTGCAGCCGAAACAACGCAACAACAGTCCAAAATGGCGGACAAAAGCCGAGATATTTTGCCGGAAACGCGGCCAAAAACGGAAGTAAGAGGCCAATGGGCGATTTCTATTGCTTCTTGCCCGTGACGCAACAAATGAGGCGTTATTTACTCCGAAAGCTATTGTGCACCCGGAGTGTTTACATGATTATTAGACAATGAGATTAGATGCTCAGGTATAGCAGACACTATTATATATAAAATTTCGGTTAGTAATAAGTCACATTTTCCAAAGCAGCAACTGATCTAAACATCTTTCGAAATATCTTTAACCGTATATCTTGAAGGCTCTTATTGAGCGCCTGAGCAAACAAAACACTTAAGCACAATCTTTATGACCTCTTAATAGAAGCGGGTCCAGAACAAAACCACTATAAGCGTCCATCTGAAATTAGTGAGAGGACAACTTTCCCACAAGCACATTGCAGTTTGATTAATATGGATATTGTTAACTACGTTAACTTTTCCGGTCCTCATTAGTGTTATGAACATATATTTTAGTATAAAGCCTTCTTGGCTGAGTTTAAGCGACATTAACAATTTACAAAATCATTCTAGTGGAGCATGTTTTTTCACCAAAATGTTTTTCTTTGGTTGGAGTGAACAGTTTGTGAGTGTCCAAGTTCTTGAAGACTAAGAAGTATATTTTATGAAGGAAATACATCCATATTAGGCCTTAAAGTCAATGAATGTCCAGAATATAAAAACTCATTTTAGATGCGTGTGTGAGTGTAGGAAAGGTGGATGCATGTAAGAAATGTTGATAATTTAATTTCTAGTAAATAATAAATAATTAAATAGTTTACAGAGAATCCGAGATATGTAATTGCTAATTATTTTAAATAAAACCTGGAACACCAAGCCAATGACTGTGTGAGATGTGCTCTTAGTTAAAATTGTGCATTGTTATTATTCCATTACAAATCACGTTACTAAAACAGTAACATTATATAGTTATATAACAGAAACTTTAAAAGGTTAACCCGATATGAAATGTCATATCTAATATAAAAACTCAAAAGCCTGTCTAATTTCTTTACATCGATATTAAATTGTTGATATAAAATATTCCTGAGATTGATATTAAATGCTAAAGACCTTTGCCATAGATAACTTTTTCCTGACATCGTATTTCCACTTGATGCCAAAATTAAAAAATTAGATACAGAATTTTTTTACATTTAGTAGAATTTTGGTGTAAGTACCAGTTTAGGACTGTCCTTGTAGCCTTCCAAGGCTGGGGATTGAATTCTGACACTATGTCTGTCCTATTGATGGACTGACATCCTGTTCAGAGTAAACTCCAGCCTTACACCCTGTGCTTTTTGTGACAGGCTCTAGGCTCTCCCTCCAAACCATGATTAGGATAAACAGTTAGGGGATGGATGGATGGATGGATGGAAGGAAATTGCCCATAGCATTGTGTGGTGTCCTATGATGGACTGCATGGTCTGCCATCCAGGGTATCCCCAATGTCACGCCTCATGCTTCCTAATATGAGTTCTAAGTTCACTGCGACCTAGTACAGGGTAACATCACTCGCCATAAAGCCGGCTGCTGTGCTACTCCCTTCCCTATTCAGAAACCTGACGCCTCGTTAGTTGTACTCCTTAAATGTTACGTATTATCTGACAATGTTGCTATAGTGTAAGAGTATTATTTATAACACATGAGTAACAAACACGATTAAGTATTAGTAGCAGATCCAACATAATGTGTATTCGCATGGGTTCAGAATATTAATCACAGACACAGGCTTGGATCTTGGGTGAAATAATTATATTTATTTCAAAGCCTGGGATGCACCATGTAGGAAAGGGGGATAATTGTTTATCGCTTTCTTGTATATTATACTGACGGTTTATATAGATGGGGTGCTGCAAATGTGTCTCCATGCAGAAATGAGAGCGGGGGAGCAGGATGTGGGAGCGGGTAGTGTCATTGCTTACGAAGACGACAGCAATTCACAAACCCCTGTCTGATTGCTGTTCCTCCCCACAGTGGCCCGATCTGCTGAGTAAGTGCCTTAAAGCAGCCTTTCTCCTGCCTGCATCCTCAAACTGCAACGCTCACTCCGGTACTGAGCAGCATCAACGAAAAACATGGCTAAAACTGCGATCGGTAAGAGCATGATCATTTTTGTTGTTATTTTCACGCTAAATGACACAGTATTACTTATGTCTCCAAATAGGAAACGCACCACGATATATTTTACGACGAAAATCTGCGTACAAAAGATGCCCGATGCTCTGAGCCGGTTCAGTTAAAGGGAGCGCCCAAAATCTGCCGCATAAAAATGAAGATTGGCTTGAAATCCTATACGAAAGCATGCTAATAGAATGTGTTGATGTGATTAAGGACTGATGATTTCTCATCTATGTCACCGATTTATCAGCTATGAATGAAATATAAAATACCAGCCGTCCTGTGAGATGCAAAAGAAGATCTGTATGTAATTTAATTTGTTTTGCCCAAGGATGAGCGAACCGAAATTCAATACTTATTTATTAATAATAATGGAAAATATATTAAATGCAGAAATAACTTGTTAGTTTAGACGGCAAGCAGTATTATTTATAATGCCGCACCTGCGGCCGTACCAGTTTATGGTTCTACCGCATAATGCAGAGAGACCCCACCCAAGATTCAGGATTACAAAGCAGCTTCATTGAAAGCCTTATGAATTAAATAATAAAAATGATTTAAAAAAACACGCATCATTCATCATGGACACAATGTTGCCGAATAAATGATGATTCTTTTTTTCCTGTAACCGAGTTTATTGAAGGTGGAAAGCGATTGCATTGTGTGTGCTTATTTTATGTCATGCAACGGTTAGGTGACAGAGATGTGCAAAGATATGGGAAGATATTGGAAATGGGGGCTTTAAGCGGAGTATGTGCTGGCTAATAGCCTCGCTGTTTTGCAACCCAGGAAAAATGTTTATTTATTTATTTTCTCTGAAAGCTGTGATATTTTAAGGATATTTATTCATTGTCGTCCCGTTAGTCATGTTTGATACGTTAATCCTCTTTTGACAATAGTCTGGTCTTTTCTATTCTGCTGCACGAAAGAGGAGGAATAAAGCTGTTTCAGTAATCTGACAAATTATAACTTGTGAAATTTCGCAATTTTAATAAAAATTCGCTTAGTGAAAACCGAATTTCAGACGAAAGGGCCATTAAATAGATAAATGATTAATAAAACAATAATTGCCTTGTGTATTGTATTCAGTATTCTGAGAGCTGTAATATATATTACGTATTCTGCATTATACAATCTGTAAAGTGATGTCAGCCGAAGGCCTCGAATACATTATACTGCTAACGTTTCAAAATATACCAATTGCTTCTATGTTTAAGCATTCTGTATAAATATTACAGCTAAAAGTATTATTAAATATTATGTATAAGTATTATTAAATGGCATATGGATATCAGTAACCTGGACGGGGTTACATTCTGTTTCTGCTTATGAACAGGACAGATTTAAGGAAAATACGGAAGTTTTCCCAATTTGTTTAAGGTTGACAAAGGGAGAGAACGCTCGCTGAAGACGTGCGTTTATTTTATAATTAGATATTTTTAGTGAATTGTTAATTGCTAATTAGAAACTCTGGGTATAGTTTTATCGTGTCAGTCGCCAATATAAATTGATGCGCGATTCGTTTTGTAACGTATGTATAAATAAATATATTGATTGGGTTTTTTAAGGGACGTTTGGTTTTACCAGACGCTGGTGTTTTTTCCAGCCCTGTTTTGGACTGTGTTGGACACAGTTGTACCAGGTGCAGCTGTGTTAAACCGCGTTGTGAGTGTAGCACAGCTGTCTGACGGAGGTGGGCCAGGCGCTGCAGCAAGGGGGCACCGCATGGTGGTCACTGCAGTGCACGCCGATCGTCGTTTCCCAATATGCAGTCGCTCCCCGATCAGTCTACACAAGGGTGTCCGGTCTGTAACTACTCTCGCTGGAGGATACTGCGTCTCCTGTTTGATCTGCCGGTCCGTGGAGAGCGCGGGGCTGTTCTGCATGGCTGCTGATGTAATGCATGGTTCTAAGCCCCGAATTGACAGCTTGTTGCATACTGAGCTCAGCTTCCATCACAAGGCACATGGCTGCGCCCGCTAATCCCGGAACGGTGGGCGCGTTATCAAACCACAGCCAGGCGTCTTCCACAGAAGTCGTTGGCATTCAAAGCGCTAGTATCTTTGATAACAGAAACCAAATTTCAGCCTAACTATAGTAGAACATTAACCCCACACTGAAAGTTCCAGTGAGGCTCATTCTTGACTCTCCGGACAGAGGAATTATGAGTAGTAATTCAACGACGCTAACTGGAGGCAGTGTACACAAGTAGATAAGAAACTTAAACCTGGTCCCCTACCCGTTATTTTGAAACACAGACATTGCCTGTGTACGCTTGCTGTCTGTTGCATCTGTAAACATGTTCGAGGGAATTTAAGACACACACACACACACACACACACACACATATACGGGAGTGTCATAAAATTGCAAAAAATGTACACCAAGGTTTATTGCTGTAGAAGAATTTGTACTGTAATTTCACCTGTGTCACTTTATCGTCTGAGATTTCTTCATAACCTTCCTTTATTACCTTCTTTTAAAAAAACCCTTACCTTTGTTCTTGAAGAAATCCACCAACTACGTGTCTATTCCTATTTCTTGTCTATTCCCATCTCTTTTTAGTAGGGATGAAACGGCATTGTAAAACAAGCTTAGAGTAGAACAGATTCTTTGTTTGGTCTCCCTGATGAAAAGCATCTCTGAGCCGAAAGAGCTGAAGAGCTCTAATGGCATAACCCCTCCTAGCCTTCATGGAGCATCCCAGAAGATCAGCCATAGGCCACCCTGCACCAAGCTGCAAACTCAGATATTTATCGGGTGATGTGACTGTATTCTTCTGTCACTGGAAAACCTTTAGTCCAGTTTAAACACCTGCAATAGTAAAATAATAGGTTGTAAACATTGAACATTCGGGTTTAATGAAAGGACATCAGGAACCATAACTTTGAAGTGGAAATCTGCCTTCAAATGTTTCAAAGGTAATAAAAATATGTTGTTTGCGGATCCCAGCTGGTGTATTTATGAAATTCCCAAAGAACATCAAGGATTCATGGGAAACTGATAAACAGAACCTAGTGCAGTGTGGGCAACGCTCTGACTTACGTGGTGAATTGTTCTATAATGTTGAAAACACTGACTCAGAACAGCACCCAGTAATACAAAGAGTGTTGATAAATACTAAGCATTTCTTTCCACACTTCCAATACTGGAACAGAAGAATTTCTCAGTGTTTTTTCTCTGAATAATAATGTGAATGTCGAATGTTCATGGGGAGTGTCGTGCATGTGAATGCGTAAGTACTTCTCGATGGATGCAGGTAAATAATGTCAAACAATTAAGTAAATAAACCTGCTTAAAATTTTGGGTGGATTTCCCATTTAAAATGATTAAGAGCCTGATTGTGATGCTTCATTTCAGCTTATAAAGAGAAGATGAAGGAGCTGTCCGTTCTCTCCATCCTCTGCTCCTGCTTCTATCCCGAGTCACGCAACAAGCTGGTTTGCGAATTCGAAGGTATGCATTTGCAGCATTGTCTACGGAGGCCAGCTTTGAAAGTCCATTAAACACCCGAAGCTTGTTTTAGATTGTTATGTGAGAATTATTGTGGTTTGTAAATCACTGACTACTTTGTCTTAGGTCCTACTGGTTATTGTTTTAGTTCTCATTAGGTTAAATGAAAGAGTGATTAATCCACATGATGTCTTCCTCCATTGTGGATTTGCAGGTTCTCTTTACTGTATCACTAACGAGTCGTTGGTCTTCTGTTTGTTCGCTGTACAGACATGGAGGTGAAGCCCATCAACAAGCGGGCTTCTGGCCAGGCCTTTGAGGTGATCCTTAAGCCACCATCACCGGTGACTGATGCAGGTTACAGCATCACCTGGCCCCCCAAGAAGAGAGAGGTCTCCCTGGAGGACATCCAGAAGAAAATGGAGGCTGCTGAGGACCGGAGAAAAGTATTTCCATGTTTTCCCTTGACATAAACAACTTAACGGATTTATTGGTTTAAATTCTGAGCATGATGAAGTATTTTATTACTCATTAGTAACAATATGTTTTACCCATCAGATTTTCAACTCTTTGAAATGTTTGCTATATGTTTACGAATAGGTTTACTATGTATATTGAACACACAGGCCATAACTGAAGCCAGATTGTGACGAGGCATCTGACAAGCTGTCACAAAAATCAAATAAATCAAAGTTTATCTATCAGATATACAACAGTACAGCATACAGCAGTAGATGCAGGCAATAAGAATATAAGAACATAAGAAATTTACAAATGAGAGGAGGCCATTTGGCCCATCAAGCTCGTTAGGGGAGAACTTAATAGCTCAGAGTTGTTAAAATCTTATCTAGCTCTGATTTAAAGGAACCCAGGGTTTTAGCTTGCGCTACACTAGCAGGAAGACTATTCCATACTCTAATTACATGCTATGTAAAGAAGTGCTTCCTCAAATTCAGTTTAAAATGTTCTCCCGCTAATTTCCAATGATATGAGAGTTCCCTACTAAAGTAACAAGTAAAGTTTAAGGATACGTAAAAGATACATACAAAAATAAACTTGTTAAATACAGTACGAAAAAAACAAAGAGAAAAGTATTAAATGTGAAAATTGTCCATAATAACAGCCTTTGCAGCTACTGAGTAGCCTAACTGAGTAAGGAAGCTGTTGTAGAGACTTTTCTGTGAATCGATACTCCGATACCATTTCCCTGATGGCAGGAGTGAAAGCGTTTGTGGCTGGAGTGGCTTGGGTCCTTGTATAGATGTCCCGGATGTTATGCAGTCCACAAACACCAATAGTCTGTGGTGTCTTCAGCAGTCTCTGAAAGGTTTCTCATATGAGGACTGTGCAGCTTCCGCACCATAGCTACATCACACTAAGCACTTTGGGGCTGCTAGTGTGTCTTGAAATAGCAACGATGACCATGTATTTTGGTCACCAATATGGAGGGGTAGTGGGCAGGATGAAGGGTCTCAGTACAGAGCCATATGCTGACACATCGGGAAGTGCAGAGTGGGGGGCCAGAACGAAAGAGCTCTAGCAGAAAACCAAGGCTGCATGCCTCAGGATTGAGAAGAGCATTGAGACAGCAATGTGTCCTGGCTTCACCAGTCCCAGGAGGCCCAGGTGCTGAAGGCGCTGGCCGAGAAGCGTGAGCACGAGCGGGATGTCCTGCTCAAGGCCATCGAGGAGAACAGCAACTTCAGTAAGATGGCTGAGGAGAAACTGATCTTCAAGATGGAGCAGATCAAGGAAAATCGTGAGGCCCACCTGGCTGCCATCATGGAGCGCCTGCATGAGAAGGTGAGAATCTAGGTCCTGAAGACAACAGGCATGAGCCTATTTTGATTTCTGTGCAAGTGTGTGCCCTCTGGTGGACACCATTCTGATGTAAAGGGCCCTCTAGTGGACATAATTAGAATGTGCAAGTATTTGCTGTAGTGAATCCCATTGTGAAAGTGCAAGTATGCCCTCTAGGGGTAGCATGAGAGCTTAGTAGAAGACCGACTTATGTGCAGAATCTACACCATCCGTACATGGTGGCCGTGTACCCTATACCATAGCCTTTGATTATGTATGTATACCCTGCAATGGACTGGCATCCTTTCTTGAAGGTACCCCCTCCTTGTGCCACTGATAACTATATCCAAGATAAGCGGTCGGAATATGCATGGAAGTGTTCCTGCTGGTGGATACCATTCTCATGTGCGGTTGTGTGTTCTAATGCACACTAAACTTCTGTCCAAGTGTGCCCCCTACTGGGCACTCTGTCAAGACCTTTATTTTGGGTTGAATCTGCAATAGCCAGTACTACCTACTATACAAGTGAGGGTTAATTTATGTGGGAGGACATGTTAATTTATAATATAATGTGGTTATTTTAGGGTGATACAGCAATTGACTTTGATATTTTTAAATGAAATGCTTAATGTGAACACACTGACCACCTGAGATGCTGCTTAGCCACCACATATCAGTAGGGGGGGGGCTCTTGCCTGCAGCTGCTAGGTTCATTGACTGTCCTCTTTGTGTCCAGGAGAGGCACGCTGCTGAGGTACGCAGGAACAAGGAACTGAGGGAGGAGCTGACAGCATGAGCTGAGCGGCCCCCTGGCCCCCACCCTCGTCCCCTTCCCCACCGCTACTCCAGTGCAGAACGCAGGCCTTGGCCATCCAGCAGGGGCAGGGAAGGACCAAGCAGCCCCCCACACTATCAGCATTATCAAACGAAACAAAATGAAAAAGCATTGCACTCCTTTCAGAAGAATGATTTGCTTGATTTACAACAAAAGTGAACATGGGTATTGTTTTTTGTAAATATTTCCTATTGTGTTATTTATACATATATATAAATATAGACAAATGTATTTCGCTGTGCAGTTATGGATTTTGTTTATATACTTTTTTTATGTTCTTCAGATCTGCAACAGTTTGTCTTGTAATAAGCTTTGGTGTTGTGAGTTGACAGTTGGCTGATGTGTTTTCGACGATGTCTGTCTAAGTGTCATTGTTAAGAATGCAAGGAGTTACTGCGCTCAGGCTCCAAGTAGATATAAGCTTTTTGGGGACTGATATAGCATTGTGACGTTTACAATTTCCTCATCTCTTCTCCGTTCTCTCTTTCTCCTACACTTACACATAGACACGCACACACACTTTCAAAGGCGTTCTCCCTGTAAGACTTCTGCCTGTTACACTTTGCTGATAACTCGATAAGATGGCGTTAAAGGACAGAGGCGTGCGCCGGCTGACGGAGCAGTGCTGTCTAATCTGCATGGCTCGCACGATCCTTCCTATGTTCGCCTTCAATCATAAGTACTCCTCATCGAATGTGTGGAAAGCGCGACATCTACTGGTCGGTGGCAAACAAGCTCCGCCAGCTTTTTCTTTTTTAATTTACTGGCCTGGAGTTACGCTTCTATGCTGTTTACGGCGTTGGCCCTCCACTTTATTCGACGTGGAAATTTTATGTAGACGACGATGTTATTGCAGAACGAAAAATAGCCTTCGTACAACCGTGTATCTGTTGGTCAGTATTTGGAGGAGAAAACATCAAAGCTTTCGAAATAGGCAGCGGAGCTGTACTTGTGCACATCAGCTGTCACGTTAGGAAACGCAGCTTGAGAATGTTACAGTCGCGATACAAGCGTGAAAGACGCTGTTGTCAGACAAAGGCCGTGTCATCACAGACATAACATATCGAAATAATGCCAAAAAAGACACACGGCCCCGTGGTCAGTGTAGCTGGTTAGGAATAGTGATCATGGTGTTCAGCGATCTTTACCTTTCTCTTGGATTTGTAATCGTCTTAGAAGAATGTGTCCGCCTGCATATTCCGCTTCCTTTTTGTGTTTTTTCCTTCCCCATATATCTTTGTGAACAATCTGTGGTCAATAAAAGTTTGGGGTTCTGTGAACACGAAGACTGTGGCTGCCTCTTTCAAACCGTATACGCTACAATCAGTGCCACCAATCCAGTACTGACATTTACGCATTTTTGTGCTTTTTGGTGTCTTTTCTATGCCTGACTTTGACGTTAAAATGTGATTTTAATACCACAGCAAAACCACCACTGTAATAAAGGACGACCCTGCGCAAGGTGTGTACATTATATTGAAGGGTTGCCAACTCTCACGCACCGGGCGTGACACTCGCTCACGCAAGAAATCTTACGATACACCTATATTATTCCATTATAAACCTAAAATTAGCTCAATCAAAAGCGTTATGGTAGTTTGCAAACCTTACAGACTATTTACAAGGCAATAAAATTGTCATATACATGTTAATGCATGTGCATGTCTGTGCAGACTAGTCTCGAATTGAAAATCTCACGCCAGCCACCTGACCAAAGTTTGCAACCCTGCACTGCATTACAGTCAATATTCTGAACGTAACCGACTAACGCGTGGGACGCATCTTCTGCGGCGTTTAATACCTGCGCTGCGCTGCGCTACCTGCACCCCCCCGCGCTGCCGTCCTGTGAGCTCACCCCCGGCCCTCTTCCCACAGCCCTCCGCACACAAACGTCCCGTTCCCACACTGCAGGGCTGGGCGCTCCTTGTCCAGGATTTCCTCTTGTCCTTAATCGTTTCCTGGACACACACAGCCGCGGAGGCCCGTGGTTATATTTAAACGCTGGCATTTTTTCAGCCGGATCCATGTCAGTTACCCATTAAGGAATGCACAATAACATTTCGTTCCATTCGCATAATGCCGGGCTATAAATACGTTGCACTTGTTACTAATTTAATAAGCAAGTTAATTATAAAACAGTACATTGTTGGGGTCCTTTTCAACCCTTTTGACTTCACCTTTAATCCACTAATACGTTTACCTTTGGTCTGTATCTGTCCTAGTGCCCGTAATACACACCTTATTAAATTAGCTTCGAGAAAACCCAGTTTCTTCACGTTTAAAAAATGCGGCTCATTCTTTTGATGATTATTTTTTTTTTGCCCCATCCTCTGTATTTAATCCTAACTTAATTCTGCATTAACCCCACTTTAGTCAAGTTAATCTCCTTCGCACTCTTCTGATTCTTACAATCCTGTTTTTCCAAACTCCGCCTTCGCCAGACACTAATTCCTTCCAATAAATAAAGACGCGTTCAATTGCAAGATATCTTACAATAAGAATTTATTGAGTAGTTTCCAAACAGTGTGGGCATAACAAAGGTGGTGTATACAGTACCATACAAACTCCTCCCAGGCACATCGCTTTCCTTCTGTACCTTACATCTTCATTTTGGAAATGTTATGGAATCTGACCTGTCACGGCCTCAAAAACAAAAAACGTTCTGTACATTTCCCAGAATTCAACTGAATGAAATGTAAATGAGCACAGAGCTATTTAAATGAGAGATGATGCTATGACTGGGGGTTCCCATTACATGGGGATGGGGCTGTTTCATAGCAGCAAAAAACAATGGTCATTTAAGGGGGGGGAAAAAACACATTCCAAGACTGGGGGAAAAAAACATAGTAATATATTTTGTGCAGTAATATAAAGGAAGCTTGCAAACGTCACAAATACAAATGTGTTTTTTTTTTTTAAATAAGATTTCTGTAAGAAAAAAAAAAATCTATAGATAGTTTTATACTATTTAAATTTACTATCCAATATAGGGACACGTGGATGTTATTGGAGTTACTGAAGTTACTAAAGTTAATCTCACATTACAAAATGCACAGGACAGATAACGTGGGGACCTGTGATTATTCTCTACATTCTCAGACCCAATCATTTTGAGGAAAGTCTATTCATTGTTATTACGTATAGAATCACTTTTGATTTATATATTTTTTTGGGGAATTTCCTGCATAAAGTGCTCTATAGATCAACACATGTACACTTGCCTACAGCCTTGCTCATGCTAGGGTCCTACTAGTAGCTTGATATTATACCAGCAAAGTACACAATTAACACTAGCTAAGTTGTTATAGGAGTGACCCCAAATACATCCCCTTTTGTAACTGTTCCTGCTTCCACATTTTTCCTTTATCCATTACAAAACAAAGCAAATTAAAAAAAATTACAGGAAGGAAAGTTTTCAAGCCGCCGTAGCTGAAACGGCCCAGCTAAGTGGATGCTGCTGGTCCTGTACAGAAATGTTCAAAAGGCCCCTATCTCAGTGGTCCAGGGTTTGTAGGGCTTCCCTAGGCCAGCAGTGGGGTCAGGTGTGCTGGAGGAGCCAGGGGAGAACAGGGGAAGGGCGCCGAGGGGGAAGGGAAATGTCGACAAGGAAGAGAGGGAGGAGAGCAGCGGCGGTGGTAGCTTGGGGAGTGAAACGGGCATGGCGGAGAACAAGGAGCCATTTGAAGGCACCCTCAAGGGGCCAGACTCTGAGGAAGCTGCACCACTCAGCTTGGCGTGACCTCGGGGGTCTGAAGGGGAGGAGGAGGGGGAGGACGACGGGGGACTGCTTGTCCTGCGTGGTGCGACATGCCCTGGCTGCTGCTGAGACTGGAAGAGGAACTGGTGCGCCGGGTGCATGCCCACCACCCCGAAGGCGGAGCCCCAGGCCAGGCGGCCCAGTCCAGAGTGTGTCTCCCTTTGCGAGGCGCAGCTGCTGAGGTGAGAGACCAGTCGCATCCGCAGCGGGTCCACGCTATCCAGGCCCTCGATGACGCTCAGGTAGCGGGCTGTCTCTGCCAGGCACTCACGGAAGCCCAGGCTGCGGTAGTCCATGGCTAGTGTGTGAGCATCGAAATACCCTGCAAAGAAAGTTCACAGGCTTTACACTCTGCAAGGAAAGGCCGCAGAGCCCCGACCCGCCGCGAGGAAAGGCCGCAGAGCCCCGACCCGCCGCGAGGAAAGGCCGCAGAGCCTCAACACCCTGCAAGGCTCCAAACAAAACCAACTGAGAGCGCCTCCTCCCCATTCCATCAAGCCAGAGGACAGAGGAGATACAATTGCATAAAATGGTAAATAATCAGTGACAAATTCGCTCTCTTAACGGCCAGGGAATTAAACACAACCCGGAACCAGAATACCCACCGGCCTTCCCATTTTTACTTACAGAACCACTCATAGTTATTTTACTTCCACTCTTGTCAACATCCATTACACTTTACTGACTGCTTTCACGTGTCTAAAAAAAGTTTACAATCATGAGAGGCTTCTCTAAAGCCTGAGCCATTTAGCTGGGCTGGGTCTGAATTGTTGGCATACATAGTGCCAAGCCAAGCAGGTCTTCATTTAAAATAGGTAGGTGGTAGATAATTTGCATTTATTCTGCTGCAGTTTGATTTACAAGTGACATTTACTATTCACCATCATTGGTACAGCACTTGGTGATTTTACCGTGTACTTGACTGGGAAATCATTTTATTAGACTACATAAGATGTAACAAGATGGAGATGGACAGAACTGACAACTTTTTAAAAAGAGTATTTAAATCAAATGAATTTAAGCTTGGGAAACATCAGTTATTGTAAAGTCAGGCCCATTGTGCTTGCTAGACAAACGGTAATTCTGCATTACACACAATAACATCTTGGTTTCTTTCTCGAAAATGTTCGCCAAAAGAACCTTAACCACCTACCTTTTCCACCAGCGGCATGAAGCATTTTAAGATGATCCACAGTCATCTGCAGAATCTCAGCCTTTTCCAATTTAGCGGAACCCTAAAGGTTTAGAAAAGCAGAATGCACACAACAGATGTAAACTGTTGTAAAAGTGTACATTTTTCTTAAAGAAGTTAATTTGCATCAGTGTTAAAAAAAAAAAAAAAAAAAAAAAAGCATAATTTCATTACTGACGGCCAGTGGATACGGGATGTGAATGAGTAAAAGGCGCTGCCACAGTCGTAGCCGGATACCTGTTTCTCAAAGGCGCTGGGGACCAGTCTCCTGAGCTCTGACAGGCTGTTGTTGATCCGGTCACGGCGCCGCTTCTCTATTATCTAGGGACAAACAGCGCCGATAGTAAGAACAGGTGCGCGCAGCCAGGGACGCGCTCGCGGACACGAGCCGGGGTGCCGAGCACTCACCCCACGGCGCACCTTCCTCGCCTGAACTTGGGAAGATGTGGAGGGAGACATCGATCCGTGCGGAGAACACGGATTCCTAGCAGGGGCGCACAAACACTGCAGATAAGCGCTTCATTCTCCCCATAATTAATTTCTATAGTACGCTATGCTCTAGTATATAATACATGTATATAACGGATTTTACAAAGAAACTTTTGAGGTTGTTTCGCATAATCATTGTTCAATAACCCATTTTCTACATACTTCTAGACAACTACTTAGTTTACTATATAGCATGCATTACCAGTAATTTAAATATTTTCTTTCATTTAACACAGTACAATTACTCGCTAATAATTACATCAACTCAATCGACACTTTAACACTTCGCCGACTCGTCAATTTTTCCTTCAGGCAACATCGGCTATTTTACTGGAAATGTTGATCACATCGTATAGTCGCTTACCCATTTTCATCGACGCTTTCTCTCTCTACTTCAATGCTGTCGTCGAGGTCACTGTCCGACGACGTATAATCGTGATTTCTTTTCATTTTGACCGCAAACAATCCTTTGCAGAGCACCGTCCGTCAACAAGCAACTCTCCCTTGAGCAGGTTCGAGCATGAAACTTCTTTCCCACGGTATAAATTCTACGCAATTCGAAGAAAGAATGGAGGGACGGATGGAGGGGGAGGGTTCCTCCAAGCAACTGGCCAATAAAGAACAAACGATCGTGTGAGTGGCCTTGCCGTTTGACGGATCCGGGGTCCGACCACGCCCCTTTCTTGAATATTCTTGACCGAGATCCAATAGATGCGCAGTGCGCGCCTGTTGTACTCCGCCCACGTGCTCCTCGTGCACTGCGGCCCTTCTCTCAAAGGAGTGCGGCGGCTGGCCGGCTGTCAGCACGCGCTGCCCGTGGGAAAGTTCCAAAGCTAAGCGCTGTTAGCCAATAAGAGGCGACGGGCGTCAGAAGCGGCGGAATGAATGGGGCAATTGGTTTGGGCGACGGGCGGTCTGTGATTAAGCGTGTGAACCTGAAACCTAATACTAACTTACCCGACCCAGCCGTACACAAAAGGAAGCGGCTGTGTTTATTTTCACCCGATGGGGACACGGCTGTAGGTAAAGAGATGCAAGAGGTGTTCAGAATATAAGACAGGCTAATTAAGGAGATCAGCACATGTAAAAACAAAACCATGTCACCAACACACTACAGTTAAATTGTCAAAACTGCAGACTAACACACACACACACACATATATGTGTGTGTGTGTGTATGTGTACATACACATACATATATATATATAACAAACATCTGTCATTATATATATGGTGCCAATAGCTCAGAAACCCATATCGACGCACATACACACAGACATTGCTCACACTCAGTCTTCAACATTAATTAACCATGTTTTCTGTTTTTTATGTTATATATACTAATCTTTATACACACTACCTTGCAGGCAACACAGGCAACATCTTAAAAATGTCATTAGAAACCCCTGTGCAGTAATACGATTTGCACGACAGTCAGACAGAATCAGCTCCATCCTTGTGTTGACTGGTCTTTTTGTGGTCATAGTACAGAAGCATGACGCCAGTCTTCTCCCTTGGCCTTACATTTACCTCTGGAATACAAAGGAGACCTTCATTGCCCGCTGATTTGTATGCAAGGAATTAAGCAGAGCCTGCTTTAAAAGAAAAGGGGAAAAGCAGTTTCTCTTGAGGTTTTGCAGTTTGATGAATTTACTACAAAATATAGAACACTGGGAGATGTTCAGTAAACACCAAACTCTTTTTTTAAGCAAAAAGTACAACGTTTATGACGCCTGAAGATAAAGTTAGATGATGTGCCTAACAGTCTATATATTGGTCACTTGATTACATTTTATTCAGTAGAGGTGCCTTTACAAACCAGTAGCTAAAACGCAGTTTATAGTAATTTACATAATATTTTCTTAATGGAAACTAAAAAAACAAAAAAGATGAAAAGATGAAAACTATTTCCTGACCCTTGCAAAGAATGCTTTTGAATAGCTCTTGAAAATATTGCCTATGTCAAAAGTCAAGTACAACTGGCAATGCAATCCAATTGCCACCACATGAGCAAGTAATTATTCAGCTGTCATCAAATGTGCTTCAGGTGTCCAGTAGAAAACCACAGTACCAAAGGTGCGACAGAACATGTTGTACAGCTTAAGGTTTCCATCTGCGTCCCAGCGTACAGGATGCAAGGGTCACTATTAAAGGTTGACATTCAATATGCTGTTCCTTGCCAGCTATATAAATTAACAGCACTGACTAGATCACATACTCCTTCTCACTTAGGAGCACTGAGGGCACATATAGAAAATAATTTAACAAAATACAAAATAACAGCTGATTTGAATTCACCTCTACCTACAATCTACCTATACACTGAAAGAAAGCCATACCTGTCTATTGTTATTTTCAGTCAATCTAGCTCTGTCATCTTCTAAGTGGCCTCCTATTGAAGGCTTCTGTAAAGGTTTTTTTCAAAGGTACACTCTCGTTGTTTGGTTCAACATTTTGTGTTTTGCCTGGATTGACCTGAGATAAAGTCAAACCTGAGCATAATTGCTTAGACTGACGTTATATTCAGTCTGATCGTTTCTGATTCTTCACTATGTGTCTTTAAAAAAAAATTATTAATGGGGCTGTTTTCGGAGGCGACAGTGGCCTAATGGTTAGGGAAGTACATTTGTGATTGAATAATTGCTGGTTTGAATCCCCAATCAGCAAGGCACCTCTGAGGTACCCTGAGCGAGATTCCGCCCCCAAGCACTGCTCCCCGGGTGCTGAATTAGCTGTCCCCCACTATGTCACATATGGGTTAAATGCAGAGGATGCATTTTGTTTTTGTGTTCTGTGGTATGTTGACAATTAATCACTTAATGATGTGTCTGTTCTTCTTATGTGACCCAGTAGCTAGATGGCATTCTGTAGTTTGCTGCTTTGATACTACATGGGCACTCGCTCCTTTGTATGAGTAAATGATGGAACCTCTTTCTATGAGGCCAGTGACAGACCACTAGGACGTCCTTTATTGTTAGATTCTATCTCTGAACACTGATTCCTATCAGATAAAAACTCAACATGAACTCATGCCCGTCAGCAACGAATCAACGCTCCCATCAGGGATATATGAATGGCAGGAAGAGCCTGGCTTTTTGATTGTTTCTCTTCTTTCTTTTTTGTTATCGGCTCCCGTTAAACACAAATCACTAAAATGGGGTACTGTGGGTGCATTGTTTTTTATTTCCCTTGCTTTTGTTTAATGGCTGGCGTGCTTTGTTTGTGATGTGGGGGGGGGGGGGGGGTTCAAATGACACTCCCAAGGGGCACCTCTCTCCTTCTTTGTCTCCCCGAGCTGTCGCTTGTCCTAATTAGCAGTTACAGACACCCTTTGTGGGTGAAGGCATGGCTCCGTCATGAAGGAGTACACCATGTCTTCACCTCCTCTCTGACTGCCGGCTTAATTGCCCAATCATTAAACCCAATCTGAGAAGAAAACAAATGTAGTCTGATTATGAGGAATGGGCAGAGAAATCCAAGAAAAAAATACCCACCAGTTAGACCTGGGACTTTTAGCTTGATAAGTGACCGTGAGGTTATTAGCTTGTTGCCAGAGCAAGCCCAGACAGAGGTGCTCCTCTGAAGGCATTAACAATTAGTATTATTGCATGGAGGCAAGGCGAGAGAGAGAGATCTGTCTGGCTTAGCAATGATGCCGTCACATGAATCCACTGTCCTGGAATAACTGGTGAAGCTCTACTTTAGGAAGAGAGAGTTGAAGAAATTACTAATGCTGTTTTAAATGTGTGTGGCACCTCTCATACTGTTTGTCAGATATGGTCAGGCTGACCTTCTTGCTCGTTAAAAAAAATTGCTTTGAAGTTGAAGCTTCATCCTGTTGACCTCCATCATCTTTGCCCATCAGAATTGATTACATATGTTCTGTGTGAAATTTATTGCTTTATGAATCTTATGTTTGGTGAATAAGGCATCACATTGAAGTCAGTCAGACCCTTTGGGTGAATGATTGCTGCAGAGGCTGGGTTTCAGTCACCAGGACCTGACTGAAGACACTCAGATGAATGGAGTTCCATCTCTCTTATACCATCTATCATCTTTTTAATTATTTTCTGTGTCATAACAGTGGCGCCACTCTGAAGACCTAAAGGAGCGTAACCCAACCTCTCTGTTTCTCAACAGAAACCGAAAGGATTCAATCCAGTAGGATTTGATGACAAATTTATTGGCAGTGCCTGCTATACAATCACGGCTCCTTCGAAAATACAAATCGTCTAGGCTAGTTTTTATATATATATACACACACATATATATATAAAAGAATGTAGCCGATGCCAAAAGCAAGAACAAGAAAAGACAAGCAAATAGTTTCCAGAATTTTCTTTCTGTCTGCTGGAGGGCAGCATGAACGGTATCTTCAAGAAACCGAGTTGAGTCACTGCACCGCAGATATTGGGGTTAATCTCGCCCCACCGCCACACCCCCACACACATGCGCCGCCTAATCTGATTACGAACCATGATCAAAACGCTCAACTTTTCTTTGAAAGTCAGGTGATTGCTTCAAGAAACCGGCTGGGGAATAATCTTCTGAGGCTTTCTGGGGGCACAATGTGTGCAGAGGAAAAAAAAATAATGGTCTTCTGCTCTCGTTTTCCATGGGAAGACGTTTATAAAAAAAAACAGACAAACATGTTCAGGCGTCGGCAAGGCTGCGTGTCACAGGACGCGGGAACAACTGTGGCAAGCCACTCCTCTCTCAGCTCCAAAGTCGTGGAGCTCATTGGTGGGGAGGAGATTCCGGAGTTTGACTTGAGGGAGCAACTGGGGGCTGGGGTTAAATTCAGGCAATGCTGGGGGGGGGTATATCAGTGGTAAGAGATGAGCTACTCTAGTCTCTGTGTCTGTCACGTCCCACACTAATTCCCCCCCCCCCCCCCCTTAGAGTTGCCATTCTCTCCGATACCAGCTCCTGCTCATACGTCTTCTGTTAATGTGTCCGTAATCCACTGCTGAAATATACAAATCCCCATTCACCCCTGCTCGGACCCCCAAGACAGTCCGACACATCTGTGTGCCGCCAGTGAGCAGCAGGGTGTCTCGGTTAGACCGCGGCCGATAAGCAGCAGGGTGTCTCGGTTAGACCGCCGCCGGTGAGCAGCAGGGTGTCTCGGTTAGACCGCCGTCACTGAGCAGCAGGGTGTCTCGGTTAGACCGCCGCCGGTGAGCAGCAGGGTGTCTCGGATAGACCGCTGCGGGTGAGCAGCAGGGTGTCTCGGTTAGACCGCCGCCGGTGAGCAGGAGGGTGTCTCGGATAGACCGCCACCGGTGAGCAGCAGGGTGTCTCGGTTAGACCGCCGCCGGTGAGCAGTAGGGTGTCTCGGATAGACCGCCACCGGTGAGCAGCAGGGTGTCTCGGTTAGACCACCGCCGGTGAGCAGTAGGGTGTCTCGGATAGACTGCCACCGGTGAGCAGCAGGGTGTCTCGGTTATACCACCGCCGGTGAGCAGTAGGGTGTCTCGGATAGACTGCCACCGGTGAGCAGCAGGGTGTCTCAGTTATACCGCCGCCGGTGAGCAGTAGGGTGTCTCGGATAGACCGCCACCGGTGAGCAGCAGGGTGTCTCGGTTATACCGCCGCCGGTGAGCAGTAGGGTGTCTCGGATAGACCGCCACCGATGAGCAGCAGGGTGTCTTGGTTATACCGCCGCCGGTGAGCAGTAGGGTGTCTCGGTTATACCGCCACCGGTGAGCAGCAGGGTGTCTGGGTTATACTGCCACCGGTGAGCAGCAGGGTGTCTTGGTTAGACCGCACATAAAGAAAGGCGTTTATTTCGGTAATACATTTTCAGATGCTTGAGTGACAGTCCCTTTATTATCGAGACCCCCGTCCTTGCCACAGGCAGGCTACCGAGAATTGCTGGCCTCTGGCATGGTCGCCTTCCTTTTCCTGTGCGAGCGGCCACGTGTGTGTGTGTATGTGTGTGTGTGAGTGCGTGTGTGTATGCACTCGTGTGAGTAGGAGGTGCTGTTTCCCACAGCGTGGATCTAATTCAGATGTAACCCAATCCCCGTGTGAGCGGCACTCGGCCAGCGCTCCCCCAGCGACCCCCCCCCCCGCCACCCTGGCTTATCACTGGCCGAGTGCGTGGCAGACATGTCTGCTGTCAGT
>JAODJX010000136.1:19175011-19192508 GCA_026776945.1 Isichthys henryi
CCAGACAACATAGCTCCTGAGATCACTGGAACACGCAAACCCCTCCACCACGATAAGGTGTCGGCTCCAGGAGAGGTCAAATGTATCATTATTTGTTTTACACAGTACAGATGGGAAACAGAATGTTGCAAGTTGCACAGTTGGAACACAGCAAATTTAATAGCAGACAGTTCCGAGGTTGGGGGTGTGGGGGGGTGTCATACAACTGCAGAAGTCGGCATGAAGCGATGTGGGACGACAGGATGGCCAGCTGTGCCTGAGAGTCCGGCTAATTGCCTGCAGACACCTGGTTCCTGCTCATTCAGCATGAGACATTCCCATCATCCCCGGGGTTGCAGCACAGGAAGTCTTGTCTTCCACCACAGGAAGTTTGAAAGTGCTGGTGCACACTGGGAACTTAATTAGCGCATTATGTCACTGCAGCTTTCCGCCGTGCAAGAGTCTTAAATAATTTTTTTCCCACTAATTTACAATGTGCTGTGGAGTTCACTGCAGTGCAGTGAACAGAAACTGTTGCAGCTGTAAAATAACATCAGACAAGATAATGGCTCCAGTTTTTGCTTTATTCCAATTCCTTTGGTCACAAAATGCGCATTTTTGGATACTTACATACTACTACACCCAGATGAACTTCCCTCCAGCTCTTTAAAGTGCAATCACTCATCCTTTACCTCTTATTTTCTCCTCCTTATTCAGAATTTCTGCACAAAGTCCTGAACAGAGAATTGGACACTTAGTGTGCAAACCAAGTGTGTCTGCAGCATAAAATCAAGGGTTGAAAATATTTCCTGTGCAAGGTTTATCACTGCATTCAGCGTGGCATTTTGTTTGGGGGTCTTGGAATATACATTGTCTAAGCTGCAACACACAATAAGTCTGTTGCCTTGGAAGAATCTGGAATTCCTTATTTAATTCATTGCACCAACCATATGAAGAAAATGTCACCATATGTGTTTGTACATGTCAGTCAGCTAGTTTATAATTCACAGAGTAAAATGTTTTTCTTAGACTTATTTTTTTGGCAAATCCATGCCATTCATGCAAAAAAAAATGCCCTGATATTGCTAACATACTCCAGTGGCGATAATTACTTTTCAACAGAAGCATTTATTATAGTAAATGCATCATAATTATCCGCAATCCTTAGTCGGTCCCCACAGTACCCAGTCCCACACCCCTGGACCGAAGTGTGTCTGATCCGTGCCACTGGGCTATCATTGGATGTCATATTAGCTGCATTCTTCACTGATTTAATCGGTGAGGTAAAACAGCACTGGTCCTTTCTGCCACAGGAGGATCCACTTTCAGTCATTCCTGAGCCGCCAGGTCGCCCCCCAGGGAGCAAGCTGAGTGGAGCCCTGTGTCAACAAGAAACCACAAGTCACAATAGCCCCGGCGTCAAACGACGCTGTTGACAGACACCCAAACAAAGGGACTGAAGAGGGAGTCCGTCCGTTCTCACACAGGGGGAAGAATGGGTCAGTGTGCCCCTTCTCCGGACCCTGTTTATACTGCATGTACATCTTTGTCTCCAGCCGCTGGTCCTGGATCAGTGGTGGCTAAAGTGTCAAGGAAAGCTTTTAACAAAAGAGTGGCATCAAGCAGGGAATGACTTATTCCTCATACAACCCGGTCCGGTGCCAGCTGGACAGGAACCTGAACCAGCCGAAAAATGGAAGAATGTCACATTTCAGATCAGGACTGCCTTTCATGCTAGTTCCCTATGGATGCAACCTGGCCGTTAAACTCCTGCATTAGCCTGCATGCTAATCCTCTGCTCGCATGAAAAGTCAAAAGACGACAAATATGAAGCAAAAATAAAATGTTCGTTATGACCTTATTTCCATGGGTGGGCGTTGTTTCCGCGTCAGGGTGAGTCTCTGTATGCTATAAACAGACGGAGATTTAACAAAATGTGAAAGCAAAAATTTATCCAAAATTTTAAGGCGTTATCGCATATGCCTATACAAAAGCAATACTGATGTACTTAATTCTGATCAGTAGTTAAGGGAAATAATCTCATAATTTGTCATGCCCATTACTGTTAATATTATAGCATCTTTTTTATTACCAAAATGAGTACACATCCCAGGTTTTAAAACAAGGAAAATTATCTTTTTGGTCAATACTACTGAACAACATCGAGCAACATAATTCTTGTCGACCCACTGTTGTGACTGCATCAGATTTTGTCTACGTCCAACACAATATTCGGGCTTCGAAGCGGATTTTGTGCTCCAAAATAAGGATATATCCCCAGGGCCAGACTATTATGAATGAAGATTGTTTAGAAAGGTAATATTTAAACATTGAAAAGACACAATCAGACACCAGCCGTTCTCGTTCCTGATGTGGTTTCGGGCAGAGTATCGTGTTTAAAGGACGGTTCGTCCTGCTTTTTCTCGGTTAAATTGCACGCAGCTTGTCCAATTTTTGTGGTAGACATCGCCCCCTGGCGAGTAGAAACACATTGGGAATACAGCAGAAAATCCATCAACACGACTCAAATATTCAGACCTAAATCGTATTACCGAGCAATAGTAATTATCATCCTGACCTATATGATAGTTTGTCTTGCTCTCCACAGACATTACAGTGTTTTAAAATAGTGTATGGCAGTCTGAATGAACACAGTCCAAGGTGGACGCCTACTGTATCCAAAGACTGGGTATAACAATACTGAAGAAAAAAGTCAACCAGAAAGAAGACTGCAAAGGTAAGATATTGTGCCAAAGGTAATTCGCTCACAAGCACTGCGCCATACGCGTATTGCTAACTTATTTTAGCCTGTTTAGAAGTTGCTGTAACAAGGGAATCGTGACGGCTCATCCTGACCGATCTCGGTGTTCTAAAAAGGGCAGGTGCAAAAGGAGAGTCTTAAGATCGTCAAAATGTACATCGGCATGTTGACCTAATGGACGAAAACGCATGAAACTCCGCGAGCTCAGTGAAATTTTCAGTAAGGACACTTCAAAATTCAATCAGGCTATAAAATACATGAATTAGCAGCACGCTTATGGGTATGGCTATTTAAAACTGTGTAGGCTTACTGGAAATTCTGTGGCAAAAATGTAATTTAGTGGTATTTATTCACTTATCCACCTTCATTTGTTCATTTATTTTTGTGCTTTGGACATATACGTGGGCCAGTTTATAAAAATATTTGTGAATACCTTCAATGATTTCAATTCAATAACTTTACATGCAGTACCACTCAAAAGCATAAGATGGCAGTAGAAGCGTAACAATGAGGTATTGTAGTCCTTATCTTTGTCTCAAGGTTATTATTATGTATTATTGTTCATTGAGTCTAATAGAGAAGCAGGTTGTCGTCATTGTCTGGGACCATTTGGACCGATAGCTGATTCTAGGTCAATGCAATTCTTACAGCTGTGACAACATAAAGGGTAACTTCATATTCACCTTTATGCACTCAGCATAGTAATGTACAAAGGGGCCGAATTGGGCTACTCCGGAGGATTAGACTTTTAACTGTTTCTTCACATTCTTTTCCACTTTGCTTCCTGCCACGTAATTGAAAGGATGTGAAATTGAAAGGAAGGGATTTTTAATCTGGTCCGTATTTAAGCAGTCATTCAGAATGAACTGACTTCCTGGGCTGTGTTCTGACTTTGAGTCCCACGAAACTGCAGTGATGCCCTGATATCAGATGAAACCAAAGCCCAGCAACATGACTAATCACACACCCAGACATTTGTGGATATTAGTGTATAAGCAACTCTGCTGCAGGAAAGGGACCAATAAATGGTGACAAGGCAGGGCTTTACGTTACTCTCCATAAGAAAAAATACCAGCCTCCAGTTGGACAAGCACAACCTGAATGAATACAAACACTGAAAGGCTAACAGCTGCCAGTAATTTTTATTTGATTATCAGAAGCTCTTGGAAACACAGAAAAAATATGAGGTCTTACACCAAAGGAAATGACAACACCTACACTTACAATAACATTATTACCATCACAGAACAACAGGGCCACAGTTTCTGTACAGTACTGACAGTTGAACCAGCTAGCAAGTGAAGTTAACAGTCATCAGTTTGGTTTCTTTATAGCAGGCTTATACAATGTATTTTATTGTACAGTATAAAATGACAATAATCATAAAAAACAGGGTGCAACAAGTTGAAATATTTACCACTGTTGTGCAACATTGTTCAGCAAGTGCATTGTTCAGGATGTACTTTAAAATCACTGAGCCATATTTCTACAACATTTGTTTCAAACCAAGGTCTTGACCGGTTTTGTGTTTGGATGTGATGTGGGAAACATATAGGATAATGCAGCCCAGTCTCTATGAGTTGAAAATAAAAAATGGTGGCAAAAAACAGATGAAACACACACACACACATACACACACACACACACACACACTGTCAACGCAGGTTTCACATTTTGGACTGTAGAATAAAACCTGTGGAAATAAAACCTTTGGTATAAGATTGTGTGTGGAGAGAAATATATATTCACTAAAAACCCTGCCTGAAAACAAAAAAATTGCCATACTTGTTTTACTGAAATGTTGTGATAATAAATAACTAAAAATACTTTCAGCAAATATGATCTAGTCACAATAGTCATGGTCCCTCTAACCGTCAAGTAACCTCAAACAGTCACTGTTTCTCCACCTCAAATAAAGTGAACTATGGTGCAAGACTAGTTTTACTCTTTACAACCAGAAGTGTTTGATTATAAAAATACCATTACATTAGCCATTCAAAAAATACATATACTATCTAGTTGCCAATGCAGTTAGCATGAATAATCTTTCAAAAGAAGATAAACTTTGGAAAAGTTTTTTCATGACGTATTTCAGATGCTTAGTCACAACTCTATAATGTCTTCACTTAGCTAATCTGTAGGCAATAGCATCATACTGTAAAAATGCAGTATTGGGGTGAATTTTAAATGTCAGGACAATTCTGCTTTCTGAAAATGAGAGACGCAGGAACATAGAAAGGTTTTCAGAACAGAGATTCAGCCTTGAAGTTGACCCCCTGTTTGAGTCATACATAGAATGTAACTAGTTTGTTACAATGTAGCCACACGTGCAATTACTGAGACATGGTTACTCCTTGGAGATTGTATGTAAATTGCATTTGGCAGTGGGAATAAACTGAATTTGGAGCTGAGGGTCTGTGATCTTTTTGATGGGAACAGATCCCATATCTAGGTTTTGATTGACCTGCTTTTGTTGTGGGAAATACAAGTTTGACCCTCTGATCCACCCAAAACAGCCGCTTAATCAATAGATTATGGAAACATAGGACCTGACACATTTTGATAATATGTCATGGTGTTGTTTCATATAAGTAGTAGAGTTTAAAAAATAAATTATGCTAATACTTTTACAAATTCATTTGCTTTCCTTAAATTCTATGGAGCATGTTGATGCATAATCGTTGGGAAAAAAAAACCTAATTACTTGGTAATTGAAAGTCATGTTAATTAGCTGGGAATTAAAATCCATTTTAATTTACCCTAGACATAATAATCCCATGATTTAACAATCTCGTCATAAAGATTTTTAGATTTAGTATTAAACATTAATCCAAATTTATGACCATTTTGCGGATCATTGTATATAAATCCGACCAAAGCATATATCACCGAATGTGGGGAACAGATTAACATATTGCTCCTAAATACCTGTTACCAGGGATGTCAGTTAAATTATATCTGCGTGAAATGTATTTTAAATATATATTCGCGCTAGCATACGGCACAAACAGGCTCACAGCTGAGGAAGAGCGAAATTGTATCGCAACACCAGCTGCGAGAAAACAACGATAAATAAACATGGTACAAAGTACCATGAGGTACAAAGTAGGGCAGATATGAAGAGTGGTAACAAAAATTGATAAACATACAATCACACAACATGTTCGAATAATCTGACAGCAAATTAACAGCAGATTGCTTATGATAGAACTACCCATGTTTCCAACGTTAGAAAGCAGTCTTACGAGTGACATCCTGAGTTCCCAGCAATACCTATTCCCTACAAAAAAAGTAACGTTTAACTTGCTTTTAAGTAATTGTTTTGTAGGCATCACATCATATGATACATATACCTATATACACGATTCATGCACATGCAATATAAAAATACACTGAACTAGGATATTTGTAATATTGTAAAAATCTAGTCTGGCTGTTGCTGAGCTGTTGAGGTTAACGTGGTCATTATTGTTAACAGTGAGGTAATCCATTACTGACACCCCGTACAGGCTTCATTCACTTTCATTTCGTTCTCTCAACGTTTAGATCCGTTTCGCAATCCGTGTTCCAATATGTGAAGACAATCATGTCCATCAATCTACTATGTAGACTTTTTATAAATCTAGCGTAGTTTCAGTGATAACAAACCTTTAATAAATAAATAAATAAATAGATAAATAAATAAATAATAATAATAATAACAATAATAATAATAATATCAGAGGATTACGGAGATGAATCGTAATCACAGAAACCGTACTGGGAAGTATTTGCATCCAAAACTAAGACTGAATTTGAATTCAGAGATATAGAGTAGATGATGGTTATTTCTGTTTATGAGTGAGCTAGTTCTGTTTCATTGTGAAACGGCACGTTACACATTCAAGTATCAGGAAGAACGTTCCCTGTTTGCTCGTTCAACCGTTTGGTTAAACTCTAGGAAATATATAGACCTAATTTCTGTTCAGTTCAATGCTTAGCTCTCAGTCATCAAAATTCAGTTATAAAGTTAAGTAAAAAAAAAATCATTACACTTATTTTGAGCGATAGACAATGGACAACCCAATTTTCTTCTTCGCAGATAGAACCATTACAGCTTTCTTTGCATAACTGTCAGCATCCAAAAGCACGCGATGCTCCTTACTTTCTTTCCCACACATTTTGACAGAATGAAAAGATTTACATTAAATTACTGTTAATGACCAAAGTTCACCTAAATTTAACGAGGCGGTATTATTAGAAGGGTATAGATATGAAACAACGTGAGACATAATAAAAAAAAACAGAATTTTAAGCCAAATACAACATTTATACAATTGTATAGCGTATCCTTACGAGGTTATTTTACATTTTAGGAATTGCGTTTTGCTATGAAAACCGGTCGGTAACGGAAGCACGATAAACACATTGTACCTTGCTGAATTAGCAACATCAATCGTTTAAAAACTGGTAGCCCACTCAAGGTTTCTCAATAAAATCCAGATGTGGTAACACAGCCGAAGTATTGCATTCATGCATGTCCAATAACAATATTACATTTTTAAAATTGATGTTAGTTCGGAGATACTCGAACGATCCGATGGCAATCGGCAGGTCTCATTGACAAAGTAATGGAAGAGAAATCTGCTGAAATGTCTCCCGAGAGCACCCTCCTCAAAACGTAAACGGAGCTTCTTCAAACTTCATTACGTTAATACACAATGGTTTGCATATTTCATATTAATACCACCGGGTTTTTGAGACTTTGTACAAAAGCACTTCATATCCGAGTGGATTTAAATATTAGGCTATACGTATTTTACATTTTAAAATACATTTCAATACCTTCTCTCAGGGTGAAATCAGTGTCTGAAAAGAAATTTTGATTAACTCCCCAAACAAATGCATCCTTGACAAATATATCGACAATCTTTTCTTTTTTTGCATATTTGGTCGAGTGGAGAACATAGCATGTTATTGGACATACCGTGATGCTATCTGAGTGAAACAAATATAAAAAAGAAACAGTCTAAATACATTTGAATGCATTGCAACCGAGATATGTACGTTTTCTTTCTTACAAACTAACAAAAAACAAAATAGTTTGTAACAGCCCGCGGCCCAAGACAGCACAAAATTGAATATGTGATTTTTGGTGCTATAAAAGCAATTTTCACACATTCAGATTTTGTAATTCTAAAATGCAACCGGAGTTCAGAAGACACAAAAATATAATTTCATATATGCGTACAATATATCTGTGACGTAGGTTCTCACCGGTACCTGTTTGCTTGCTAAAAATGCACCCATAGGTTTACCTTAAATCTCCTTTGCGCACTTCAGCAGTACCAGAAACTGTCCCTTTTTATTATAATCTTTTAGAAATTGTATATAATAATTAATTATATTAGAGTTCACTGGTGCATTTTGTCACAGGGATGAACAAGGCCCAACTGTCTCATACGTTAATACAATTTCATAGGATCTCTATCTCAAATGATATCATCCCTTCTGTTGTTATTTTTTTATAACGAAAAATTTTGTTGCTTGTTTTGGTGTTTTTAAATGAGAGTCATGTCACTGGTTTCTTAAGCGAGTAGATTGTCCAGTGAAAATTACAGTTACATGACCTGTGTCCTGGGCAAAAGGTAAGGTCTCCAGGTCACACAAAATAGGCTACATGAGAGCGTACCGAAGAAGTACAGAACCGAAGAGTGGGTCGTTTGAGCACATGCTGAAGTATAAAAGGAACGTGACATTACAGAGATAGACATATGGTACTTGTGTTTCAAGAGACAGTCATGGAGCCACGGTGTGGCCACACCGGAGACACTCTGCCGATCCGGTGGACGCTAAGACACGGTACCAGACAACACCAAAGGCACAGTCTCCTACTTATCGCCGTATGATCCTGAAGCTAGCGGAGAGGGGGGGTTGTTCAATAAAGCCACCGAGCACAAATACTGCAGAACAGCAGGAGGTGAAGGCAAACATACCTTCATTATAACCACCCCCCCAACACCAATGCCACAGAAAGAGTCCCCATTATAAGATTATAAATCGGGAACCTCTTCGGTAAAAAAGCCCAATTAAATCACCTTTACATATCTCACGGCCACGTACACCCCCCACTCCCCCCCCCATTGCTTAGTAAATGCTTTTTAATGACGTTTGCAAAATACCGCGCGCCGGGGACGACGAGCGCCCAGCTACACGAGCTCTGCAGAGGGGAACGGGGAGCAAATTATAAGGATAGAGTTTGCAAAGCGTTTCTGCTTTTAATGAAAAACTGCTGCTGAGGAGGGAGACTGTATGCCCGGCTTTACCGAGCGTCCCCTCCGTGAACCATGCACACATTCCAGGACTTCAGAAAAGGTTGTGGGACCTCTACTGAACGCAATAACACGGTGCCTTAGAATAGCAGAGACTTTGTACACTCAAATACTCCTTTACTACTCATCTCAGTTGTTTAGCTTTTATTCTGTTTCTCGTGATTTATTGGTATGGTATCTCTTAATGGAAATACTTTTGGGGGAAAAAACGTATAAGCACTTCAATCACCCTCAAAGGTCACAGTGATTTCCTCTAGCCTATGGAAATTAATAACTTAATTAATAACATATTATTGCCATGACTCTATGGATGAATTTGAACAGCTTATTAATTATTCATTACTTTCAGTATTTCCTCTAAATTAAATTATCAGTCATTAAACCTTTCCTGATCATTTCAGGTAGGATTTAAGATATTCACAAGCTGTGAGCAGTGTTCTGGATAGTCTGGTCGCATGAAGATTTAATTGATGTCATTTAATATTCCTGTTCCGATCACAAATCTTGTTTATGTTCTGGACCATAAACATTGGAACTATTAAAATGCATACAGATAAACATGCCCGAGAACAAAACGTTAATTGCCAGCATAATTTTCACTGGCACCGGTTCAGAATATCCTGATCGCTTTATTAATGCTACAACAATAACGGGACTTCCTCCTGCCCCCTTCTCAGTTACGGGAGTGATCATACTCCAGTACCAATAATACATACGTCGTTGAAGCCTGCATTGAGATTGTGGAAGTTGTGCGTGAGATCGTTGCTAAAGTCACGATGATTAATCGGTAGTATTGCTTCATTTACCCTGCAATTAATTGCTGTCATTATTTCTGCTATGACCATAACGGGTTTATGGCATCTACCATGATGAAGCAAGCAGAACAGCCTAGAATCGAAACACTGATATAGGGGATCACAAATTTGCGGCGCGGTAATATCTCTGGTGAGGATCCATCATTAAAAGAAATGCTTATAACTAAACATCAAGTAATCTTTACAATTAACTTACATTGCATTTCTGCTTGAAAATTATTAGTTAGGTCTATACGTACGCGTGTTGGCATTACATTGATCTTGACTATTCTTTTCAGGTAATTTCGTACATATTCATTGCGAATTTTACATTTAAAGTGTCATCGCATGACTAAAAAGATATAGACACCTGTGCAAAAATGGCCGTAAAATTGCTCAGGTTTAAAGAACAGAAAGCTTTTTAGCCAGGGCTGTACCACCGACGCTCTAATTAAAGCAGAGGGCCTGAGCGCTCGTCCATTGTACGCAATAAAGCATTTAAAGCCCGCCTCATTATACGCGCAACATTTATCCATTATTTCGTACGCTAGCAAAACCCCACAACGCTTTACAAGAAGAAAAACACCAAACAAGAATGAGACTAAAAACAGACCCGAAGAGACAATTCCACCAGTTAACACAGCAGATTCCGAAAGGGGGCGTAGTGATATGCAGGGCGGTCTGCTTCCGAGAGGAGTTAAAAATGGAGGCCCTTGTACAACTGTCTAAATCAGGGGTGTCAAGATGCAGTCCTGGGGGTCGGAGCCCTGTGTAGTTTAGTTCTTTTCCTGGTCATCCACAAATGATTCACAATGTGCAAGGAGTTGAATCAGGTGTGTTAAATGAGGGAAAACCCAAAAATGTGTAGGGCTCTGCGCCCCCAGGGCTGGAGTTTGACACCCCTGGTCTAAATCAACAAGGAAGTGCATGGAAAATGTAGAAAAATGGAATGGAATTCCGATGACTGGGGAGGGGGGATTGGAATGCATTTTATTTTTTGTTTAAAGTGCAAAGTATACACAGGTAATCGGAAAGAAGGTTCTCAAATGCAGTTCATCTGATCAATTTCTCCAAAATGTCAGATTTGTTACTGTTTCGAGTTGTTGCAGATGAACCCCCCACTGCCTTTCCACATTGTGCGTTACCGCCCACACGGCCCGTGAAAATGAAAAGGCGAGTTTACGGTCGCCCGCTGTTCTTCACTACACATCATCCGCCTTAGAAGCGAGCACCCTGACCAGCCTCGCTTTAAAAAACACTCCTGGTCAAATATACCATCATATCAGCTCAAAGGTACATAATTTACTAATATTTTTCAAAAACAATCGCATCTAGCAGATGTGCAGTTAGACAGACACCGGGTGAATTTTGCCCATTTATTTCAGCCCACGTTCTCCAGTATTTGTGCTTCCTGATTCTTTGTCCCATACTTTTCTGTTCGACTTCCACACCTTCGGCCTTTAGAACGGGAACGTTGTACCATGTTCCCAGACTAACTTCCCAAGTACAGGACAAAAAACACACAGCATCACTGCTGAAAACTGGGGGGGGGGGGGCTTGTTACACAAAAACAGGTGTCAATATGTCACCGAAGATTTAGTAGAGGAAATGAAAAACACCGAGACACACAGCTTACATCTTTTTCAGTTGAGAGATTAAAAAGTCAGTACATCTCGGAAACATAAGTTTGTTCAGCTGGTGAATTTATTTTTAAATCGCTGTCAAGACGGAAATAAATTACTGGAGACAGAAATATACCTTCCCACACAAATGGGACTTTTTTGTGATCAGCTCTGACTGCCTGGTAACGGATTGCACGTCTTTCTTAGCGTATCGATTTTTGAACTTTCAGCAAACTGTCAGCATGTTGAAAATCAACGTACAGCCATGATGACAGCGAAAAGGGGGAGGGCGAATAAAAACAAAAACATTTTTGGTTACAACAAGTAAATATTCACACGACGAAGACCAGCGACTACGGAATCCAGCTGTATATCCAACGTAGCTGCTGGTTTAATAGTGTCCCTGAAACAAAAAAGGTCTTTTTATTAATAAGCACATATATAAAATGGCATAAAAAAGTCTCCTTTCCCGTGCCCTTGGTGATAAATATCTCAAGCTGGCAGAAATGTACTGCTCCAGGTCCTCCGTCTTTGCCGGTGTCCGAAGCAGGCGGGCCCTCGGGGCTTCACCGCTGCTCTACATTCTTCTGAATGGCGCCTCCTGCTGGTCTCGGCCGGAATCACGTCGTCGGCGAGTTACAGCTCCTATTCCTCCCCCCCCCCCACCTTTTTTGCCAAAGAATTCCCAAAAGAAGTGAATTTAAAAAGTATCTTCAAGAGGTTTTTTTTTTCGTTTTTAAATCATTTCCTTTTCCCTGTTATAAGGTCAAAAAAGTATTTTCTGTTGGGAAAAAATGACAGCAAAAAAGAAGAAAGGAGCATCTCCACAGAGAAATGGCATCAGTCAAAGCTGATCGATCAGAGGCAGAATGTACGGAAATAAGCGAAACTGAACCACCCTCACATGACGGCTGAGTTCTGGGTGGGCGGATCCCTCACACCATGAGTGCTCTCCCTCCCCAAGGGTGGACAATCCACTTGAATCTCCGGGCTAAAAGGACGGCCTCGCCCTCTCAGTCCACGAACCTCTGGCAGGCCTTCTTCCAGCGACAGGCCGTGCACCACATATCCCGGTTCTCCATGCCGTACACCTTGCGGCATTTCTTGCCTTCGCCTCGCGACTTCCTGTCAGGCAAAGTAGAGAACTGAACCAGCGGGCGCCACAAACATGCACATACACACACACGTCTGTATCGCACGGAAGACACCAGCAGGTCACGAGATGTATGCAGGGTGCCATTGCAGGAAAAGGCAGTACCTGAGCAGGCCTGTTGTCCGTGGGGGAGATGCGAGGATGGCAGCAGCTGGGGCACGCTGCTCCGTCGAGCCCTTGGTCTGACTATGAGGGGGAGATGCCTGCCAGAGAGACCAGAACGCATGCACACACACACACACACACACACACAGCAAAAAGCAGCTGAAATTTACCCGAAATAAACTATAGCTAAACAGACCTTATCCACCAATAGAGTCTGTCAAGTTGGTGGTGTTGCCTCAAATTATGCCAGACGCAAAGGATACCATTGACAGCAAGGATGGACATTATGGTGATTGTATGCACACTCAGAACCAGAGCTCATACAAATGCAGCAACTGGAAAATTAAGACTTTTTTTTCTTTTTACTTTTACTAAATAATCTCGAAAAAAGAACCATCATTAAAATTGCAGAATGTTTAGTATAACGTATCGTCTTAACCCAGCTATCGTGGTCCAGCTGCAAGTGTATAACATGCTATGTCGATATTAATGTAATCGCACATTATGCAGCCCAAGTCAGTCAAAAGTAAAAGAGGGTCCTACACCTCAGCCCCTTGACCTCATTTAAAATCAGCAAGTCAGTCAATCCTACGGCGCTTTTCCACAGCACCACAGTACCGTACTTTTGGTACTTCAAAGTGTTGGTTTTCCACGGCTGAGAAAACTAGTTCCAGTGCTGAATGACATCTCAATGCTAGGTGGGGTATTTTGTACTGAATTCCAAAAATGGTTGTAGTTTCTCATTCAGCTGGACGATGTGCAATGTTAACACCAATACTGCATGTCGTGCATGTACAATTCTCACATTATCAGCCATTTTCATACCTTCATATTGTACAACAGTCTATTGAAAGACTTCCCCTGCAACTT
Organism: Isichthys henryi; assembly: GCA_026776945.1. Lineage (NCBI taxonomy): Eukaryota > Metazoa > Chordata > Actinopteri > Osteoglossiformes > Mormyridae > Isichthys > Isichthys henryi. The sequence goes on from JAODJX010000136.1 coordinate 19,188,607, forward strand.
GCACATTACCCCCCTCCTCCCCAAATAAAAAATCACAGCGGTGACCCGCAAACCTGTGCTGCACTCACGGGGACACCTGTGAAGGTGACGGACGGTGACTGCCAGGAGACACTGAAGCTTCCAGGGCCGGTGCTGCTGGGGGTGAAACTGGTGGAACCAGGGATGGTGACGGGGGCGGTCGCCTGCAGGGGGCAGTGCGGAGGCATTCACATGGGGCTTGCCTGAGAGCCCCGCTCCGAAAAATGGTCATGACAGCACAGAACGAGTTAGTAAATAAATAAACAAACAATCGGGTAGCAGTGTGTTGGGTTCATTCGGAGTTCAACGGGATCTGTCTGCGTTCCGCCGGCTTGTCTCCGCGTTCCCCCTCCCCAGCAAAGCTTTCCTCATGAATATTCCCCTGAGCCGTCATTAAGCACAAAGACCGGGTGACACTCCACTCTGCTCTGCTGCGGGGACACGGAACTGTGCACTGATATCGGGCCTGGGATTAAGCCTCCTGAGCGGGCGCGCTTAATAAACCGCCGACTATCAGATTGGGGGGGCAGGGACGGGCTTGACGGGGTTCATGCATGAGTTTGCCTGTCCCTTGGGGAGACACAGTCACTGAAACTTTCCTAGCCTGTCTTCCACAAAGTCTGGCTGTCGGGAAGAGTGACGCGTGACTCAGTGCTGATGGAGTTACGGTGCTGAGGCTTTGCAGCAGTGGCAGGCAGAGAGAGGCACCCACTTCATCTAAGGCATTTAAGGCAACAGTCAAAACAAACAGGAAAACCAGGGGCGGAGTCACTTAAAAACAAAAAAATCATTCAGCAGATGCATTTGTCCAAAGCAAAAACAAAAACTACAAAAATAAAAATAACTAAAAAGCTATAAATAGTGCTTCCAAAACTAACAAATAACAACAAACATCACTTCTTTCTGTTGGCGTTTTTTAATACTGCAGTTTCACTTTATTTTGTTCAGCCTTAAATGACCATTAATGTACTGAAATTGGAAAATGTTTTGCCCATTTTGAGAACAGCAGCACAGTATGTTCATGTAGAAATAACTTTCCCTTTATTTTCTACCCCTAGAAATAAAATTATTAAAACTTATAATATATTACAAATATAAATATTTCTGCACGAGTTCCTGTGTGCCCAGGCAGTTCCTTCAGCAACAGGCTGCTCCACCCACGCTGCTCTACAGTCATTCTGCAGATCTTCTGCCGCTGCAGCAGTGAGACTCTACAACAATAATCAACACTGTTCTCAGCAGACACTCACACATGCACCTGAACTGCAGAGGCTGCCTCAGCCTCCCTGCATCACTGTACTATTATTATTACAGATATCCCCTATTTAAAGTCCGCTTTATGTTCTGTAAAACAGGACGTTAAATGATTTGGACGTTGATCGAATATTACCAGTCACTTAGAAAGCTTAGGCTACTCTACCCTGCCATTGTGCAAAATGCCTTTAACCTCTGTACGACGTAGTTTAGATACTTTGCAGATAGTGCTGCTTCTTAAACTTTATGGACTATTAATGCACAATATGAAAACATTTAGTACAGTAATGCTCATCTGTTTACCTTTACTAAAATATGAAACTTATAGTTGCATAGTAAACATAAAACCCTCACCGTGCGTGTAAGCAGTGTGTGTAGCATGTCTAAAAAGTTTTGTACACGATTCTGTTTTTCATAAAACAAGATATTCTTCATTTTGTATAAGAGAACACTTTACCTTTTTGTAAGTTTTTAGTTTAAATTTCACATTTTAAACAAACTAAAAATATATAGTAATGTATGCATAAGTAAGCAATTAACAAAAATCTGTAACAAAGTAAAATATGGTGAACTACAATTAATTACAGTACTGCAAAATTATACGTCAGGCAGCCCCTGAAAAACAGCGGCCGATACATCCGGCATTAAAACAGATTGTGTCTTATACTGTAATGTTTTAGGCCACGGTCATTAACGTGGTTGTTGATCAAATGCAGGTTAAATGGGGGATACCTGTGCTATTCTATTTATTGATTTTAATTATTTTTTACTACTACTGCTGCTAGTTGTTATTGTGTGATTATCATCACCGCTATACGTCTCATCCCTGAAACACCGAATCCCATGGCCTGCGTTCACTCATTCCAGCACTCGTCACTTCGTACATTACAGAGCTTGGTCTGAGACTATGGCTGTCATTTGGGTGTTTGTATACAGTACATTGGTTATATGTCTTTTCATACTCTGCTCATGTTGTGTCTGATCGTCTGTAACGCTAACTGCTGGTGTAACGTCGAAATTTCCCTTCGTGGGATTAATAAAGTTAATCTTATCTAAATAAAAAAATAAATAAATGAATGAAAAATAAACACCACACTAAAAATAAAAAAATGCATTTCAAAAGAAAACTGAAAATAGAAAATCAAAAAATACGTAAAAAAAAGAAAAGAAAAAAAAAACCATAAAAACACTGGTCCAAAGTGATGTAGAAGTGAGGTTCAGAGACTGGGGTTAGTCAGTGTTCCTGGACTGACTGGGGCTAAGGGCCTCGCCAGCAGGCCCAACAGTGGTATCATTCTGTTGCTTGGATTCACAGTAATGAGCCAGGCAAGTGCAGAAGACAAAGGTAAGTTGATGAATGAGAGGAGCCGAATAACATTTGGGGAAGAGATGAATAAATCTGGATAATATCTTGGGTTCGATTTCCACCTCTGACTCTGCAGGGGTTTGCACAGATCTCCCATCTGCCTTTAAACTGCCCACAGGGTGACTCCTGCCTTAAAGTGCCCCCCCCCCCAAGACCCTGTACTCCTGGAGAGTAAGGACTACCTGGTAGGCGTGGTCAGTATGGACGAGGTAGAGCGCGCTTGGGGCGGAACGACTCAGTGGAGTGGAGAGCTTGCCGTCGCCCTTGGTGCCGCTGCTGCCCCCGCCTCCGTCAGGCCGTCCCGGATCGGGGGGCGGTGGTGGGGAGAAGACAGGGCGTGGCAGTGGGGACAGACCACACAGGACATCACTGACGGAGTCTGTGTTGAGCTTGATCTCCGTATAGTAGAAGTCCTCTTCTCCATCGCTACACTCCGACTCACAGTTACGCCTGGGGGGGGGGGGGGGGGTGGTGAGATGGCGGTGGCGGGCCGTGGATATGGATAAAAAACCAGAAACATGGACGGATGATGGAAAATTCATGCATAAGGCAGGCGGCATTTAAGAGAGAGGAGCACCTGAATATGGCTTTCATGGACAAATTACAAAACCATAAGGTGTCCCCTAGCGAAACGCTTAGTCCCTTTGTCACTTTGCCGGCAGAGTATGAATGGGTGGGGACTGTCATGTCAAATCGAGCCTGACAAAGTTCTTAATGAAGCCTTTATCCACGCTTTCTATTTCTATAGATCACACTGTTCTGCGTAACCGCATTGTTTGGCCTCCTAGGGATCGTTAAAACAGCCGTAACCGTGGCGATTCGCCACTGCCAACCAGAACCAAAATAATCATAATGGGATTGTGTTTGGCAATGCAAATGTGCTCCGTGACCTACTGTGTCTCAGTTAAGGGGAAGGAAGCACTCTGACAGCCGCTAATAGAAATATAACATACATAATTCATACTATATATCCAATAACAATTTCTGTAGATGACCTGCTCAAGAACATCCCTGAAATAGCCCCACTCCTCAGTGCTACTCATCACCATTACTCCCCAAACAGGACCACTCCTCATGTTACTCCTGATCATTACTCCCCAAACAGGACCACTCCTCATGTTACTCCTGATCATTACTCACCAAACAGGACCACTCCTCATGTTACTCCTGATCATTACCCCCCAAAGAGGACCACTCCTCATGTTACTCCTGATCATTACTCCCCAAACAGGACCACTCCTCATGTTACTCCTGATCATTACTC
>JAODJX010000136.1:19202190-19233101 GCA_026776945.1 Isichthys henryi
GTGTGCATGCGTGAGTGACTGGTGTGTGAGTGTGCCCTGCGATGGGCTGGCCCCCCATCCTGGGTTGTTCCCTGCCTTCCGGGATAGGCTCCGGACCACCCGCGACCCAGTAGGATAAGCGGTTTGGAAAATGGATGGATGGATGGATTTTATACAGCCACCGGAATACTACTTATAATACAGAAAATAACCATATTACTGAGCAAGTGGGTTTAAGAACGTAATCCATAAGGAATAGGGAACATGAGAAGCATTAGCATCAACTCAAAAAATCAAACTCAATCCGCTTCAAAGGGGCACAACTTACGAAGCAGGAGTGTTTGCCAGCCTAAGGACGCCATTGTGCACAGCTGTAATGAAAGTGCAATAAGCTGTGCAACCCAAGCCAGTGAGCGATCGCTGGGCACAGTAATAATTCTACTCAATACAAACATTTTGTTGGCGTTTTGTCTGATTGCACTAAAACAATTAGCCTGCTCACAGGTATGTTTGTGATCCTCAGGTAATTCGTTTTACATTCACTGGGAAGGCCTTCATTTCCAATTACAAGCTCCACGTTATCTTAAGGTTTATTGAGCAATAAAGAGACTGAAGAGAAGAAGATAAAGAAAGACTGCAGCACCAGGCCTGTTCCTGAAAGCACAGACACATCCAGAGCCAAGCAGCCGGGTCACGACATGGTCACGGCCGCTGAGGCAAAAGGGCATTATTTATATACATGCATGCATGCATTTCTTTTACATGAGGGCTATTAGGTTGCCAGCTATTTTAATTGCAATCCGTTCCTAACACACATCCATTCTGCAAATCTTTGTCATCAAATGCATATGTTCATTATATATGCATATGTTCATTATATATGCATATGTTCATATAATTCAACACCAAAAACAGAGGCAGTGTTTGGTTATTAAGAATAGCTCCAAGCTGACCACTGTAGTCCAAGCGTTGACGTCAAACTCCGGGTGTAAGAGTTTGGTTCTGAGAGCGATTCCCGGCAGACGGCACATTACTGACTGCAGAGCTGAGATCATATCCAACAGCAGTATCTACAGCTGTGCCCTCAGATGCCTTCACTATACGGCACAAGGAAGGTGCCACCTGATCTCACACATTCATACCTAAAATAGTAGCAAGAAAATGGTCATATGAATGGAAGCTGGGGGGGGGGGGACCACAACACCCCCATCCATATGTCATTCATAATGTAAGAGCACTTGGACACCAACCGGGGGGGAATTAGCAACCAATACTTTCAAACTGCAGCCTTGATTGGTTGTAATGCTCCCTTGTACTGCAAGAGCAGGTATCAGTACGAGACTGTGCTTTATGGCAGAAGTAAGAAATGCAAAATAAATTAAAATGTAAAAAAGCAAGATATACCTTCTTAAGTAATTTTTACATATGCAATGTATATATTCAATAAGCAATACAAATATTTTTCAGTTCATATAAAGTTATAAACACAGAACTGGCTGCGTGAACACGGGAGGATTCACAATGGAGAGCTTCTCACCTGGTGTGAGGAACGTCTATGCTGGAGGAAACCACCTTCCGCTTCTGCTCCAGCAGGGACACGGACCGGGTCGGCTCCTTCTCGGGCTCCGCCGGCTTGTCGCTGGGTCCTGGCGGGTCTCCTGTGCTCTCTGTCGCCCCGTTTCTGGGCTCCATCTCTCGGGATTTCATCGGCAAGCCTGCCGCTTGGTTCGCATCCCCATTGCATGAGCTTTGCTGCAAGAAATCATAGGGGAAAAAACAGGCATTACAGATGTCAAGGGCAGTTTTACTTTAAAAGCAAGCACACATTATCCAATACAAAATAATAATAATATCAAATGCTTCTTAATGGATCCACAACAGAGAACAAGCATCTTGCAACATACAGGCAGTGAAAGAAAATCCCAGCGCCTTTCACAGCACCTCAGAAATGCATAACAGCCGAGGACTGTAATCACCTGTTGGTGTGACCTAATTTCTCGACGACACTCAATTTTCTCCCAAACGGCTTAACAAAATACCACATTTGTCATCCCCATTTGATAAAAGTTGCATTTCACATTCGCTAAAAATGGACACCGGCCCCAAATAAAGAAACCATGAGGCAGCGGCAATAGCCCGGCCTCCGACACAGAATCACGACCAGGTAGTTACTTCAACCTGGTGACCAGGGGACAGCGAGGTGAGCAGGGGACAGCGAGGTCACTCTCAGGACAGAAGCTGCCTGCTGACAGCAAATAATGGACCAGAGGCGTTTTATTAAGTTTATACAGAACGTCTTATGAGTGTCGGCAAGGCGGACATTCCGGGCTACTGATGTTAGCGTGGTCTTTGTGTAGCTAAAGCTATGTAATTGGCTCAGTTACTTTGATTCATTTAGCTTGAACCACTGATAAACAAGCACTTCATTTCTGAATCTTGTTCATGACCCGGCTTCCGAGTTCCTGTGTCAGGAAGAAATATCTTCGATGAAAAAAATTGCTTTGTGAATCAAAGGATGATATAGGGCGCAAGCTGCACCCTGACACGCCACACCGTTAAATTCTGTAATGAACACATTACGACATAAACCTCACTGTCACCGCACTCCCTGCGAGACTGTCAAATATGACACAGTATTCCTCTGCTAAAGAAACTGATCAAAAATGTGTGAATATATCTAGTTAACAGGCAGACATCACATATTAAACAACACATATTAAAATGCATAAACCATTAGCTTAAAAAAAAGTATGTGAGAAATCTCTGCTATACTATTCTTTGATTGACATTAATATATACAACAATGTACGCATTATTTGTGATTTAGTCGCCAAAACCCCGCACAATGTCTGTGAAGAATTTACATAGATGTACAAAACATCTTCGTAACACCACCTCTGTCCAGACAAAGACTTAATACCTCATCACATCTTTAACAGAGAAGCAGCCATTGATGAAAATCCTAGTAAAAAATTACTATCCTTTATTTAAAAAAGAATGCATTTGTAAACAAGCAACATTTAATAGCAGACCTAATAATAATATTTACAATCAAATGAAATTTGCGAAATGCACACAAAAAAAACTCCTGTACCTAGACTTATATAGCGGGCTTGGCCCTTCATTCAATAACAAACATACAGAACTGCATAACAACATTAATCAATTCTGTGCATTACTGCAGTAGGCGGGAGGCTACGGGAAAAAACAGCCCGGCGATGCGGTCAGACAAAAGGATGCATTCATCTGACCGCGGGGACACGCAAGAAACAGCAAAACATTCAAACTATAGATGCTGGCGTGACTTTAAAACGCCACTGCTTAAAAGGTGATGGCTGAACAAAACAATAAAATAAACGACACACGGTACTTGGGCACAAGTCGAAAGTATGACTCCGTACATAATTTTAAGTGCCGAGAACATCGTTTCAAATGTTAAAAACTGGTCCAAACGAAACTTGAAAGCACATAATACCTTCGCCGGGTTGCAATGTGCAAACAACTATTCCTGTAAAACCAGTCGTACGTTGGGAATAGGTGCTTGGTAGCGAAGAAATAGAGAGATTACGTATATTATTATTATTATTCATTCTTTTCATCTCCGTGCCCATAAAAAATGATGTGCAGTTTTGCAAGACCTCGCATACTCTTAGCACTTGAAGAAGGGTTCACTTTAGTCAACAGGTCATGCCTTTCCCTCCAGTCGCTTCCAGGGGCATAGAGACAAAAGGTACTTCGTTTCTTTTGTGGATAAATAAAACTGAGGTCCAGCTAAGTGTGGCACCGCAAAATGCGATACCGTGTAGAAATAATGATGCCGACAATAGCCAGTCTGTGTAAAACCAGAAGTCTGGAAAGCAAATGTCTATAGAATACCTATATTTTGTGTTATATTCGTATGATTTTCTAATTTCACAATGCCATTTCGTGCCTTCCAGTAATAAACCATTCCGATTCATTGGATTTAGGCACGCTCGCTTCCCATTTAATTATAATACTTAATGCATTTTATACGTTGGCAAACATTCAAAACAATTATATAATCTAATAGGTATAAAACACCAATATTACAAATTCAATAAACCCGTTCCTGAATATGAAGCCTGTTCAATATACACCTTTCGCACACAATTACTTGTTCGGCGACTGCATTAATAAACGACCGGTGTTCGCCTCTTACCAGGCTGCATCTCTGCTTGGGCGATAAACAGCACACAATAACCCCGGCTAAGCAATGCGGTCATGATTCTATATTTTTAGTGAGGAAATTACATCATCGATTTAAAAACACCCGACATGTTGGTTATAAAACCCACCACGTTGTGTAGCGGAAAGCGGTAGCATCGCATCCCGAGATCAGGCGGAAAATGACTGCAAGGGGCGGCTGGATACGAGAAAATAAGTGGGGCTTTACCCAAGCGAGGGGGCAATGTGAAAAATGCAATGCATGCGGAAGGATAAGGCTCCACGGCGTGGTGGCTAGCTGCAGAGAAAACCCGGCTAAAACGGGGCATTACACCGCGCACATGAGCGCCGTACGGTCTGACATACCTTAACTAAAACCAGTTCCTCCGACAAAATAACGGCACGATGCATGGATGCATTATGTTTCAAAGACGTTTATTCGTCATTATAGCCGAGGCTCGCCTGGCCATCGAGGGCTGCACTGGACAATAGACTAGGAGCTGGTATAAAAATACACTGCTGCACACGGCGTGTGCGCACTCGAGCCGTCCACGGAGCGATAAGCAGGGTGACTCATTACTGAAAATACAAAACACACACACACAAGCCACAGTAAAGCGATCACACACCTTCAGGCTGGATCTCAGCGGTCCCGCTGCAGGCGTCTGCTCCTGCCAAACGGCCGCGTCGCCTTCGAAATACTCCCTTAAGCTGCCTTCTTGCTTCAACGCCGCGCAAACGCTTTGCCGGGGTCCCATCGGAGCATCCCTGTTTTCATGTTTGACAGCATGGACCACCCCCGAGAGCAGTGCCCCATCGCCGGCACATACCCGGCTCCCAAGGAGAGAGCGCTTCACCAGGCGTCGCGAATGCATAGCGTTATCTCTCCGGATTTACTACCCTTTATGCACAGCTAGAAAGCATGAACTGCTAATATTTTCCAATGAATGCTATGAAATTGGAGCAGATAGAAAATTTTAAAAAATGTGTATACGATGCGGTTAGCTTAGCTACAGCACGCCGCACAATCCATTCACTGTACACTGACTGTAAGTAAAAAATGAAATGGTTGGAAGAGAAGCCGTAACAGGCTTAAAAACGGCAAAGCACGTTTTCCAAATGCGCCTCCATCCAGTTCATCCGACCGGCTGCCTATCGCTATTCTTTCGACCTGTTTGTTTTTCTATCCGTTCCCTTGGGCTCGCAAAGACACGAAAACATGGCACGGATTGTATTTATCTCGGACCGAAACAGCCATTTCAGAAATTGTGATCAGCAATTGCTGTGTAGTTAGCCGACTATTACCGGCTCCACCGAAAAGCAGAAATATCCCCGATACTTTTCCAGTCTAGAATAATTGAGGGAAAATATCGCGCAGAAAAATAAAAATCACTAGCGGTCTCCAGTACAGCTCCAATCCCACACCGAGCTCCACTCCACCGGCGCGTCCTCCAGCGAGTGCCCGAACCGGCAGAATGCCGCCCGTAAACATGTGCGGTTCCCCGGCTCCGCGGCGCTCCTATTGGACTGCGAGGCACACGCCTCCGCCGCTTCATTCAATGCGCATCCCGTTCTATCCATTGTGCGACTGATCCTGGATCAGAAAGACGGCTTCGCTCATAGTGCGGTAGTTAAGAGCTGGAAGCAAAGGGTGACTGATCCTGTGTCTGTTCATAATGGTAGAAGGTAAAACGCACGGTGCGTTTCGCCTAACGGAAAGTGTGGGGAAGTAAAGCAAGAAAAGAGGCCGGGGATTTTTTTTATTAATTGCGAGACTAAATTAAATTGTCATAAATTGTTTTATTGATTTAGCGTCTATATATCTTTACAACTAACCTTTAAAGAATAGCTTACTTGACAATACAATTTATTTTACTTTGTCCCCAAAGATGAAGGTTATCCAGTGATTAGTAACAATTATTGAAGACTGAAAAAAGTAACAATAATACAATAAACATGATTATGGGAAGCAGTTAATTATACATGAACAATCATAACTATGATTATATTCTATATCCCATTTTCACACTAAACCCACACCCAGACCTCTTAGGACACGTCAATATTTCAACAAAGAGCTCCATTTCCCAAACACCCCCTAACCCTTAAAGATAATCCTACATTGCCACTCTCAACTTCTCTGAAGACGTTGTCAGACTCTATGAGTTTTATCCGCTCGGCCTTTATTTAAATTAAAGACATTTAAGACCATTCCAGATATAAGATTAGCGTACTAGTTTACCTAACAAAATTAAAAGGAAACCTTTTCCCCAAAATTATTTTAGCAATTGCATACACGTTATTATTCATCCTGTTGTGAAACAACTTCAGTTTTAATTCATTAATTATATGCATTGTTCAGCAGATTAACCAACAGCTGTAAAGTAATTATATAGGTTAGATGAGTAACAAAGACGTATTTACACAGAAAAAAGTATCGTAAATCTGAAAAAATCCAAATCAGGAAAATTTTGTTAACAGGGCGGTTAGAAAAGGTGAAATATGGCATAAGTTTAAGATGAGCGCTGTGCACATTCAAATATTTGATTCTCTATTGTTCTGTGTGGGTAGAAGCAATAATTGTACATGTTATAAATTAACCAGATGAAATACGTTCATTTATTGATTAATTTATCAATGTAACATTTAAAGTTTAATCCTATGCCATTTCTCAGAACATGACAGTGTTGTGGTGTTTGTAGATTAAATCACGATTTTTCTTACGTGTCAGTTTGAAGTAATATAATATTATAGTATGCCTATAGTAAAGAAAAATAACGTTAGCGATCCGGCAGCTACGCTGCTCGGACCCCTATTTACTAAATCCAGTTAGCAGAATATGGACTATTTATCGTGTACTCCCTTTAACAATATGATTACAGACTGCAGTACCGAAATAATCTGACGTTTCAGCGGACTGAAGTCAGAATGAACAGCGCCCTACTTAGGGGAGATAAAGCGACTGCAGGTTCTCATGGTGCGTCACAGCTTGTTCGCCTGTCAGTGAGTGCAAGTATCGTGTAACGGGTTTGAGTTCCATCATATGAAACAGGTAAAGGCGTTACTCCACAGACGAAATGATTTATACGGACCAACATCTATGGAAATGCCACTCAAAGCACAAACAAGAAAATTACATCCAAGTAATTACGACTTTCACAGAAAGCTAGGTATAGAATAGGACTATTGAATAGGACTGTTATCCTTAAAGAATGACAATGAGACTGCAGGTTGATTCACAGGTAAAGCGGTGTCTCGCTGGGTGAAGTTTTTATGGAAGTAGGATTGTGAAAGACTGCAAGCCCGCTGTTTCATATATGAATAAGGAAATTGAATTGCTTATGCAAATTGTCCAGCTGTATAAAGAGGTTAAAAAAGAAGGAAATTTAAGATTTTCGTATTCATTTTGCTAATTTGGACATCTGAAATTTAAAGACGTGAGTTTTAGACCGGTATAATTAAGGTTCCTCTCTTACACAGACGCTCCCCGGGTTACGATAGTCTGCGTTATGATATTTCGACACGATGGGTATATTCCAATTCCATTTTCCATGTTTTTCACTTTCAGTACATTATTCAATAAATTATTTGAGATATTCAACACTTTATTATAAAATAGGTTTTGTGTTAATGATTTTGGCCAGCTGTAGACTTTGTTAGATTTGGTATTCTGTATTAAAATCCATTTTCCCCTTACGATATGTAGGTTTATCGGAACGTAACCCCATTGTAACGCAGGGCGCGTCTCTACGAGGTACTGTCTCCTGTCTTCACTGGGTGGTTCCCGCCTCCAAACTCGGCTTTATTGTTTTGATAAATTTCCTTTTGCTAGCTACACATCATTGTCATTCCTCACAGGTGACGGGAACCGTTAGATGTTCTCAAGACATTACTCATTTATTCAGATAATGTCAGGAACCTCCTTGCACATATACAAGTTAAGATAAAACATGCATGTTATAACATATAACTTGTAGGTTTCAATAGAACTTATATTTATTTTACAACAGAATACAATGCCTTCAGTCTTCTTTAAACCATTTGTTCGGCACCCTTCAGTGTATGGATAATGGTCTTCCAAGTCAGGGTCAGACTTGCATGCTCTTTGAGGAATATGGATATTTATAATGACTCCAGAACGGAACTACAACAAAGAAAAAGGTCAGTCAGTATCATTAAGTTTCAAATGGCTTTAACCTTTGCCAACTAACTGAGGGTTAAGGCCTTGGTCAAGAACCCAAATGCGAAAACACTCCAGTACGACTTGATGTGACCACAGACACAGTGTCCATCCCGGCTGAGTCACACACCTCTGTACAGGATTACCAGAATCACATTACAACTTTACAGAATCGCCATCATTCGTCGCTGGTGACAGGAAGCAATATAAACATTTGATAATCCAACTATAACATTACTCAAATGCTCTGCATCAGAATAATGCATTTGTTTGTGTTCTGGATAACCTGGAACAGAACACGTAAGGACAAAGGCTGCCACTCACATAACATTTTAAATAAGATTTTACATCACAAGGTAACTTTCCCCGCGCTGGAAGAGCTTACCGTTAGCACTTTTAATAATTCAATCACTGATTTAGCGGCCCGTTTTTAAGTGACCCATTTAAGTGACTGTGGCGAGGAGACACAACCAAAACAGCAGTTCTATAAGATAACAGCTTGGGAAAACTGGGAGAAAACGCACTTTAACCTTTTTAATTACTCTACAGTTATAGCAAAGGCGTGTAAGTGATACAGCTTATGGGTCTTTGTTTCCGTTCTGTACCAGCGAGGTAATTACAAATGCAACTGTGAATCAAGGCTTTTTACTGCCATCTTGTGGCAAAAATATTTAGTGCACTTTTAAATTTTATTATTAACAACACGGTCATCATTGTAAAAACAAAGTTTAATGATCCCAAACGGGAAATTCTGGCACCACAGCTGCACATACAGCACAACGTAAGTGCAGGAAAAATACAGACCGTACAGAACAGTATAAAATAACAAACAAGAAAATAAGTGGATGGTTTTCCTAGCCTGCGCTTTGATTTTGTTGGCGTTGACTGTACAATTGCATTCTGTATGGATGAGTGTGGGCACTTTGGAAAGTGGCATAGTGCAGCCTTATGGTCAGTGGGGGAAGGAGCATGAGCACTTTCTAACACGTATTGGTGTGACGAACCAATGGCTGCAGGTGCTTCTGGGTATAACACTGTGAAAGAGAGGGACAGCCCTGGCACAGCAGTGACTTAAACCTCCTATCATACACTGCCTAAGCAGCTGCCTAATCAGCATTACACTGGTTTGCCGGGTCAGCTGCGGTGCCCAAGGAGAAACGTGGCTGATTTTTTGCTCACTCTTTTCAGGATATACCTATTGGGCCTGTGGGCCTTGCGACTTGTTAGATGGGTAACATGGTAAAACCAAATTTGCCCCCAAAGCCCAGGTATGTAGCCTTTGACCGTCTATAAGAGCCGTGCTCTGTGTCACTCTTTCATCTGCCACTCCTCTACACCCAACCCACAGATCGCAGTAACGCTTGAGAATGAGACACTCATCCAAAAGCAGACGTGGGATGGGAAGCAGAGGTTGATAGAGCGAGATGTGCGGGATGGAAAAGTGATGGCTGTAAGATGCTGCGCTGAGCACTCAAACTGTGCCATAATACTGCTACTGAACTCTCTGTTTCCAACTAAGGCAGCTGCATGTATTTGCTGTGGATGGGTTATCCATCCAACATGTTTTTTTTGGGGGGGGTGGGGGGCTAACAAGGCTTGACATGCCTGGATTCTTCTTGGAGGACAGTCACCTTTAATACAGCTGGTGTATGGGGGCGGGTCATGAATTTCCCTTCAGGGCTCATTCCCTGGCCTAGTGAGAATGTGACGTAGACCACCGCTCTTCTCTGTTGCAGAAATGCATTATGGATGATGTTGTGACTCACAGGACCCATCTGAAGGAGGCTGGAAGCGACTTCTCCATGGGCTTGGGAAACGCTCTAGTAAAGCTCACTTAAAGCTCTAGTAGGGCATTATCACATCTGGTGCTCTTAATAAAATTTCTGAATACAAAAAGATTTCAGAACTGGGAAACTCTTAAGTATGACATTTATATTCTTTAGTGGTTTCTCCAGGTCTTTCAGGGGCTCAGTGCTGATACAAAATAACCACATAGTCCAATGAAACAGCTCACATGCTCAGAGGGTGTTTGTGTTGTATTTCTTTCTGATGAACCATGAAAAACCCTCGTGTCTCACCAAAAGGAAACCTGTTAATTTTTACTAATCAAATATCATCATATCATATCATTGATCTCAAATATTAGTGTAGTAATTGCACCCCACTGGGTCTGTATGCTCACATCCTTTTATAGGGTACACTGCAGCTCAGCTGTGGATGTACAAATACATTTATTACTGAAGGTCATTGTGCATGTGACTTACATTAGCCATTGCACTGTTAGTAAACTATAAATTACATATTGATTTTTTTTCTTTTATCCAATGGCCACTGGTTTGTTAAAATGGGCTTGTGGTGTGTTTGTGATTGCAATTGCAGCTTTTCCCATCTTTCTGTGTTGAAAAATATATATTATGGTATTTTAATGATGACACAAGGCAGGTTGAATCCATGGATTCATACTATCGATGCCAAATTCAGTCCCTACCATCTGTGTGTGACAACAGAAGTCAAGATTCAGCAGACAAGGCTAAATTTTTTTCAGTCTTCAATAGTCAAATTTTGGTGACCCGGTGCCCACCGCAGCCCCAGCTTTCGTTTTTGGCTGACAGGAGAGGAACCCGACATGATCTTCTGCTGTTGTAGCCCATCCACCTCAGGGTTTGATGTGTTGTGCATTCTGAGATTCTTTTCTGCTCACCACAGATGTACAGAGAGATATCCGACTTATTATGGCCTTTCTGTCAGCTCGAACCAGTCTGGCCATTCTCCTCTGACCTCTCTCATTAACAAGGCATTTCTCTTAGCAGACCTGACGCTCACTGGATGTTTTTCACACCATTCCCAATAAACTGTAGAGACTGAGGTGTGTGAAAACCCCAGACCATCATCAGTTACAGAAAAGCTCAAACCTTCCCGACTGTCACCAACGGTGATGCAATGATCAAAGTCACTTTTTTTTTCCTTTAGTCTGCTGTCGCGAATACGTGCAGCACCTGACCCATATCTGCATTATTTAATGCATTCACTGTTGCAACATGATTGGCTGAATAGATAATTGCATAAGCAGGTGTACAGGTGTCCCTAATTTCAGAGAAATGTAGCAATACAAATTAGGATTTAAACCACACAGCAATAAATGCAGAAAGTATCACTGATCTCCAATACTGACTCAACAGGTTTGATTTAGCAAGAAACCAAGGTAAACTGATCATTTTAAGACATAACCTGTCCATTGAAGCTCATTCCTACTAAACAGCGTAAGGAGTGTGCATCATCCCTCTCTACACCCACTCTTACCATCTCAGGACCCTTCAAAGGGACTCTAGTCAAACCACTACTGGAAAAGGGAAACAAAGTTAGACCCTCGGATATTAAAAAGAATGCAAAACACTGCAGCAAGGATAAAAATTAGTATATAAGATCATATTACACCAGCACTTATACCCCTCTGCTGGCTCCCAGACAGCTTTAGGGCTCATTTCAAAATTGTACTTTTTACCTATAAATACCTTTTTTCTTCATGGGCAAACGTAACTGAACTTGTGAATGCTTACAAGCCCACAAGCAGGTGGAGTTTTAATGCATAGGCTCACCTGGAGTGCCGGGGGTGGGGGGAGCTCAAATAACTTGTAGGTCACACAGATCTTGTAATAAAAATAAATGAGCGCTGATGTTAACAAGTCTAGATTCTTCTCATTTCTGCGGACATAGAGGGTCTTCCCTCATCATTAAATCACAAGTGAAGATGTAATTCTTTTGAATCAGGGGACAATAGGGTATAGTAGGTCCTGCTGTTGGTGCTGCTGCACAGGGTGTGTCCTGCCTTAAAGTAGTTTGTAGGGCTTAGATAAAACTGTATTAATTCTTAACCTGGATCTGCTCTTCGAAGGGTCAGGTCCATGACATTGAGTCTGCAAGACCTTAACATAAATGGAAAGCTTAGCTAGGAAGACCAACCGAGAATAGAATGGGGGTGGGACTTTTCAGATTCTTACACCCAAACACCTGCTGGCCCCTCCTGAGAACCCTATAGCTACAGCCAGGCCCTACTGACAATAACAGGAAAGGACATCTTATTGACATTGTTTGCATAAAATGCTGGGGAGGTGGGGGCAGCCTGGTGACCTTCGACCCCCAGCAGTTTTCCATCTTATATTTTTCTTCCTCTCCTTCATTGTCATCTGGCTTTTTCTGCTTTAATAGTTCACAATGTGTGTTTGTATGTAAACACGCAAAGCATTCTGGGGCAGCCATATAGAGTAAGGAGCTTACAAAGGTAATTTGAATTCATCTGAAATTAGTGTGTCATGATGCTTCAAACAATACTGCTATAACAATACTGCTATTGCCAGCTGAAGGGTTGGAAGTTTGAAACCTTTCCTCTTCACTGTGTATGTGGGTTTCCATGTTCTCCTTGTTTCCCATATTCTGTTTTTTTCTTTTTTATTGTTAGGCTAATTAGTGTTGTTAATTTGCACAAAGTGTACAAATAGATATGTGTTTATGACGGACTGCCATCCCATCCAGGCTGAACCCAAGCCTTGTGCCCTAGGTTGCCTGAATGAATAAGCCTTGCAATAAATACCACTGCAAGGAGATTCTGACCCCGAAAGTAAAACATAAGGGCAGAAATATACAGTTGGTTGCCTTGTAAACGCCTTTCTTACACCTAAAATTTAATCATGAATTTCTCCATATGATTCTTCCATTTTCCCACGACTTTCAAACAAATAAATCAAGGTTGTCAATTTTGGTCAGCTGGCTGGCGTGAGATTTTCTGCACCCTCATTCACATGTATGTAAAGTTTTATGACCTTGTAAATAGTCTGTAAGGTTTGCAAACTACCCCAGCGCTTTTGATGTAGCTAATTTAATGTTTATAATGGAATAATATCGATTTGCCGTAAGATTTCTTGCGTGAGGGTGAGAGCTAGAAAGCGTGATTGTCACGCCCGAAGCGTGAGAGTCGACAACCCTGATAAATCATGACAGATAAAGTCCTGCGTACGGTCACATTTTCACGTTATACCTTGCTGGTCCCGTTGGAATCACTTTAGATCAGCTGCCTGATTGGTTACCTGAAAATCACACGTGTTAGTGAGATACCTTTAAATTGTCCCCAAAACTAACATCTGACAGGTCGTCGTTTTGTTAAGATTTCGTACCTGTAGTGTGGTCGCGGCTAATTCGTCGCTTTAGTCTTCAATATGGTTGAGATCTTTGTGGGAAAATGGAAGATGGAAACCAGTGAGAACTTCGATGATTACATGAAAGCTTTAGGTAAAAATGTGGATCAAACATTTTGGCGACCCTTCAGGCTGTTCAGTTTAGATGTCACGGCTTGCTATTAATCTGTGGGTTCCTTGTGGAACGGTGGATGAGCACTGCTGGTGTTTGGTCTTGTGTGTGGATCTGGGTAGATCTTGCCTCTTAACCCAGATGGCATAACGTTAAGCTATTGCCGCCGATTTCTAGTAACTTGATCGCAGGTGTACTGGAAAAGCTAGTCATGTAAATGTCATAAGACTGCCCCCCCCACCCCCCATGCACCTGCAGGAGTGGGTCTTGCAACTCGCCAAATGGGGAACATGGTAAAGCCGAATTTCCACTTGGCCGTGGACGATCTGGGGGTGATCTGCATGAAGTCACAGAGCACTCTAAAAACAGCGGAGGTCAAATTTAAGCTTGGTGAGGAATTCGACGAAACCACTGCAGACGACCGGAAAACCAAGGTACGTGCCAGGAAAGCCGATCCTTAATGCACCACTTGATCTGACCGTCCTGTTATGGCCAACCTACAGACCATAGTTACGCTTGTAAACGGGAAACTCATCCAAACGCAGACGTGGGATGGGAAGCAGACGACGATAGAGCGAACCTTGCAGGATGGGAAACTGATGGTGGTAAGACTATTTGTACTTTGGAACACAAACGTATCGGACATTAAAATGTGGATACTCTGATTAACCAGGGAATCAGGGTTAACCCTATCAAAACGCTTTAATTTAACAAGTGTCTGAACTCTGACTTTTTTTGATCTATAGACCTCCACGGTTTAACTTTTCCGTTTCAATTGCAGAAATGTGTTATGGGTGACGTTGTGGCTACCAGGACATATGTGAAGGAAGCCTGAAACTGCAGCTCTGCTCTTTTGGGCTTGAAGGCTGTTCCCATTCCTCTGGTTTTCAATGCCTGATCTCGTTCTCAAAATAAACACTTGAAACTAAAATGACTGTCTTGTGCTTTATTTTTTATTTTTTTCCTGTTTAGGTTGCGCGAGTTCACTACAATACCGCTCTCTGTACCTGCCTTGTACTACGTTCCCCTTCTGGCGTGTACAGAATCTTCCCCAGTCCCTTTTTGAACGCTACAGTAGTGGTTAACTGAGCACCGAATTTTGCTCTTTGCAATTCCTGCTGAGATTGAAAACCTGCTGCCTGGAGAGGTGGTAGGTGCAGGTTTTTTTTGGGGGGGGGGAATCAAAGCTTCCTGTTTTTGCAGAGTGCCTTCCAGCCCCTCACGCAGTAGGTCTGTGGACTGCAGCTGCTCCCATGCAACATCAGACACTTATCTGATGGGCTTTTTACCTTCAGAAGTCTGATCGTAAGTGTCTGGCCTGTGAAGTAGACTTGAATGCAGCTTGTGTCAGAATTAACTTGCAAGGAAAACCCGTTTCTAATTAGCGATCACATGAAGGGCAATGTATTTCTGCTAATGAAGGCCATAGGGTTTTTTTTTTTTTTTGGTTCTGGTGCCCCGTGAACCTGATCAGGATAAACTACATTCCTGGTTCACGGCAGAGCAACAATTAACGGTACTGTCATACTACAAATAACGTCTGGCGTAATATCACTTTTACGTAGGTAAGTGGTACTTATCCTACCACAGGGGGTCAGCACATTCTCACTTTTTTTTTTTTTACTGAGTACAATACATTCCACTTAACCGGAGATTCCGCTGGAAAACAATCACGATGGGGCATTTTAAATCGCATGAGAGCCCCTTTTAATCTACGTGTATTTTTAAAACCCCCATTACTGTGTTTTAATAAATTCCCGCATTTTATATACTATGCTATAGAGATTTATTTAATATGGTAGGCTAATACAACGTATCTTCAGTTTTATGTTCATATATTGTTTTTCAATACAAATCCTGAAATACAATCTGGTGGATAAATCGTCTTATGCTTGGGGGGAAATATTCAAAGCAGATGAAGTGAACAATTCAACTTTTTTAGAATCGCAATGGAACCTGTACTATTTCATTCATGAACAGAATCCATTCGTCCTTATTCCGTACCACTTCTCTCAATACAAGCGTTACGATTTTATGAAATGTTACCTCGATGGTTATTTTAGTTGTACACTAAATCAGTGTTTAGATGGATGAGTATACATTGTATACTCGAAGTGTACATATCAGCTTCGCCACGACCCCTCAAGATTATCAGCATGTTTAAACATCGATCCCTGGTGTTTATTAATGTGCCCCAGTGAAACTCCCCGTCTTTGATTTTTTTTTGTCACAGCAATACTGAATAGGATAAAATGCAATGCACATATAGTTGTCCAATCCATTCCGGAAACTTCGCCCAAAGCATAGGAAAAAACCGCAAAACGTCGCTACCCAGGGGTCCCTCTTTCTTAGAACTCCTGTAAAAACATCATACAGGATTCAGCAGGACCTCCTGACACCGGAGTTCAATAAAAACACAACACATGTACGGATGTTTTCCTTGTATATTCCTCAATCCCCCCTAGCAGTTGAACATAAGAACAGCTATTTCCCATATGCTTCATCCACCTTGCTTTTCAGATTGTCAGGAGAAAATAAATAATTAGATACATTGTTGCGCAGAGTTTTTACACTACAACCTCCCCCTCCCCCCCCCCCCCACACACACACACACACACACACATCTTTCTGCTCATGTGGAATCACTTTACACACATCATATTGCTGATTGGTTGGCTGAAAGGGGCACGTGTTAGTCAGATCCTTTAAAGTGTTCGCGAACATTACATCTTACAGGGTATTATTATTTGCGGGTTTGATGAGAAGTATATTACACGTAGTGCGGTCTCTGTAAACTGTCAGCATGGTAGACAAGTTTGTAGGAACTTGGAAAATGATATCCAGCGAGAGTTTCGATGATTATATGAAGGCTTTAGGTAAGAACTAGTGTCACCAACCACCTTGTTTAGTGTAAAGATTAGATGCGTCGGAGGTTTGAGGGAGTATTATACACAGTTTAAAAAAAAACAATGTTAAAAAAGTACATTTTGAAGAAACTGGTTTAAGTTACACCAAATGTATCCTCTTTTTTGGTTCTACTATTTCAGTTGCACCACCAGTGTAATATCTACTTATTTTGTGAGGATTTAATACAGTTTTGAAATTCAGTCTTTATGTTAATTATTTGGGGATGTTTCTTAAGGATAATTCTTGCACCCGGATTTGTTGCCATTGGCTACCTTACTTAGTCTATGTTTCCTACAAATAGCACGATGACAAGGTTTCATATGATTACAAAACGTGCCGGAAATATGCTGCATAACTGGGATTTTACAGGTGTCGGCTTTGCAACTCGCCAGATGGGAAACATGGCCAAACCAAGCCTGGTGATCACCGTGGACGATAAGGGGGTAATTTCTATGAAATCGCAGAGCACGTTTAAATCGACGGAGATAACATTTAAGCTTAATGAGGAATTCGACGAAATCACCGCCGACGACCGCAAAACCAAGGTATGTGGGATTTGACCATTGCTTGGTCGCCTCCTAAATGTCTGGGCGAACGACGTACACTTATCTGAGATGCTCTTACCCCAGACCAAAATAACCATTGAAAACGGAAAACTTATCCAAAAGCAGAAGTGGGATGGAAAAGAAACAACGATAGAGCGAGAAGTGCAGGATGGAAAATTGATAGCGGTAAGATGCCATTTGCAGCTCATATCGTTGCATCCGAGAACGCATTATCTTTGGAGATGTAATTTCCTGGAGTCGTAGGCAGGATGGATCGAGTGTATGCGCATGATTGACCTTTGGGGAAATACGTGTTGCTAAGCATTTAGTTGGTTTTGATACCTTTCAGGCTTTCAGGATGTGAAATACCTTCTCATAAGCATATATATGAGTTATATCAGTCCCTGGAAACGAACGTATGAATTTGTTTATTTACTCGCAGCTGTGGATACTGGCACATTGCCAGTATACATTTCCGAGCCTTTTGGTCTGATGTTGACCTCACAGGATGCAAGTTCTCTGTTATGAATGCTGGAAGCAATTGACCCTTTCAAAGTGTGTAGTATTTGTGCTCTGATGTCTGTGTCTCTGTTGCAGAAATGCACAATGAAAGGTGTTGTGGCTATCAGGACCTATGTGAAGGAAGCTTGAAGCAACGGCTACGCTCTTACAAAGACAACTCCCCTCTCTGTCTTCCTGCTTGCTAGTACTGGTAGTATATTCATGTAGTCCCCAATGATATCTGGTGCTCAGAATAAAAAAAGGGTTGAAGAAGAATGGGTGGGTATTCTGTTCTTCAGAATGATGAAATAGTCAGGCATGTTCAATAGCCATGCTTTCTAGAGGTGTCATGAGAGCTCCAGGCATTTTACATGATCACTGAAAGGGTGTCTGTGCCATCAAAGCTTTATTGTAATAATATTCAACTCACAATTCTGTCAGGCGCATTAAGTCCAAAACATCCCACTGATTCCAGAACACTGTTTGGCGAGTGTAAACTTTGAAATTTCAGAATCCAAAAAAGTTCTAACGCCAATAAATTCTTGTACAGGAATGATTTTCCTGTATGTTTTATAATGTTATATATTTTCGCAAAGAAAATAACCTTTTTTTTATCTGGTAGGGAAACGGATGCACGCTGACAGCCAAAGGTTTCGAACCTCTTGAGTTTTATACACTTTATTCCAGTTAAGCACTAGCAGTGTCACATACCAAACAAAAATGGAACAGAATGCAAATTAAGGAAACACATTAAACAAATGGGAAACAATACATATAGTAAAAAACAGGCTAATGCATCATAACTGCCTTTTCTGGTGATTAGAGCTGAACAAACTCAAACATTTTATTAATGAATGAATGTCTCAAGACATTTTTCTGAAATTTCCCACCAAAACTGGTGGTTAAGTTCCCACAAATCTGCACTCATGGGTTGCATGGTCTTGGTCTTTATATCCATTTTGATCTCATCTCAGTGTCATTAAGATGTAATTAGTAGTCTGACCATGACATCACAGGTATATTTCATTTACTATCCTTCTTCTTTAAGAAGTTGTGACCGGCTGTTTACAATGAGCAATGAAAACTGGTAAAACTGATGCTGTTTTCACCCCAGTACACCAATAATCTCAATGCTTTAGCTGGCTATGTGAAGTACTCATACACTGTCAGAAAAAAGAGCAAAAGTTTGTACCTTTGCTTGTCACTGGGGCTGCACCTTCAAGGGTCTGTCAATTGTACCCTAGCTGTAGTTAATTGTACCTTTTAAGCTACAGAAATGGACTTAAGAACATTTTTGTACCATTGAGGGTACATAGATATTGTTTGTACCTTGGGGATGTTCCCCAGAGTCCATTTCTGTACCTTAAAATGTACAATTACTTACAGCTATAGGATGCAACTTGCAGAGCCTTGAGGGTGCAGCCCCAGTGACAGGGTACAAATAGATGCCCTTTTTTCTGACACTGTACCAGTTATCTATATTTTTACAGGACACAATAAATTTCACCTCTCTTTGTTATCTAGATGCTGCTCTGAACCACTTTCAATAATAAACACCCTGCAAAATGTCACAGTAGAGCTCTTGGTGTCAAAAAATAACGATATAGACAGAAATGCAAATATAACACCTGAATACCTTATATGGAACAAATACACAGAAAATATTTTGATTTTGAGACCTCCACATTTGGAATCATTTAACTTCAAAGGCAGCCAACAGTTAGCAAGGAGAGAATAAAGAGCTGAAAGAAGACCCAGCCTGTTTGGATGGAGAGCCTGTCCAGGTAGTGTCCTCTCACCCCTGACTTTCACTGACCTTCAGCTCTATAAGAAGAACACCACAGGCACGGAGAATGACATTAACCATAAATATGAATGTTGCACAAATCACTGAACGGGTTCACTATTCTTCCATCATTCTGGCCTTTTTGGTTAATTTTATTGTGGAAGTACCATACTTCTCTTTGGGGGCTCATTTCAACATCTGAGTCCACTTTTGGCCCATTTAAATTGAGAGGTAACACATACAAAAGGTGAACATTCTGCCCCTCTTTTTATCCTGTTGACACAGTGTAGCTGTTGTGCCAAAGATATGATTTTATATCAATGAGATCACATCCTTTGTGTGATTTAGCAACATCTGGAATTCTCTGCTTAAAGGCAATCACAACGCCCCACCCTGCCATTGTCTCCAATGACACGAGACTTCAACCTTATCTCCACCTTGCTGTTGTTTCCCCCATATTTAGAAACGCATAGATCCCTGTACTCTACACTGCAAGGAGTTTGGCCTGGAAAAAAACCCCAAGACGTGTTTATTTGTGTTACTTTTCAACATGACAAATCGGAGGATTGTAGATATAATCACAGCATTCCTTACTTCCATGGGATGCATCCTGCCATCTGCTCTGAGTGAGTAGTTAATTTGGTCAGAGTCTCCAGGCTGTAGAACCAAACTGTCATGGATACCTTATTGTGGCTACTGGCATTCATAATAATAGATAATAATCAGTAATGCCCACTTCGTTTGACCTTGCAGGACAAAGCGAGGTTGGAATAAAATGAGTCATTCACAGGGCCACATAGTGATGATAAACTAAATAGTACTGTAACTCATCAGAGATCTAATTATTCAGAACATTCCTAGACACTAATCCTGCACCACCTGGTATTACAACATTGTGTTGTATCTCTTTTAACTCACATTGCATACTGTATGTCACATTGTATCACACTTAATTTGTTTTATGTGTTTTAATAAATGTAACCAAACTGATTTTTATATTGGAAATGTATTGATGCGTATTTTTGAATGTAATTACTTTGCTTTTAAATATGTTCTTACCTGTAGTAATAAATTAGTAATATTCTTACTGCTATCATATCTTGTAGTATTATGCTTGTATTAGTAGTCTATGTAGTATTATGTTATTACTTATGTATTAATTAACCACAAACTAAGTCTAAGTTGCATAATGACCTCATGTTCATTCCTCATTAACCTACTGAATCATGAAAAGTCTTTTATTTCAAGCAGTTGCTATATTTCTTACTATTTCTGTTAATTCTGTAAACCTTTGTTAACGACTGAAGGAACAAGTCATGAATAACACAAGTGAAATACTGATCTCATGTTTGTTCTTCATTAATGAATCATGATGCGTCTTTTATCTCAAGTAGCATCTGTATTTGTTCATGATTTGTAGTTCAGCAGCATCTGAATTGCTACTAAATATTTGTGCCCCTTGAAGTAAAGTGTAACCATTTTTGTAATGTTGTCTTGCCCATCCAGGGTTGGGGGGTTAGAATCCAGCCCCAGCCCTGTGTGGAGTTTGTATGTCCTACATGTTCTGTAGGTTCTACATGTTCTGCAGGTTCTACATGTTCTGCAGGTTCTTTTCAGACACCCTGTCTTCCTCATGAAGTCCAAAGACACACAGTTAAGTGAATTATTGGTTTCCAAACTGCCCAAATGGCCCTACAATGCAGCAAAACCTGTTACTTTTTAGCTTGTGGGGACATTAATCAGGTCCCCATAAAAATCTATGAATTCAATCAAAAAAACAAAAAATGTCTTAGGTCTTGTATTTTGTTTAGTTACCCATGGTCAAGGTTAGGGCTGGGTTGGGGTTAAAGGTCGTCATTTTGGGATTAGAGATTTCCCCACAGAAATGGAGAGTCGCCACAAAGATATGATTATAAACCTGTGTATGTGGATTATGTTTATATTACATTGTGGGGACCAAATTTTGCATGTGTGTGTGTCCTGCAAAGGACCGACATACTGTTCATGGAGTACCAATGCATTTTCCAACATCATTTTGTGTGTGATTGAAACCACTTGATCACTTTCCTTCCTTAGTATATTCTTAGAACGCAATAAAAATTCAAAGATGACCCAAAGATTGCTGCAGGTCAATTTATGTTTATGTCTTTCTCTAGCCTTCCTCAGTGACATGCTGGAGCCAGGAGACACTGAGCCACTTGTTCAGCCCTGAAGATCCACGTTTGTTTCTGGTTCTCAACCAGAAGCCACTCCAGAAGTCAGGTAGCTTTTGAAAATATTAAATTCTGTTTTTAAAAGTGTACAAGATGAAACATTAATTGAAATGGTGTCCAGCTCAAACTGCCAGCTGAATTAGAAATTGACCCCAGGCTCAACCATAAATGTGCTACACCTACATCCACATGGCGGAGAGCCAAAGAGGCTTCTAAGCTGTGATAAGTTGTGGGTGGGTTGCTGGGAAGTATGAGTGAGGAGAACAATTGGTGTATAATGACAATTCAATGAAACCTGAGCTGAGGTTTTTCTTGCAGCACTTCTGGCAGCTTTAATCGTGTCCGTTCTGGGCCACAAACACTAGGTAGGAATAGCCCTTTGGCGCTATAATCGAGCTTGTGGTAGGTGTGTAGCAATAACAACAAATCCCTATCTGCTATACAACCTTTTATACTTCAATGCTCGTTCTTTATAATAAGTCTATTGGTATCAGTGTCAAACGTTATTATGTTAAATATCTGTAATAAAAAAATGTAACAAACAAATAAGGGAATATGGTTGCAAGAAGCAGATGAAAAAATGATCTTGCAAAATGTAAGAATTGCTAAATTCCCTCTTCAGCCCATTTATCTGAAACACAGAAAAATAACTATATTGGGGGAGCAACAACATAGAGATCATACACAGGCATGAAGCAAATTCTTTGTTATGCTTTTTACAGCCCCACACCTTTCCCCATAGCCCATAGCCCATAGCCCAGAGCCTGAACCTATGTGATTTCTAATACTCATAGTCAAATTCATGCAGGAAAAATCTCAGAGCCGTTGGATTAGACTCCAGCAAATTCCAACAAGCACCCTCTGTGTAAGCACCCTCATAATAAACCCAGATACATTCACAAATGACCTTCAGCTTGAAATTCAATGTCAAATGAAGGCTCCTATGGTGAAAAGGCTCTTCAATACTCATACGTGGCTGACTGTTGATTGATATATATATATTTTTTTTATCAAGGGCGTACAAGCTCTGAAAACATAAAACCATCTCAACCATTTTTTCATTATTTCTGAAGGGATTATCAGCCCAGGAGTCCAGGGTCATTCTCTCCACACCCACTTTGCCCCCTAAATACTAATGACTGCTCCTGAAAAGGACACATCTGTGAAACTTCACAGATTAACAGCTGACACCACCCTGGTCGGCCTCAACTCCAACAATGAGGAGTCGGTCTTCAGGGAGGAAAGGAGCTATCTTGTGTCCTGGTGCAGCCACCGTAGCCTGGAATTTAACACTCTCAGAACTGAGGAAATGTTTACAAACTTCCGAAAACAATTCTTTTTTCAGTCACTCCCCTACTGTAGAAGGCTCAAGGGGCTAAGAACCAAAACTCAAGGCCACTCACATGGTTTCTAACCCCCAAGCTGTAGCTATTGTGTTCTAGTCACCCTCCCCAACTCCCAGAATAACTCAATGCTGAACAGTCCCTGATCTGCACCCTTCACTTTACCTGCCTTTTACTTGATGCTCAAAGCTACCCCCACCGCACTCAGCCGCTCACCTTCTCCTTCATAAGACAATCCTTCTTTGCACATTTCTGAACCTCATAACACAGAAAACAAAGCAACTGCATGGTGAAATATGTCAAATAATCATGTTTCTCATTAGCACTGTCTCAATCCCTGACTTATGCCTGTGTGCCACTCAGATCTTTGCCTCAGCAGGGATGGGGGCAGCAGCAGTCTCAGCTGTGGTGGGTGTGTAGATGTCAGCATCGGCCTGCGAGGGCTGGTCTTCTCGCGTCCAGCCTTGAGGTAAACACACAAACAGCCCACTGTTGGACGGCACCAGGAGGCAGATGCCATGGATTCCCACTCCTCTGTTATGTTTAATATGCGTCAGAAACAAAGCGCCATTCTTCACACTTGTTCTGAGAACCTTCTCATTCTGGGCCACACAGAGGTCTCTGTGTTCAAATCCATCTATCTGTCCATGCACCCATCTTTGTGCCACCTATCCTGGTCTGTCTTACTGAAATTTCAAAGTTGAAATCTTTACTTCATTCTTACCTATATACTTTGAAGTCCCAAAGTGAAGGCCGACACATTACATAGAGGGAAGGACAGAAACAAAAACAAAATAATTTGCACCATTTACATTTCAAAATATGACACAAGGAGGCTTTGATACATTGATTAGCACTTGAAACATGTTTTCCTAATAAATAGCAGGTTGCGGTTTGAAGTATCGAGCAGGGTGTCTGTTTTGGTTTGATAGCAAAACAAATTAATTTAAGTTAAAAATAGCACAATTTACATTCCATGAATACATTCCTGAACTGGTTACTCACTAAGTGAACTCATTTAGCTTACATCTAAAATAACTTTGGGGAACCAAATGTCCATAGCCAATGTCAACATTAGACTTTTGCCAGTCCGTTTTCAAAAAATTACAGGTCACTACTAAGTCAGACATATACATGCCGCACTGAATGAAAATATAATGATCAGCCGAGAGCCAATCAAACCTTTCTGCTTAACCCGAAAGATACATATTTAACTGCTGTTTACCGGAATATACTAATTTCTGAATAAGAGAATAATAACTAAACAGCGCGTGAAGCAAATTTGTGTCTGTAGGTTTTGTTTTTTACTATAGAAATGTCTGGAATAATACTCAGTCAGCTGTGCCAGAAATCCTGTGAGATGTTTTCCTCTTCAGTTCATAAGGGACAGTATTTGACCCTGGGGGCCATTTTTCTATGTTAGTCATTGGATGGAAGAAGAAAATGGCAGCAATAGCGAAACAGTTGTTTTTCTTTCTGTGGGAAAATCTGCAGGGCGCTGAATAGGAGCCCCTCAGCTCACGGAGCCTTAAGGGAGTGGGCTGTCGGTGGAGAGTGCGTCAGAAGCAGCTGTGTAGCTTGCTAGGCCGCTGCCAGTAACTCTTAAAGAACAGCCAAAAGCCAATCAAAGCCCTTCTGCTTAACCCTAAAGACGCATAAATAACAAGATCAGCTTAGGTGACGGCTAAGTATTTTTATATGGTAAAAAATTCCAATTAAGTGGGCTTGTTTAGAAAGTCAGATCAGTTAAATCCAGTAAGGTGGACTTAAAGAAAAAGTCCATTACATGTGTGGAATTTACCCTGACTTTTGTTTTCATTACGGCCATTGTTCTGTCACTAAGTTCATTGTACAAACTATATGAAAGTGCCATGGACCCCCACTTATTCGCGGCACTAAAGAATTCAAAACTGCAGGCTGTACCGGAAGAAGTAAATCCGTCTTGCCATCATTCTCCATTTTGCAATTAAACAGTTCAGCTTCCTAAATTCACTTGAACAATTTCTTGTGATTCTCCAGTTTCTTTGCATAAAGTATTACAAAAATTGCAAAACACCTAACACCCCACAGAAAAAACACGGATTCCCGTTATCATAAAAGCTACTAAAGCTGAATATGATAACGAACTCCAGAACAGCGGCTAGCCTCTAGGAAGTGGGAAGGTTCACCATCAGCACATTAAACATTTTATTATGTACTGTATAATTGACATTCTTTCATTGGTGTAGGAAATATCTGCAACTCACATGCACTCAGGGGCGACAAAAGTAACATTCTGTCAGCAGACCCAAGATTTCCAGGTACAGCCCAGCATGTGGCAACAATTACATCATTAGCGCAAATGTTTTTAAAACTTAAATGACCGTTGTTAACCGATGTGTATTTTGTGTCACTTTTAGTCACATTTTTGTTGCATTAATTAAAGAAAGCACAGCTGCAGGCTATACACAAATAAGCCCATCTAGATCTATTAGCACCCAGGGTAGAACCATGGCAGGCTGCAGAGAATTCTCTTATGGAGCTCCTCAGTTGTGGAATAGCCTCCCAGTGGATGTGCGAAATTCAGGGTCGCTCTCGATATTCAAGTCTATACCAAAAACACACTCATTTAGTGTAGCTTACAGGGACACTAGTTCTAGCTCTAACTAACTGCTCACTCCCAGTCAGACCTATAGTGTGAGGTGTAGAGCTGGGTGGGGATCGGTGTCATTGGCTTTGGATAAGCTGAACTGTCAGTGCTGTCACTCTAGCTTCACAATCCCTTGTGGAATAGGAGGGCTGACATTTCAGGGACTACTCATGCCTGCATTCCCACCTGCCTCTCCCTCCTACTTATGCTGCTATAGCCTTATCTGTTGGAGTTTACATATTGCACTCACCTACTTTGGTTAACTGCACATTCTATTTCCCCTACTCCTCCTGGGGTGTTCTGCCTGGAGACCCTTTAATTATCAAGATATCATGTCTACCCTGCTGACTGCAACATCTCCACTACCTGTGGCGTCTTTCCAGCCTGTTCGCCCTTCTGCCCATGACATCTTCCCTGTCTGCCCTGCTGCTATACCACTGTTTGTCCGGCAATCTGAAGCAGCACCAGCAACTGCCTGCCATCTCCTGTCTGATCCCTTTGAGACTCAAATGTTAAGATTGAGAAAATGTGATGTGGGACTTCGCCATTTTGCTCATTTGACTTCCTCAGCCGGCCCCTGGAGGTTTGGGCTCCCCCTTTGACTCTGGTTCCTCCCAAGGATTCGTCCTTCTAGGGAGTTTTTCCTTGCCACTGTCACCTCTAGCTTGCTCAATGGGTGATTTCGGCGAGAATGCTGTAAAATGATTTGAGACAATGTCATGTTATGAAAACACACAATACAAATATAATTGAATTGAATTGAATATATTGGTTCACTGTGGATATGTTATTACACACAATGCTAAGACAGGATGTGATTCTGGGCTGTCTGGCATTGTTTGGGTAAAAGAAATAAAGTTGACTTCAAAGTCAATAATAGTGTGTAACAATTTAAAAAGAACGTCACTCCATTCCTCCAAATTGTGCCAGTTTGGTTACTAGGACTATTATTAGTAACAATGTGTGACCATGAAAAATGCTAGGAAATGCAGCCATCTTATTCAGGGTCAAGGGGACGCCTGGAATCTATCCCAGACAACATAGGGCACATACTGAATGGAATGCCAGGATTGCAATTTAAAGATACAAACTCACGTACTACGAGTGAAGTTGCTATGTCATTTAGCCTAATTGCGTCCTTCTGAACTGCAAGAAGAAACTAGAGTACTCAAAAAAAAAAACTTACATAGCACAGCAGAGGTGGGATTCAACCCCCCAGCCCAGTAAAACGGACGGCAACAGAGCTACTCAACGAGCCACTGTAGTCCCTATTAAGAAATCACTCCCAAAGTATGATAAACAAATAGCCCTCTACTGGTGGAGCACGGAATTTCATTTTGTTCATGGCTCTAGTAGTACAGTGGTGCCTGCAAAGAAATTTGTACGCGAATTTTCCCCATAAGAAAGCATTGACATTCGATTAATTCGTTCACAAGCCTACCAAATAACAATTTTTGTTAATTAATTTTCTGGTTTTTATAATAAAAACTTTAAAGAAAAACACAATATAATGTGGCGATTGGCGGACTGATGCATCGCTGGAGCAGAGAGATAGATGGAAACTCGCTTGCCGAGGAAACCACGATCTTTAACAGTCCTTTACCCTTGTATTATTGTTGATGTTAATGGTTGCATTTCCATACTGTCCCGCGTTTATTTGCCCGTGTCTTGTATGTACCTGGTCCGATCCTCGCGTGTATTTAAAGTGTGTAAACCTTCCACCGTATGTGCATTTTGCAGTTCGGCGTCTTACAACCTTGTGTTTCCCGTTTGTTTATTTGGGTTCATTGCTCGTTGGGTGCCTGTTCTGAACCTTCTATTACATTTGCACGCGGGGCATGCTGGGATATGCGCCCCGCCGCTGCTACACTAGTATAAAAAGGGAATTTGGTCCAGGAATCTGTTCATCGACCAAATTTTGTAAGCGAACCGATGCATTTTCGCACAAAATTTTTGGTCGTGAACCAAATTGTTCGTAAGTCACCGCGTGAACCGCAGGCACCACTGTACATTATTTACATTTCTCCACCAATTCGTCATGTTCAGCTGGCAGCAGTCCGAAGCATAAGGTGAATCCCTGCTGGCCCATGTTTATGTTCCCATTTTAAAAGCGGAGAGGCTTTCATATGCACACACGCAGCCTGGTCACCACGATCACAGGGTGACTACTTACTTGATGTGACTTTTATTTATTGATATAAATCCCTGAGCAGTTTTGTCTTGTCTTTTCTCACTTTATCCTAGGGGAATGATTCTGTAAAATCAGGGACCTTCTGGCTTGAACCTCCTTCTAGGAGCCAACCTAAAACGAAAGAGAAACAGAGACAATATCATGTTTTCCTTGAATTCCTAGAAATATAAAAAGACCGATTAAGAATGGTCCAGATCCTAGATGTTATTATAAATCCCAAACGCGCTGCATTCCTGTTTAGTAAGACCCAGCAAATTCATACATCGCCGTAGCCAGCGGGTTAACGGAAGATCGACGCTCTTCTTTCCTAAAAGCAGGGTGTTGCTGCTCCCTCGTGGTAAATTAAATTTATTCACTTGATTTTTAAAATGAATCTTGTTATGATGAACAGTCCATCCGATGATAAATAAATGGATGGAATTACGTAAGAGTACAACTCGTTTGTCTGAATCTCCATAATGAACTTCAGGGAGTAGATTTGGATAAGGATGGTAGGGCATGTGCTCCCGATATTTTGGGATTATCGTGTGTGTTTGCGGGCACGATGGATTCGGCGCTGGTTTGGTCCAACCAGCGCTGAAATCAAACCTACGCCCTTGGCTGAACTTGAATAGTTTGGTTTCCTAAATAAATGTTATCTTATGGTTCACTATTTCATGCGCATCGTATTATAAGAAAACTGAACAGCATTTTACACCTCACAGAAAATCATGGTTTCCTATTATCGTAAATGCCACTAAAGCTGAATATCACAACGGGACTTCAAAACAGCAACTCTCCTGTAGAAATCGTTAAGGTTTGTAACCTGTATATTAAGCGGGCTGAATCTGTTATGCGTATTATTTAATAATTTTCGGAAATATCTGCAACTCCCATGTGCCAACAATTACATCATTAATACAAATACTTTTACGTACTAACATGACTGTTATTAATCAACGTGTACGAGATAAGCTCTTAGGGCTAAATATTTGTCATTTTATGTACTGCACATGTCAGGGGAATTTAACACAAGATCACCATCATAAACCGAATAAACTGGGTTTAGTGAAACTAGCCAAGAGACTGTCAGGCGAATAAATGAACAAACTAACACAACGTGCACGTATACAATTGTACAAAATGAAAATAATTTACATTTGCTGTACATTTGAACTGCCAGTAGCTGGCGTAGGAAACGCGTCACATTGTGGGCCGTACCAGTACTAAACAGTAGGGGGATTGTTAATCAAAAAAGAGAGAGACGTAGATTTTGCGCAGAACATATGTCTCAGCCCAACACTTTATGAGTAACTGCTGATGTTCATGTTACCCACACAATGCACTATACTTGAATTTAAGCAACTTATATAAAATTGAGTTATGCCATTTTGGTATGGTCGCCCCGGCTTTTCCTGTGTTTTGAAGTTGATGGGCAATCGAACATGTCGGAATCGGGATTCCGATTGCAAAACAAGGGGGAAACAGTTTGCGACGGAACGACGCGGCGTAGGTCAGCGGCAAACATGATATCGCCAAATCCGGGGGTGGATAAGAAGACGATGGACTTCAGGACAGACTCGGGGGAAAAGATGACGACGACGGAATACTGCAGGAAATTACAGGAGTGGATGTGGCAGTACTACGGCGGCTACGCCAGCTGGCTCAGCTGCACGGCGATGTCCGCCTTTCCCTTACCGTCCTGTGCTCCAGCGAATGAAGCCCAGGTTGTCCCTCCCTGGGGGGCGCCGCAGCTGTCAGATGCCCGCGGTCTCCACGGAGATCAGTTTTCTTACCTCCCCCCGAATCAGTTCGTTGGGGTCCCATCCGCAGGTCTCCAAACGGGGGAGGTGACAGCTGGGGGTCCCCCTGTGCCCAACACCGCTCCTGCTGTCCCGAGAGCCGCGCAACAGCAGCAGCAAATTAACAGAAACACTCAACAAGCAGGTATTTAGCGATCTGACTGGCTCGGGCTTCTAATGCGATATTTAATTTACCCTCCGCTGACCTAAAGGCACGTTGATGGCGCATATGAGTGTTATGCATCTATTTAATGTGATAATCGCGACCTGTAGTAGATACACAAGGTTCGTCAACGGTATTATTATTTGCTTTATTAGTATCTGATTAGTATTTATTTATAAGCAACCAATTAACAATTGGGCTGTAATATTTTCTGCTTTATTAAAAGCTCCATTCTTGAAAGACCTGGCAAATTTTGAGTGCGTTCTGTTGTTTTTCTGTTCAGGTCGGGAATACACGATCCCTTCTCCTCTGCAAAGATTTTTCGCAGAAATGGTGGATTTCTTCATCCTTTTCTTCATAAAGGCCACCATTATCCTCAGCGTCATGCACTTAAGTGGAATTAAGTGAGTAGTTTGTGTGCACAACAAGCCTATTGCCACTCCGTTACTTAGCATTTTGCGACGTGCGTGTGCTGCTTTAAATCGCGAAATTGAAGCCTTTTAGTGTGTATTAAACCTGAAAATTATTCTGCAGTGTTAAACTTGTACCAAGAACTTTCCTTTGCTTGTCTAACGACTTCTTACTCATTTTCTTTAGGGACATTTCCAAATTTGCCATGCATTTAATTGTGGAAGAAATAGATCAGGACACTTCGATGGAAGACCTACAGCATATGATGCTGGTGGCTCTTGTCTATAGGGTGCTGGTATGCCTCTATGAGGTGAGTGTCAGAATACAGAATA
This sequence comes from Isichthys henryi, assembly GCA_026776945.1. Taxonomy (NCBI): domain Eukaryota; kingdom Metazoa; phylum Chordata; class Actinopteri; order Osteoglossiformes; family Mormyridae; genus Isichthys; species Isichthys henryi. The sequence continues at coordinate 19,232,638 of JAODJX010000136.1, forward strand.
CAATGTCATGGCTGTAACTGGCTAGAAGGCCTATTACTGTTTTATATAGAGCATTTGTCTGTAGATGCTTAACATTATTACTTACCAAAAAAATATATATTTATATGAATAATTCTTGTTTTAATACATGGTGTAACCTTTGCTTGCAGAATCAAAATCCAAAGTGCTGGGTGACACGGTGACATGTTTACTGCTGTTAGCTCACACCTCCAGGGATGGGGCCTTTGGCTCCTGCCTAGTGCTGTTATAGTTTCAACTTTTATTTTCATATTACTTTCAATTTTCATTTGAAATTCAGTTTAGTTTTAATTTTCTGTGTGATTTTTATTAATTTTTATTTATAGTTTTTCATGTATTTTAGTTTCAGTTTAAGTTTTAGTAATTTTGTTTTTAGGAATTGACTGAAAGTTGTAGAGCTATTTTATGTCTGGTCTTCATACAGTCGACTGTTCCTCCCAGTGGGG
>JAODJX010000136.1:19240829-19263402 GCA_026776945.1 Isichthys henryi
AAATTTGGATGTTGTATCGAAGTTTACGCTGTAAGGGTGTACGCTGTAAACAATGGCTGCTACTGGAATAATACATATATAGGCTAAAAACGGGAATTAGAAACCTGTACGTTGAAAAGGTAAAAACGTTGTATCCGGGGTACGTAGTAACGAGGTTCCACTGTATTGGCTTTTGAAGTACAGAGTTAACATGAGAGCTTCCCAAATATACATCTGCTGAAATCTTTTTAGGAAGCAGATTGTACTGCTTGAACTTGCTATCGTTTTTCATCAATTTTGCATACTGCCTACGCACACGAGGACCCATTTGTACGAGGGGGAGGATACCAGTATGAATATTTTATCAACATTAGCGCTAATAAGATGTGATGAAGAACTCAATTATTGTGGCTGCACCAACACGGTAGTTTTAAATTTGCTGTCTGCTGATCGCCAGTCACATTATATGTAATACACAACTTACTATGTGAAAAAGAAATCGCGATTAAGTAACGTATGTCATCCACTAAGACTGCTATTAAGGTATATCAAACGATCGCACATTGTGTAAATTTTTTAACTTTTGATGTGATGTTTCTTTCGAACAGGTACACAGCTTCTCGAAATTGGTGGGATGATGTACGGCAGCTACACCGCACCGAACTATTAATCACCGACTCCTGATTTGTTGGAAACAGGTAGAGAGCCGCCTCCCCGTTGCGAGCTTTTAGTATCAAATGCTGTCATTCTCATTAGCGCTCACGAACAATAATGTGCATGAGGCTTCCAGGATCACGCACGTATGACAGCCGTGACTGATGTCGGCACGGCGCATTCAGCCATGCAGGTACAGAGTGACCGCTTTCCAGGAGGGACACCTGCTCCATCTCATTCTCCAGTCTCCGCACCCTCCCTTTTCAGCTTGCTATGATTAAATGCTCCTCCTTCCGCAACTGGCACTTTCTCCCTGTCAGTTGTAGTCTACTTAAAAGTACCCTCGTTGATAATTTGGACCGGTTTGCTTAGCACCCTTTCATTAAGTACAAGATGCATCGGGTACGGTTATGGCTCAGGTTAGTAGCAGGATCACAGTGATAATTAATGGTTTTCTTCTGCTTCGAGGCGGTCGATAACTGAAAAGCCTTCATACCTCTCGGTCGGTGAACTAGAGGAAGACTGGCGAAGATTACTACAAGGAGCTCCTCAAAGAAATTTCCTGGTGCAACCTTAGGAAGTACTTTGAGGTTGAAAAAACTCTCCAATGGAAAGTCCCCTGCACTTAATATTCGTAATACAGTCGTGAAAGAAACATCTTCTTAGCATGATCGTTGAACCATGAGCTGATTATAAGAAAAACATTGCATATACATGGGTTGTTAAATTTCGAAGATCTGTATGGGTTTGTCTTGCATAATCATTTATGATAGAATCGTGTTTGTCTAAAGTTAACTTAGTTTTATCTCTTTTTTTAAAAAAAAAACTTGCCATTTCTATCTCCATTCTAACATCAATCTTTTAGTCTAATACCCGAAATGTATCATTTTTTTTTAGACTGAAAACAAAACAGAAAATTGTTTAGCTGTCGAACAAGACCGTATGAAATATGATCAATCTGGATCACGATGTGTGAAAAAATAATAGGATGTACAGCACATAAGTACATAAAATATGGAACAACAAATTGTCTGTAATTTCTGCAAACCTGCCTTTGCCCATTAGCATAGGACTATGTTTCAAATCAGCATCGCAAAGGCAACATTCATCATATCACGCTGTTTGTTTTAGTCGCCATAACGCTGACATTACTTAGAAGCGTTCAATGCCAGCTTTGCTGTGTTCGTCTTTTATAGGCCTATAACTTGCATAATTTATGTTGTCGGATTTGTGGGATAGTTTGGAAAAGATTTTCGCTGAAAGCGTGTAGCTGTGGTCGGAGACAGATTCGCAGTTGTGACACGTTGGAAATACAGCGCTTGTGGTGTTTACCCGGTATTTACATCGCAGCCTAAGCAAATGCCGGTTCTGTATGCCGGCTAATGGGCCGAATATCAATTCGTTGTAGCACAAACGCGTGAAAAACAAGCTGCCGCGCCAGAGGCCCCTGAACTCGACCTGGGGGGGGCGAGGCAATGTGACAGACACAAATTTATTCCAATGTTTGCAGCAGTATGTAGCTGCTCTCATTTGTCTCCGAGTTTATCCCTCTTCGCGCGCGCTCTCCAGGAAGACCGGAAGAGGCTGTCACGTGGCCGAGGCGTAACCTTGGGGGTTCTCGTGCGGCCCACCGGGAAGCGGGCGAAATGAGAGCGCGAGATGACGCCGTGCCAGGTTGGCGTGTTGCTCCGCGTGGCACCGGAGGGTCCGCGCCGCTGCTCTCCCACAGATGCGGATTCGCCAATATTACGTGCCGGGGGGAGGGAGGTCAACGTAAGGCCAACAACCGAGTGACAGCCGAAAATAATGACGCTTCCCCGGGGCCGCACAGCAGCCTAAGAACAGACCTGCAAAAGCCTTGGTTAGAGTGGCCGATATCAGGGAGGTTTCCTCAAGGAGTATTCAGCAACGGCCATCTAATGAAGGGTAATAGGGGCCTTTCAGAGTAAGGATTACTGAAAATATCTTCATATACGCTTATATGAGCCTGCGGTTAGGGGAAAGTCAGCCGACTCTGATTGACTAATTTCTCTTGAATATACAAATGTCTTACAAAAATGTTAATCTGCAGGAGGTATGTGAAAGTTTTTTTTAAAGTTAAACAGTAAAATTACATTTTTGTCAGTGCAAGACAACTTGGTTTTCAGAATGTCAGTATTATTTTTCTTCATTGATTACGTCATTGCGTATGTCAAAACAATTGTTTTGAGGATCCTTGGGCTTCTTCCCATCCTATTAAATGTGGAGCTGAATTGGGACTCCCTGTGAATACTTTGATTTACATCCGCTAATTACTTTGTCGACTTTTCAATGATCGACATTTGGAACCTCAGGATCAATGCTAATCTGTTTGTACTGAAAAAAGTTAATCAAACCCAGCCCTCCTAATACAGGGTTTATAAACCCAAAACTCATAATCTGAGAATTTCATCTTTCCTCTTAACAAAAGTGACATGAAACAGGAAGTGAACTTAGGCTGACACCACACCACCATAATCATTACTGTCAAGCAAAGTAACTTGCTTTAAGTATGGTCATTAAATCACGTTATATAATGTAGCACTAATGCAACATAAATAGGTTTATTTGACCAAACCTGATTTTGTCAGAATGATAAATTGTCCACTGCAAAATTACTGTGGAATTACTTTTCTCCATGTGTTTTTCATGATTTTAATAACTCATGATTTCAGTAACAATTTCTTTCCTCTGACAACGAACGTCATCATTAAAAAGATGATTGTTCTCTCATAATAGTTAAATATTTATTAATATAATTATTACAAACATTTATTGTAGATAGATAGATAGATAGATAGATAGATAGATTGATTGATTGATTGATAGATTTTTCTTGGTTGTCGAGGACCTGGATACCTAGAAGAAACGCAGGGAGATGGCATGAGGATAATGGCCACAACAATTTACCCTCTCCGCCAAAAGGGGGAGTCGTTTCTTGTACGAAACGCCCGACACGGCTTTTTTGAATAATAAAAGCATACAAGACAAAGTATGAAAGAATAGCTGTGTGTAAAACTAGACAGATACCGAACTTGGAATGCAATAACTCCGACTAATATAAAATAAACTAAACGTCTAAATTGAACTAATATGGAGATTAGGAATTTATAGTTTATAGTTAAGAATGTGTAATGCTTACAGCTCTGGCAGGTTCTGTAAATACAATTTAAGTGTATAACAAAAATGTTACAGCATTGTTACAACTATATTACATGTTACAACTATTTCTATGTGTGTGTGGAAAATACGAGGCACAGGTTACACACAAGTCCTTCATCAAGACCTGCATTAGTAATAGCCTTCGGCGGTGGAAAGAGGCAAACCCTTCTTCTTTGACTGCTGTTACAAGGTGTGTGCTTGTATTTAACAGAGGGACTGCACTGGATATGGATAGGATTGAAGGAGCGTGAATGGATATGCAAGAGTTTGGAGAATAAATATGACACTCGCATACCTTGCGTGTTATTTTTTAAGCGTTGCAAACTGTAGAAAGCTGTTCCTTTGCATCAGTTATGTGTATGTAGGGGAGAGCCAGAGCGACCAAGTCTGTGAGCGAGAGAGAGAGAGTGGAGTGAGTGCGGGAGAGAGAGAGGGGGAGAGGGAGGGAGCAGCGTTACTGCCGACACCACTTATAGTAGCGGGGAGAGCCGATTCCACCGTCGCTGCAGGAAAACCCTGACAACAAGGAAAGCCATTGCCTTCCCTGATCAATTGCGTTGTGCAGTAAGTGCCTTTTCTACACTGCTCCGTAGTTCTCTTAATTACGGCTAGACAATGTTTAGATGTCTCTCTTTACACAGCGGTTATCAAAATGGCTCACTGGAACGAGGAAGGAACCTTGTTTTCATTTTTTTGAAATAATGTTTAAGTGTTTGCCTAGTAGCAACTTAAACGAAACAAGAAACGTGTTTCAATAACTGTAAGAAAGCACTTAAGAATATGGTGATACATGATATAGTCCCTCCGTAAAGTGGCGCAACAGAACCTGCAGAGGACTTAGCGGATGTGGTGGAGGACTGTATCCGAGGAAGAAGCGCTTGAAAGCCGGGACTAGTGTAGGACAGGATGGCAAACTGCTGCGCCTCCTCTGGCGGCTTGGGGCTACGCTACGGAGAGCGCCGGCGCGCTGGAGACGCCGCTTGCAGTGCGCTGCCGAGCCGCTCTTATTCTGCCTGACTGACGTAACAGTAAAACGCGCTCCGGAGCAGATACATTATTTATTATCGGTAAATCACTTTAATTTAAAAAACGGATTCGTTTGTGTGTTCAATGAACAATACACAGAGAATTTCCGATAGGCTGCGAAATCACCGCGTTTCGAGCCTCGGTTCATTGATAAAAAATAACGGCGCTGCTCAGTGTGTGAATTTACGGTTATATTTGGCTACGGCTGCTCGACGGTGTATGATGTCATGCAAGCGAGCTTTCCAGTTATACAATAGACAGAGGGGATTACAACTAAAGCGGAGCAGTTCAGCTTTGCTTGTAGTAAATAATGAAGTATGCTGTACATTTTTACAAAAAAAAATAACCATAGGCATTTCACATACATTGCAGCGGACTAGACCTAGATAAAATTAATTCGAATAATTTGACCGCCAGGTAATTAGATAAGCCTACGCAAATTCCTGAAAAAAACAATCTATCAATTTTACTCAGGTTTTGTAGTTCTTAAAGCAGCATAACAATGTTGTAGATCCGAGGCTGACCAAACTGTGTTGTGCAGCTATTAATTATTTAACCAGCCTTCTGTGTTATTGGGAATACCGCTAACATATTTAAAATATTTCTGCAAGTATATGTTATATTGTGTTTCAAAGCAGGGATCGAAATAGTGTTTTGCTATTTTCATGGTTCACTGGATTTCCGCGTCTGCGCATGTAGACTACTGTATAGTACAGTGCAGCATCTACCTTTGTGTAACCCAGCGTGCGCTCAGCCTTTTTGTTAAAATCAATCAGGAAACTAGACCAGGCTACTATGGCAACAGACAGTATTCATACCTGAATGCAGGTGCGTGTGCGTGTACGTGTGCGCGCTCGCGCGGACCCTTTACGAGGTTCCTCTACGACCGTCGTGATTTTCAAAAATCAAAAAAGCCTTTCTTTCCGAATTGAAAAGGCACGCTACTGAAGAAAGAGTCACATTCACAGCCGTGAACCGTATTCAGCTACAAGTTTTTCCAAATAATCAGAAAAAATAAGTTTTAGTTCCAGGCAATAGAAAAATAGGTTTAAATCAGTTTAAAACGTCAAATATGAATAGAATGATAACTGGATACAAAATAGTAGTAAATCATGTAATATAGTACTTAATGAAAAGTATCGTTTGAACATCTTTTGGTGAAAATTGGCAATAATTAAATTTGAAATTCATATTTTATTGGCAAAACTGTCACTTTTGACAGTGGACCTCTTCCTAAGTGTTTTTTTTAACCTGTGCTCTCTATTATACAAACCCTGGAATTATTACTGTTTATTTAATATAATTTTGGGTATAATACATATATATTGTATATATGCAGGTAACTGTTGAAAAGGGATTGTTTATGTGTTTGTTACCATTGTCTTTAGGATTGCTTCTATCCATCCATCCATCCATCCATCCATCCATCCACTAACTGGTTTGGGTTGCTCTGGGCCATGCGGCCTACCGCAGGGCCTATGGCCAGAGTTACACCCTGTGTGTGATATTATTTCATTGCAGGGCGTTTCTGTTTTTTAAAGAGCAAATTTCAGACAGAAATAAACACTCCGAAGGTGTTTAAATTGCACTAACAATGTGGGTGATTTCAACAAGTTGGGATTAGAATGATCATGCCTATACGATGGTGGACTGAGATATTTAAAACTTTAAGGGAAACCCACTTTTTTCTATCATCAAAACTGCAGTTTCTAAGAATAAAATATGGTTGTTTCCACTGCATTTCCATATGAAAGAGTCCATCAGCTTATTCTGTCCTTAACAACCTGAACAGTCTGTTTCTAATACAAAACACAGCTCCAGTCTCTATCGTTCTGATTTTGAAGTTTGCTGGGGGAGTTGGTGGTTAATGTGTCAGTCAATGTATAAATCAGTCAGTCAGGCAATTAGCCAGTCAGATCTTGTTTAGTATGGCACATTTTACAAGCATGTTGTCACAAAACACTTTAGGGTAATTTCTCATGAACTGGAAAAAATTAAATGCCAATATCAAAGAAAAAAATAATTCACTGACCCCCACAAAGACAATGATTGAGTAGTACTCATTGGAAATTATTTACAGGGCATAAATGGCAAGTCCAGTAATATATAATACATAAAATGCCTTAATTGTGAGTGACACAAAACTGGCCAGGAGTGTTGATCAGGTGATCCAGCTGTCAAAATTGTGTTAGGAATGCAAAGAATATTTTAGATGAGGTGAACACGAAATAAAATACACGTAGAGAGAAGGTGTTGTGACTGGTAGCCTGTACTGTACTTGTAATGCGGTGGGTTTGCCATGTGGAGGAACCAAGGTGCACCTTGAACGGTGAGAGCACATAGTGAAGAAGAGTTAGTCATCCCTGAAAGCCTTTTTTGGTGAAAAGCCTCATTGCAGGTCCATTTAGAGCAAAAGCATCTTTAAAACACTTTGTTCATTAGGGGATTTTAATGACAGCATTTAAAAGCAATGAATACAATAGTATTAGCATCACCCACTTGCGCAGTGCAGAAGGCTGGATGTAGAAATCCCATTAAAATGTCATAATAAGTAACTGTACTTATCCACACTATGCTGTAATCCACATATGAAAGATATATATTCATATGCTGTTGTGACAGCGGAGGTGAATGTTTTCTTTGCCCTCTAGATTTAAGGTCACATGCAAGATTATGCACATTTTAAATGATGTCTACAGCTAACTAAATTACTGGCTGAATAATTTCCTTAAATAGTATTATACAATTTAAATTTGCTGCCACAAACAATACATTTGAAATTGGTGCAGTCATTTTCACTTTCCCAGCTTTTTTTTTTGGTTGGCCAAGTGTGTCACATGACCGCTCTGCTTCAGAGGCTTCCACCCTTTCTGCCGTAGTGCATGTGTGAGATGGAGATTTTATTTATTTTGTTATTCGTTATTTTCTCTGGCCATCCACATCAAATAAAGCTGTGATGTGAGACAGGCGTCCCTTGTCTAAGAATGTGAAGATACTCATGAATTGTATGAATTTGAATTTAAGACATTTTGTTACAGCCGTTTTGTAGTGTAAGGAAGTAAAAAATCTGCTTGCATGGCACCCCGCTGGCTAACTGAAACTTTCCCTGGAAGCAGCCTCGATATGAATAACAGTACACATTATTGTATAGTATGAGGATATGAAGTTATAAACTTGTATAGCAAATATGAATTGAATACGAAATGATGTCTTATTGTACTTTAAATTCTTTTGCTCAGTATTGGACCCACAAGTCTCCTGGAATGTCCGAGCTAGTTCCACAAAGTGGCTCTGGCCCCTGGGTGACCAGCTATTTGTAAACGCGGGAATTCAGAGATGTAACAGTCTGCCTCACAATGCTTATAATGTCACTTGAACAGAGACGATTAGTTACTAAAACTGCACTCCTCCCTTTTACAATGCGTCAGCTCCCAAATTTACAGCACCCTTCCCCCAGTAAAGGTATAGCATGTTCTCTACCCCAATATCCAAATTAAATCTGTTCCGTTAACTTATAATAACTGATGGCTATTTGTTACACCAGCTAAGTCCTGGTTTCTCATAGACAATTGAATATACATATCCTAAAAATAAATACAAATATCCAGTTATACATATCGTAAATTGTTTTATCATGGCAGACTTTAAAACTTTAAATTTTCATTTGATAGGTTTTAAAAAGCTTCTTGAAATAATCTAGCACTAAATCAGTTGGTAGTAGTAAAACTGAATGTGCAGGAATACATTTCCCCTTTTGGTCAGGTGCTGTGTCAGATGGTCTGCCTGCCCGGGCCTGATCCCGTTTAGATAACGGAGGCCTGTGCCATTCTCAGGTCTGCGGTGCCGCTGTTCTGGGCTCGGAGATGGTATTTGGAATCACTCTTTCCAGGGGCTTCAGAATCGCCGCTCGGCCCCCAAAGCCAGACACTATGCATCATCCGTGATTTTATCTGCACAGAAAACAACAAGGAACAGACAACCATAGTCAAGCGCTGCTCTGTTGGTACGGTATAGCGGACTTTTTGTGCTAATCTCGTCACAAGTATATTTTTTAAGCCATAATTCACAGGGATACAAACCCCTGGGACTGAGGACTTGGATTTGTGTGTATGCTGCAGAGTTTAACAAGATCACTGTCACGTTTACAAGGCGCATGTTTCCGTGCTGATTGACTGGGTGTGCCCCCCTGCGGTGGTGACATCCCTCATTGGAGTTGAGAGAAGAATTTGATTGGTTCCTTTAATTAGCTGCTTGGCTCTTTAGCTCAGAGGTCTATTCCTCTTGCCAGGTTAGTTTGCCAGAATGTGGAAACGCTGATTTGATCCCTGGTCAGGGTGGCGATAGCTGCCTGTTATCAGGGTATCTGGGTAAGTTAGTTCGTCAAAGACATTTGTGTACTTCCAGTGAGGAAAGAATTAGTGCTTAAAACAATGTCTGACTAAAGATGACCATAGATAAGGTCTCTCATCCTTCCAGTAAATCCTGAAAGCTTTGAAGGTTCCAAGAAGTACATTTTAATCCGCGTTCAGGAAATTAAACTTTCTTTTCAGCGGCTGAGGGAAAGCACGAATGTACACAACCTGCTTCCATGTGTCATCCTGTAGGTTAACCCCATGTTCATTACATGAGACACTATCAATGGTACAGACACCTCTCGGGACGTGGTGGTTTGCAGAGATAGCTGGTCATTGTGTAACGGTGCGTCAATGCTCCCCGCTTTCCGCCAGGCAGTTTATGGAGGTACAATGTTTCAAACGCCGCTTTTATGAGACATACTAAAATATCACATTAGCGCTCTGTGACTCAAACAAACAGAGCTGTTGCCATGCCAACAGGCGTCTATATATAGTACTCAGTGAATATATGTAGATATCCAGGATGCTGCCTTTTTTTGCATTTTGTTAGGCTTCAGAGGGAATTTCCACTCTACTCAGATACTGAGCACGTCTGAAATGGTACAACAGAGGGATACCTGCATACTTAATATATTTATGGGTTATGTTCATTCATAACTGTTGGCCTCTTCTTAAATATTTAATATGTGAAGAGATTCTAAACTGATTTCAGGGGCCAGGTTTTGCATATTGTCATGACAATTTTGTCTTGTTTTATGATACTTGGAGTGGGTTTAGATTTGTGACCCTTGCCAAATATAGACCCTGCAGAAGCTGTTGAAGGTTGAGTTGATATAGTACCTTAGTCACTGGCTGTCAGCTATGCTGGTGAAAGCGTCAGATTGCAGACGGTGGAAACCCTGCGTTGCGCCACCTTTCGCCTGGCTAGTTCATCGGGGAGAGCATTCAGGGAGCCCACACCTGGGGTATCATGTAGCACAGAAGCAGAGGGCAGGCCCTTAATAAACTCCTGAATTTCTGCAATAGAAAATTCTATTGCACAAATGTGCAGGTAGACTGGACAATTAACATACGTCTAATATACATCCTACCCAGTTAAGTTGAACTTATAACTGACTACCATGTGACGTCTCTAACCACACAAGTTTTGCTTGGCTTTGTATTTTTCCAGATACCTTATTATAAAGCAAAATGATATTATTATTATTATTATTATTATTATTATTATTTATTAATGAACACGCACATTCAAATAATGAACATCCCAGTGCACCATGACCAATTTTCACCACAGTAAACCAGCTATAACAAAAACACTATGATTTCATTATTATATTCGGCATTTTTTTATGTACAGAGCTGTTCCCAGTTATATGATGATGTATCATATTAAGTATTTTGTAGTATTTTGCCTCTGTGTGCCATACAGTTTCCGGCTTGTTCTGAGGTTTTGATCCTATTTCTAGAAGCTGTCCTGAGATAGATGCCTGGAAATTGCTCGGTATCTCAGGAGAATAACTGTACAACTCGATGCGGCAGAGTGTCATGCTCACTCATTTAGAACCCTGACTACACTCCCAACTCCTTCGGGCTGATGACTGTGCTTGTATTAGCTTGTAATTAATCAAATCATTTCGATCAGATCACTGCACTGGTGCCTCTCATTAGATCTGCAGGCAAAGGCAGAAGCTCTCGTTTGTGGAAGAGGTAATTTTTTCTCATTGGTTTTGCAAAGGTCTTGCTCACCGTGCCATGATGGGTTTGGGTTCAGTAGGTTAGACCTCTGTGCCTGTGATCAGAAGGTCAACAGTTTGAATCCCATCCTCAGCAGAAGAGTCACATGTCCGTTGGGCCCTTGTGCGAGGCCCTTAACAAGCTGAAATACTCATGAGATGCTGGATACCCTTTGATCGGGTCCCAGGCTTCACCCTCAATGGTATACAGGTGTGTATCAAAGGAGCATAAGGTGGAATATGAGAAAAGATGCATTCCTTTGTCTTTGTACGTCTGCAAATAAAGCATGATTTCTGAATGATGATATTTGGAGTGGGTTTAGATTGGTGAGTGCTGCAAAATGTAGATGGTGCCGAAGCTGTTGAAGGCTGGGTTGATAAAATACCTTATAAAGAATCAGATTGCAGATGGTGGAAAACCCTACGTATGTGGTGTATTGTAATTTTGTAATTTCTTTTTCAAATATTCTCTTTTACTGTAAAGGTATCTTCATTGTGTAGTGTGTTGTGTTTGGGTGAGGGCACCATGCTGACCCTACTCCGCAGCCTTCAGCTGCGACTCCAGATCTGTCATCAGATCAGTGTGTCAGTATGTCTTGCATTCGTTTGTTTGTGTAGCTGTCTTTCAGTGTTTTTACACACTCCAAATATCTGTCATTTACATGGATTGCTGGCTTCAAACTGTGTTTGTTTCAAGTAAGCGGCAAAGTGGAGTACTGAAATAGTAACAGTATATTTTATTTTACATGTAGATACTCTTAGTCTCCAAAAACACATTTGCCAAGTCTTTGTGTCTGAAAAATGCAATCATTAGTGTCGTATTAGCTGCAGGGAGCTAATCCCAAACTGCAGAACAGAGCCCTTCAGATCTTCATGGTCTTTTGCCAAAAAAATACAAGATTCTTTATCTTTCCCCAACAAATATTTCATGTTTTACAGTTGACTTTGATCCGTTTTTATTGTTGCCTCTCACTCTCACTCTCTCTCACTGTCAGGTAAGAGGCACCTAATGAAGTGAGGAGCACGACTCGTGTTCCATTTTAGCACGAGTAAGACCCGAGATGGCCGGGACCCAGTGCTTGGACAGTCAACAGCTTTGTTTGCATGTTATCGCATAGAGAGGTGGAAAGCTCAAGCTCTGGATGTACAAACCCAGACCAAGATTTTCTTTCAACTAACCAGTTGAGTATAAAGACTCACATTCACAGAGAACTCAACTGGTTGGTTGGAACAAAATCTTGGTCTGGATTTGTACTTCATGAACCTGAACTTTCCACCTCTGATCACATAACCGAAGACAAATTCTGTGAACAAAGACATAGATATCATCGTATTGTGGCTTTATCTGTGTTTGCTCATTAACAGAGATGAGAAAAGTCCTTGTCACATTCCCCGTGCAATAGGAAATGAAAGGGCATTTAATCTCCTCTCAATATTAAATTCACTTAAGCATTATTTTTGATAAACTAAACCATACTGTTGACATCTCTCTTTGAAAATACATCTTAGACAGTGGTTCATAAGAAAACGCCCTGATTGCTTCATAAAAGAGGTATTTCAGATACCTGGGAAATCATCTGTAGCAATAGGCACTGCTCATTCCCACAGGACCAGTTTTACGAAAACATTTCCGCCCAAATGGCGCTTTTCCACTGCCACCAAGAACCAAATTGTACCCGAGCCGAACCTCAGAGACAGTTTTCCATTGTAAATTATGGGAGCCGCCCGTACCTGAGCCGTATCCGGATTGACATCGCCCTGCTCACTAGCAGGGTTGAAAGCATGACCAAACCCAGCTCTTTGCGTCACAACGGCTGATTGGTCAAAAAGCATGGAGATAGCAGTGTTCTATGCATGGATTATCTGAAGGAAAAAATGCACGTAATCAATATATTTTTGTTCATTATTAGTAATATTGCACACCAAAATGTATTGATTCATTCCTGCTAACGCAGAACTTGAAAATTTCCAATCATGTACTTAAAAAAGTACCATAGAGTGGTTGAATGAAATGGATTTGTAATGCAAATTTATGCAAGCAAATGCTAATTCTGCTAGCATTGGATGCTAACATAATACAATGATCCTCACAGATGTGCTAGTGGAAATTAGCACATAGTAAATCATGATGTAGCCCGAGTGAACAGTAAATAAGTGTGTCTTCAGTTTTCAGTTTTACATCACTGTCTGTCTCCAAACCTGGCAACGCCCTTCTGCAGTAGAAAACTAATACGGAACTGCACTGTAACTAGTGTCTCTTCAGGGTACACGCTGGGTGCGGCCTAGTTCCGATATGCCAGTGGAAAAGCACCCAAAGATGAGATATTGGGCTCAGGTTTTTAGTTAACAGTTAATAATCCATGGCAGAACTGGGGAGTCTTATTGGTCTTTGATCAAATTCCTGGAACACTTTTTCCATACTTAAAAATTACATTTAATTAAATTGGCTCTATGCTTTGGCAATCTTGGGTTCAAATGAGCAAATGAACGGTCATATGTAAATGGCTTAGTCAGTGGTTAGTACCCCGCCCCCCCCAGTGTGGACTGAACCATTACTGTGACTTCCCAGGGCAGTACCACTCAGCAATTTGTGAGTAGAATGGTTTCGGAAAAGCAGTCAATGACAGCCTCTTTCCCTGTGGCCAACACACAGAACCAGTTTGACCCAACTACTACTTTGAACATCAGCTTATAACCATCAATCATTAGTATCCATATTAAGAAATGTTCCCTTTTTAATTCACATTATTTTAATTCACTATATTTTTCTGAATATCTATATATGATCACTTATTTAAAGACCAAGGGATTTTATTGTATTAAAGCTGTCCACAGATTGCTATATAGAAAACAAGTGCTCTTCATACACACACACGCACACACACGCACATGCAGCGCTCACAGAAGGTCTCGGGACTCTTGCTTAATTCTGTAAAACTGTTGCACATTTATTAGTTTCATAACAAAAGTCCATTGACATGCAGTGTGTTTAACATCTCTGCACCTTTCTTCTGCACAGACATTTTCTTTTGATTAAGCTTCATAATTTTTTTGACTGACTCATTCAGTTCTGTTCTTGCCATTCTGCTGTTAATTGCTGTTGTAGTCCCAGGCTCCCAAATGGATATTAAACCCAAATAATCGGTGTTATTGCAATGTTATTGCAAAGGTGTTACTAATTAAAAAGAACCAACTGAGTCTGCTAGTCAGTCAACGTCTACTTCTTAATGCAGAACAGCTCTTTTAGAACTATACTACGGGTTTCAGTTTATTACTGCTTAAAATGAATGTTTCTTCTTAAAACTGGTTGATTCTAATGTGATATATTTTTTTTGTAAACAAATGAGTACATTTTGATTTTTGTTATGAAACCAATACATTTGCAGTATTTTTATTGAATTAAGCACATATCCCAAGATCTGTGGTGGATCTGGGTGGCTCTGAGGCTAGGAATCTGTGTCAGTAACTGGAAGGTTGCTGGTTCAAATCCCGTGAATTCCCAGAGTGATTCTACTCCGTTGGGCCCTTCAGCAAGGCCCTTAACCTGTAATTGCTTCATCCTGGGTATGACGTCAGTCTACATCCAGCCCTATAAGGAGGCCCTCCAGCTAACAGGGAAAAACTTGGGGGTTGGTGGTAGGATTGACACTCCAGCCACTGGGGAAAAAAAAACTCACACTGTTCCATTCGGACTAGTGTGGTGCTGAGGTATCACCCACCACATGGCTGCACTCAGGCTCTCACCCCTGAGGTGGTTTGTCATGTGATGGGTACGGCAGCGCCCTGTATCAGAGCGTGCTCCTTGCCTCCTCTCACCTCTCTCCAAGATCACTGAGTACTGTATGTTGTCTGGATGACCCCCTTTCTTCATTCAGCTTGTGTGGTTGAAATGTAGACATTTCTTTTCACGTTCTTTTTCTTAATTACAATTCATTTTCTCGTCCTGTATTTATTTTCCTCTATTTGCCCAGTGCCACTTTCTGGTATCATTGTGCAGATTAGTGACCTGGGAACATATTCATAGATGTTCCTCTGGGAAATCTTGCAGGTCTTGGCGCCTGTAAACATGGCTTCTTTGCAAACTTTTTTCTTTGTGTATGATCCAGAAGTGGTTTGCAGTGATTATGTGCCACTGAAGTCTCGGGCAGCCCGGACCCCATACTCTGCTTTCCTTCTCACTTGACTGTTTCATTCAGAGGCTAAGCCTGTAAGCCCCATTGTCTACTCTGCACAGAAGTGGTCTGTAGTTCTCCATCCCATCCTAGCATTGGCATTTAGCCCCAAGGAGTATGTCTACACTTTCCCGCCATGTGGGTGTTAGGCGTCAGGGCCCCCATCTGCACCCCTGGGCTTCAGATGAAGCCGGTCTAATGAACAGCCTGGCATTTGGACGCAGGGAGATCAATAGACAATGAGGAGGTGTGCTTAAAAAACCGACCTAAGGGTTAGGGGAGCTTGATTCAAGAGCCAGAGACGCCTCTGGTGTTTTCCAGTGTAGCCACTGTGCTTTTGCATGAATTCCAAGCAGAGGCACTTCACTGGTGCTGGTGTCACCATGGAGAGCCCTGGTACAGATGATTCTCATGTGTCTATAAATCAGATCAAATGGCACTTTTCCACTGCCACCAAGAACGGAGCCGTACCTAAGCCGTACTGCAAACTGGCGGTTTTCTATTGTCAAGTATACGAGCCGTACCGGAGTCATGACCGCGCCGACGTGGCCCTGCTTACTAGCAGGGATAAAAGGGAAGCCAAACTGAGCTGGTTGCCTCACCACCATCCGATTGGTTGAAATGCGCGGAGATACCAGTGTTCTATGCATGGATTATCTGAAGGAAAAAACATATATTCTATATATTATTCATTATTAGTAATATTGCACATCGTGACATATTGATGGATTTCTGATAACACAGAACTTGAAAATTTCCCACTTCCTGCTTAAGTACTATAGAACAGCTGAACGAAATGGATTCATAATGCAAATGTACTTAGATGAATGCTAATTCCGTTAGCGTTTGATGCTAACATAACATGACGATTCTCAGAGATGTACTACAAAATTAGGAAATTAACACAACGCAAATCATGTACACCCAGTTTTACGTCACACACTCTCCAAACCTGGCAGCCCCTTTTCCGAGCCAACCCACCTGTAGTGGAAAACTGAAGTGAACTGGAACTTTACTGTAAGTAATGACTTATTGCGGTGCAGCTCAGTTCCCGTATGCCAATGGAAAAGCACCAAATGTGTGCCCTTTGTATGTTTTCTCTAATCTGTCTTCAAAATGCTTCAAAGGTTGATTATGGTTAAAGTTACAGTGGCTTGATGGTTAGCACTGTTGCCTCACACATTCAGGGTTCGATTGCAGGTTTCCAAAGACATTAGTGATACCAATTGACCAAACTCAAAGTGCTTGCCCTGTGTGATTTGCTGTAGACTGGCATCCCATGCACAGGGCCCTGCGCTGTGTGGCGCAGTTTTCAGGCTAACTGCGACTCTGTACAGGATAAGACGTTGTGAAAGACGAATATAAACCTATCCCATAAAAAGGGGAATAAAAACATGTTTCTCTACTGGTAGGTAATGATATAGTGATACAGTAATGATACAGTGGATATAATGTATTTTCCCCTCTTTTCCCATAAAAAAGAGCACACTCATGATCTTAGCATTCACCATCTTTAGTTAGAATGGTCTATTGAGTTTAATGATTTTGCGAAGTGCAACAATGTTATATCCAGAGTAATTTCCTTACTCTTACAGAAAGCCTTGTGTTATCTTGTCCTCATTCATCTCTCTTGACTTCTCCATCGCTGATGCAGTCACTGTCGAAAGTTCCCCTGGGTGCACTGCCACTTTCTCTGGGTTTTTATCATCATCATCACAATTAACAACAAAAACATTATTATTATTATTATTTTTATTAATGCTAATATTCATGTCGATGGATCCTCATCCCAGATTCTTAACCCTTCCTGCACTGAACAGAGGTTGGCAGGCTACAGCATTGGTGTAGGTATAGTCATAAAATGCTTAGTGCTGCCTTTGCTCAGCTCTGAATCTTTTCTCAGTTTCTCCCCGTTGCTGGGCTGATGGGAGGATCGCCAGGAGCCTTTCGTCTACGTCTCTGTTAGAAGCAACAGCTTAGCACCTATCTAAAGCAAATTACAATTTTGCCCGTTTGTACAGCTGGATGTGTTACTGCAGCTTGGCAAGTTGGCTGGGTTCCTCCTGGGATTTGGGCCAGTATGCTGTTATTTATTTATATTCATTTTATTTTTATGTAGCAGCCTTCCCAGTCCAGTCACCCTTACGTGTTCAACATCTAGCTACCACAGTAGTGGAAAATGTTCCGCATTGTTTGAATATGTTGGTTTGCCTGATTTTGTGAAGGTGTGACGTACTGAGGAGGGGATTCTGGTGTCACCTTGATCTCCTGGCCATTATTTGTGGCTCTGCTGCAGAACATAAAGCATAAGAAAGGTCAGAGATGGAGGATTCTTTGCACAATCGTGGCACCAGCGTCCCACCCAGTGTTCCTGGCCCTATGCCCGGTGACACACTGGCATCTCAGCCATCTCCATGTGTGTATCAAAAACATACATGTGCAGTGTTGGGCGGTAAAATAAAGTTTTAAAAACAAAAACGCATCTTGCCAGTTGAAGTTGTTAATTACCTTCCCATGGTGCAGTTATTGTGATAATTTTAAAAATGGTTCACCAGTACATATCAAAAGATAGAAGCCAGTTACATTGCAATCACTGTGAAAACTAATGACTGATCCAACATATAATGACTTTTTAATTGTAGCATTGTGTGCTAATATTTAAATCTCGTTCTGTTCATTTTTAGCAAATTTATTCCTGATCTTGGTATTGGTGCTTGGTTTGATTTTTATTTGCTATGTATGTCTAGTGCACTGGCAGAACTATAGCAACAAGGGGCCCTCTGGAGGGTCGATGGGCCCCTTCGCAGGGAGATTCAAGCGGCTGTTGATCTATTAGTTTAAGTCACCGAAGCGCGTTACATTATATCATGAACCTCCAGATACCAAATGATATGTACATTCTGTACCTGGCAGTCAAACCTGTCTGTGTCCAGTTTTTAATATTTCTTTTTTTATGATGAGGCTGAAAAAGTTCATTTGGAATACCTTAAGGATATTTCACAAAGACACATGGTAAATCCCTGACATTTCACCATTAAGGATCAGAGGCTATGCTGGTTTTCTTTTCTATGTTGGATTCTGGTTTTATACAAAACCTTTTAAAAATGTTTACCATGCAAGCGTCAAATGCCATTTTTTCAACACAACCCCACCAATATGACCTGATTATTAATTTAACTTCTAACCTATGTCAATACAGTGGACATAAAAAGACACACTGACAATTGAAATACGATCTAGAAGATTATGTTTTTATTTTTTAATTAAAACCACAAACATTAATTTTGACATTAATTTCTAGGGCTAAAAAAGTCATTGTGGATAGTGGACTAAATAAACATTAAGGTATAGCAGAGATAAAATCATACTACATATATATGGTTGTATTTACTATAAGAAGCAAGCGTTTTTGGGCCCCCAAAAAAGCTTACAAATCTTTCCCATTTTATCTTGCCCCTTTTAAGAAGCTTACATCACTGATCCAGTGAGCACTCTTTCCCTCCATTAGCTTGCTGCACAGGTTGGCAGAGGGAACAGGTGATAACTGTCAGAACTGGACTGATTAGAAAGTGGTTCCTGGTCTCTCTTCCGAGACTCTTGACACCACCGCAATCAGCTGGCGTGCCAGCTGACCGAGTCATTCACTTCAGCAGCAGGCCTTGTTGCTGAGGTGTGAAGAGAACCGGCAGCTTGATGGCTGGGAGATCATGTCCAAACTGAGGTACTGAAGTGGGAACATCACTGTTTTAAATGCACACTCCCCACGTTTTGTTTATGGTTTCGGTTTAATTTCCTCAGCTGTGCTTAAAGTGTAGTGACTGGCAGGTTTCAGGTGCCATTTGTTTGATCTGCTCATCAGTCATCCTGATCCACAGCCACGGTCCGTCTCTTATTCTACAAACCTTCCCTTTGGCGCTTGCAGTCGTTAATTGTATTAGGGGCTTAAACTGCGGAGGTGGAGCAGCTTGCAGGTGCTTTATGGTCACATTTGGGGCGGGTGACGCCAGAGATGCGTCACAGCCCCGACTCGGAAAGCATCTGGCATCCATATTATGGAAATGTATTAAATTTAGCAGGTTAGCACCAGATAGATCTTGACTATGTAATGCTAGACCTCAGGGTGATGTACGTGACTGAACACAGACGCATGCAAGTCTCCGCACAATGTTGAAGATGCATCCTTTTTAGACTGGCATTTTACAGGATTACAGCCTCCCAATCCCACTGTAACTGTAACACTTTGTGGCTTCTCTTTGGTTAAATAAAAGTTACCTGTTAACAGATGGTAAGTTTGGCAGTCATTCCTCGAGGCTGATGTGATCCTTTTGATTTATTAATTTTTTGGTGGAATTACTATAGAAACAAATAAATGGAGAGAATCGAGCCACTGAACGATCATGTTAAATAATATGCAAATCTGAAAAGCAGAGAAATAAACTGGTTTTGCATATGTAACAAATTATGTCATGTTTAGCCTTAGGTATGAGACTAGCTTTTCATCTGTAAATTATGTTTTTCCAAGAACTGTGTGTATGCATGTATGCATGTACTGTACCAATCAGCCGTAACATTAAAGCCACCTGTCTAATATTGTGTAGGTTCCTCCCATGCCCCCACAACAGCGCTGTCCCCTGAGGCCTCCGAAGGCGTCTTGTGGTATCTGGTACCAAGGTGCTAGCAGCAGGTCCTTTAGGTATTCTAAGTTGTGAGGTGGGGCCTCCATGGATCAGACTTGTTTGTCTGGCACATCCTGCAGATGCTCGATTAGATTGAGATCTGGGAAATCTGGAGGCCAGGTCAACACCTCGTGCATTATCCTGCCATGTATTTGGTTTGCACCAATGTTTAGGTAGGTGGTACCTGTCCAAGCAACATCCACATGAATTCCAGTACCTATGATTTCCCTGGAAAACTTTGCCCAGATTATCACACTGCCTCTTCTGATTTGCCTTATTTTTATACCCCATCCTGGTCCCATTTCTTCCCCAGGAAAACGTTGCATACGCATCATGACTGTCCCTATGATGTAACAGAATATGTGACTCTTCAAGCCAGGCCACCTTCTTCCATTGCTCCATGGTCCAGTTCTGACGCTCACTTACCCATTGTAGGTACTGTCAGTGGTGGATGGGGGTCAGCATGGGCACTCTGACCTTTCTGCAGCCCTATATGCAGCAAGCTGTGATGCACTGTGTGTTCTGGTATCTTTCTGTCATTGCCAGCATTAACTTTGTCAGCAATTTGTGCTACAGTAGCTCTCCTGCGGGGTTGTATCAGACAGGCTAGCATTTGTTCCCCATGTGCATCAGTGAACCTTGGGCACCCATGAGCCCATCACTGGTTCACCAACTGGCCATCCCTGGACCACGTTTGGTAGGTACTGCTCACTGCATACCAGGAACACCACACAGGACCTGCTGTTTTGGTGATGCTCTAACCCAGTCTAGCCATCGCAATTTCACAGAAGTCGCTTGGATGCTTACAGTGGCCCATTTTTCCTGCTTCCAGTGATCAATGACTGCTCACTTGCCCAATACACAACGGTACTCTCGACAGGTGCCATTTTAGTGAGATAACTAATGTTATTACTTAGCCTATCGGTGGTTTTAATGTTATTGCTGATTGGTATAAATGTGAACCTTGAATACCCGGAAAACATTGTGAAAAATATTTATCCATAGAGTCGCACGCAGTGGGAGGCCTTGCATTACTGTGCGATTATTTGTCATATTCATGAACATAACCTCATTTTAATCCAAAGCAGACAAATTTCCTCGTCTAGGAAAGCGAAAAATGCTTAATTTTGTTATAGTTTTTTCTGAGGAACATTTTGTGAACTTTACATCAGACACTGAAACTGGAAGCTCTGCTGAGCAATATTCCCTGTTTCTGCAAGTACATAATCTCTCACAGCTCCCAATTTATCTTCATTATTGCATGCAGCACAGTTACGATTAATTAGATCTTCTGATCTCGGTCACCTCAGGTTAGTTAGTTTTACAAATATGAAAAATTGTCAGACATTATTAGTCTGTTTTGGAAAATATTCTCATACCCAACATCCCACATTTTTAAAAATCGTAAATTCTGTTAAATGCAAAGCTACACAGCATCCAGGCTGCCGTTTTGTAGTCGTATGGTGTTGAAATTAGTTATGCAATGAATGTTTCATAGCACATTTAGGCGTGATGTTCAATAGTAATACAAGCAGACGGTGAGTGTGGTCCTTTAAAGGAGCGCCTTGTCACATCAGGCAGACTCACTGAGTTTCTATTTATAACCGTTCACTCGTCGAGACTTTACATTGGAGTGCAGGCCTCAAGCCCCATTGAGGTTCATTTGCTCTTGTGATAGAGCCGTCCTGGTGTTCGGGTGGCAGTGGTGCCGTTGGCACCTTTTAAAGCATCACTACCGCACGGCTGCAGGTGGCTCCGGGTGTGACGGGGCTTGCGGTTGGACCCCAACAGTGCAGCACCAGGTACCAGCCTCCTGGATGAATCATTTCGATGCAGACTGGTGTGTGTGTGTGTGTGTGTGTGAGAGAGAGAGTGAAAAGTTGGGAAAACCGCACTCCTTGCCTTGTGATCTGGAGGGATGAACCAAGCTTTCCGTTTTGTTTTACGATCGTTACTTTTTTGGTGCGATCAGTAGCTGAAATGGTCTTAAGTTTGTCTGTGTCAGAGGCGCATTGAGTCGAGTATGTTAAACTTCTCAGTGAAATCTAAAGACATTGCTCCAGTTTCCTAATAACCTCATTCATAGCATATTAAGCTTGTGAATACCAGCTCTGTAGTAGGGTTTTGTGATGGGAGCATTTTAGCTGTGCCTGAGAGTCCAGTCAGTGGGTTCCCTGCAAGTAGGATTTTATTTTCTGATTCAGTGGATAGATGCAATATTCAGTTATTTAAAAAAGAGAAAATAAAGTTTTAATAAAACCCAACCTACATATCACCTGAAAGAGCCCCTCATTAGATTGCAGTTTATTGCACACTCAGTATACAGTGTTTTAAGGGTGGCGTGAGGATTAGTTTGTTTTGGGTCATGTCTGGAAAGCAATGGGTTTAAATCCCATGCCAGGCAGAGTAATTCTACCACCACTGGGCTCTTTAGCAGGGCTCTTAAGCCCAAATGCTCCAGAGGTGCAGGATCCTGGCTGACCTGCTCACTGACCCCAAGTTCTCCTCACTTGTATGTCTCCAAAATAAATATCAAAATTATGTAGAGTGTTGGAAAGACTGTATAATGCTCTAATTTTAAGGCCTTTTAAATTAATTTAAAATGGAAACGGGCTTGCTTTGGCAAGAGTTTCGTCCCTACTGCCATTGCTGGACTTAACTTGCCACGATAATTTTGTACCCATCAAATCTCCTCTACAAATTGTGTGTATATTGTGTGGTTATGTTTATGTGTGCCGTGTTATGTGTGTATATTGTGTGTATATGTTTATGTGTGCCGTGTTATGTGTGTATATTGT
>JAODJX010000136.1:19263502-19281686 GCA_026776945.1 Isichthys henryi
GTTTATGTGTGCCGTGTTATGTGTGTATATTGTGTGTATATGTTTATGTGTGCCGTGTTATGTGTGTATATTGTGTGGTTATGTTTATGTGTGCCGTGTTATGTGTGTATATGTTTATGTGTGCCGTGTTATGTATCTCTGCCTAACACATTTAACATGTTAGATACCTGTAATGTACATGTGTTTGTACTAGAATAGGTTGTGAAGACAGTCTTTATTATCCTATAAAGATATTTGTCTAATATATATTTATCTCTAATATTTGTCTATCTTGTCTAAGATATTTTATCTAATTTAAGCTGAACAAGGATCATTCTATAATATCTACCTTTTGTTGTAATGCAGTGATTGTTCATCTCATTGTATGTAAAAGTGTCTTGATTTTAGGTTTCTTAGTTCTCGCGGGATGTGGTGGCTGTGGAAGTGAACTTGCAGGACCTCACAGTACTAGCTGTCAGCTGCAGAGGATCCCCGTTATGATAATGTAATGAAGACCTGCAGACATAAACAGCGAAAATGGCGAGTCCAGCCTGATTTGTGCCCAGTTTATTAACAGCAGTAATAAACCCCATTAACAAATGAATTGTTGGACCCAGCCTTGGTGGCGGCGAGGCAGTGATTACAGACCCTGACAAACACACATGCCCAGTGCACCAGTGTTTCGTCCAGACAAGCAAAAATATATTACTGCCACAAACAACACTGAAGTCATCTGACGTTGTTTCTAGTTTCTGACTAGTTTCTGTAGTTTTTTTTAAATATATGATCAGGATATTGGTAAATGTTTATTCCACAAGGTTGAGAAACAGGAGTGATGGTTTACTTTATTTCCAGTTAATCCATTCAGTTTTAGTGACTTCTCTGGTGAACGTTCACAAGGGTGTCCAGAGCCTACCTCATGCAGCACAAGGTGGAGATGGACCCTGGACAGGGTGTGTTCCCTCGCAGGGCACATACAGATGCATTCACACACTACGGGTCATTTTACCCATAACCCCAGCTTCGGCGTTGTGGAGTACCTGGAAAAAAACTACACTGTATTGGGAGAATGTTTAAATCCCACACTCAGCTGGCCCGTGTGACACCCTAGCAAGCTTTACCATGAGAGAGTGTGCGCTGCACTAGCAGTTGCTATGTCAGTGAGCCCTCAGAAGGTGGCGCCCTTAGGTTGTGTAATGGGTTCACCAGCTCCGGAGGCAAGGTTTGAACCCCCCAGTCCATTGTTGCTCACGGAACCACTGTGCTGCTCTGATCCAGTAACTCCTTACCAATATTAATTCCCTTGAGGATTTTGGGTGTACTGACATTGCCCTTAAATCAGGCTGTTGTACAGTAATAAAAGGTCAACAGATTCACAACTGTTAAAGTAGCGTGGCTCAGTTTGCTGTAAACTGCAGTGCAAGCTTATGTAGACTAAAAATACCAGCGTAGGAGTCTTTAATATTTTTGGTGGAGTTGGAATCCAAAATATTTCTGGAGGAAAATGTGAATTATTGACTGGAATTATATTGTTCCTCTATAGTAAATTAAAAAAAGTGAAGCAGCAAGTTTCTTTAATGTTCCTAAAGAAGTTTTTTCTTTTCTCAGCATGTTTAAGACACTTTTAATTTTTACACCCTGTACTCCATGAGTTTCTGCAGGGCAAAGGGTTAGTTGTAGCCCATTATGATATACAGTATAAGTGGGATGGTTGGGACGCACTCGGAATTCATACAGTAAATGATGGAGCTAAAATTAGTCGCAATCCCTTTACTGAATGTTATTTCATGAAAATCAGGCCTAGCTGTGCTGGTTTTTATTCCGCATCATTACGTGAGGGTTAAACCTCCCCCTTCGTTGGGTATTTCTGATGTTCCTGCACCCCTTCCGCTCCCCCACTCTTTGGTGCCTCACTGGGATCCTGGGCTCCACATGGCTAACCTGTGTGACCTCCATGTAGTAGGAACATCCCCTTCTTCTTTGCTCGGGTGTGTGGGTGCTGTGACAGTCTTATGAGCGCTTTTTTTTTATTTATTAAAATGCAGTGTCGTGTGTGTGTGGATTTTAAAAAGTCCTCTTGTAAGCTTTGGAAGCTAATAGCTATGGAGTTGGATGATCTGGAATCTTTCTGCAGAAATTCTAAAAGGACACTGCAGTACAATGAGACAGTTTTGTTTATACGAAAGCTTTTTATCACCTGTGATAGTGTCTGAATGATCACTTCTGCTGCGTAATTTGTGTACAGTATATGATTTATGGCTTGGTAGCCATGCTGAGCCCGTCCAGCAGAGAGTCCATATGTCGTCTTTGAGAGCCGTCTTGGTAAGACTCTGTTAACATTTTCAATTAAAGATGTATACAAAATGCTTAGAGGAGTGCAGAGGAAACAGTGTGACCACTGCATCTGATGGCACAGTATAGTACGTAAATAAAAATGAATAAATCTGTTTTAACAGTTCAGTTTGTATGTATTAATGGGGAATGATATGTGTGGTGTTTTAGTCAGGCTGTTTTTTCTGTAATATGTGATTTTTGTCAGATTCAGCTATTTTGTTGGGAGATGTTCTCCAGTTTTCCACCTATTTGCTGAGGATTTTAGAGGTTTAGAGGTCATCTGTATTTGTGTTCTTGTGTCATTTGAAAGTTTTTTTTTGTTTTTTTGTTTTAATTTATGCATCTATTTTATTTATTTGTGGTAATTTCTATTATGTGTAATTGATTCTGTGTAAAAGACTTTGGTCAGTCATTGGTTGTTTTAAGACATGCTATAGAAATAAACTGAAATAAATGGTAAATGGACTGCATTTATATAGCGCTTTTCTACTCCGAGTACTCAAAGTGCTTTACATTTTATGCCTCACATTCACCCATCCACACACCACATCCACACACCGGTGGTGGAGGCTGCCATGCAAGGCGCCAACCTGCTCACCGGGAGCAATTTGGGGTTCAGTGTCTTGCTCAAGGACACTTTGATGGGGTCAGGAGGAACCAAGGCTCGAACCTGCAACTCTCCAGTTGCCGAACGATAGCACTACCTCCTGTGCCACCATCTTCCCCAAAAATAAATACAAAAATGGTTTTCTTGGCTGTAATTAAAGCTATGAAAATGTCAGAATGTAGTTGTACTTTTTGTATAGTTTTCTTTTCCCTTTCTGGTCGACTTTCTCGTGAGCACAGAAGTGCGGAGGCTGACATTCTGCATTTCAGGTGAACTGATTCTTTGGTGGTAGACTCTCATTGGAAGGTACACCATCTAGGGGATGTGAGAGTAGTTGTCAGTGGTAGCAAGAGGGCAGTGTGTAGCTATGTGGGTTAGGCCTGCAATCGGAAGGTTGCTGGGTCAAATCTCATGGTTATCAGAGTGATTTCAATGTTGGACCTTTCAACAAGGCCATAAATTTCAGGATGTCCCTGTTTTCTCAGTAGGATTTTGCTTTGCATAAAGGCTTCTGACAAATCAGTCTTTGTCACTGCGTATGTCGGAGTTACTACATATTATTTGTTGAGAATTTCGTGATGTGATTGAACGTACCTTTGATTAGTTATAGATCATCATTTCTAGTTATTCTGAAAGTATCCAGAAGTCAGTGTTGGTGGTAATCTCAAGGTATGTCAAGGTATCTCAAGGTATCCTTCTTGCATTTATGACATACACAGTAGGGTGTCGGTCCATTAGGGCCAGGACCTCTCTTATGTGATGTGTGTTTAACTGGTTTATCAAATTCTGTTGCCATTGATGTAAGTTTGGGAAGATACATTTTTGGAAAAAATAAACACGTCGGTCTCTGATGAATTCTGTTCCTTCGCATTTTCATCATTTGCAATTTTTAGGTTCTGTATGGTGATTCCTGCTGAGCCCTTTGCTGTAGCAATTATCCTTTTTTGTTCTTTGATATGTTTGGATAGATATGCAAAATGTTTTCCTGATTTGCCAGTGTGTTCCGCGTGATTATACGTGACTTTACAGTAAGTTTTCTTATCAAACAGGTAATCCAGCTGAAATAGATTTTTTCTAGCACAGCATGTGCTCTCTGTTTGATTCTTGTTCCAGGCTGGCTTCTCCTCACTTTCAAATTTAATGCCCACACTTACTGTTTCCCAGCGAAGCTTTGGATGGAATTTCAGGAGAGTCTTTTCTTTCCATGAAGGATGCCTGTTCTCTTTTCCAATATGAGCCGAAGTCTTTGTTCCTGACCAGTGACGTATTTGAGTGTGATCTGATTGTGGTTTAATATATTGTCCACATTTTTGCTCCCTCCCAGCTCCCAACACACCTGTACCAGCTATTCGCTGTTCTTGATTGCTTGATTATTTGTTCCAAGTGTGCTCAGATGGCACAGAGTACAAATGTGGTCTGTCTGGGGATCTCCGAGGACTAGGTTGGGAAACACTGGATTATTGAACCGGATATTAGTGAATTATTGATTAGGACACATTCTTGTGGAAAAATGAACTGGCAAGCAGTATTTTTATCTAGTCTGCCAAGACAAGATTCCGTCTTTTCCTGTTTGAGTATGTTACTGGAAACCAGTTTCCTGTGTGAGAAGTTGTTTGAATTATCTGCTACTGAGTTAACTGTCCCTTTCTATAATAAAACAGCTTGAAAAATGCATTAGGTAATGAAAATAATTCATGAAAGAATTCTGGGTCATCAGGGTTTGAGTCATATGCTTGCAGTAGTTAAAGGACCGTGGTGAACAGATGCATTAGGGATGATATCATGTCTTGTTGGGTCAGCCGTTGTGTCATTGTGGGCTTGCAGTACTTTCTGGTGACCAAAATTCATACATTTTTTCCATGCACTTATTTCTGCAAATCATTCATGATTAAAGTTTTTTGTGTTCATTTTTTATTATATTCAATGGGAGGTTTTCTGTAGCAATATGTCTATTTCCAGATCATTTTAAAATTACAGTTCTTTTTACTGGTGAATTAATTTCCTGTACAGTCCAGCAAATAAATTTTAATGGGGTTCACGTTGGGGTATATGGTAATAAAGCTTGACATCATGCTGTCATTTTTTCAACAATAAAATATTCTCCGGCTTGTCAGTATGATGTGCTTTTCTTGCCCTCTGTGATTATTAAAAAACACACAGCGAGAGCAGTGTCATAAATGCCCAGAGATCTTTAAATGTCGCTGGCGACCTTGAGAATTTATAGCCTCCAAAGTGAAACAAAAGGAACACGAAGGAGAATGTTTAGATTGATTCTTTGTCATATTAACTTCTCCCCTGTAATGGATGGCACCATTGGAACAGTGTTCATTTCTGGCCAGTTCAAGCTCGCGTCCAGCTCACTAGCTCACAGACATCCATCCAGTTCCTCGATCCCTCCTGTTATTCTTACTTGTGGGTTGTTTGCAGCAGAGCAGTGTTATGATCCTCCGTTGTATGTTTTTAATAACGAATACAGGAAACCCTGTTAATGTGAAGCAGTTCAGCTTGGCTCCTTGTGGTTAGCATGTTGCGTGCTACTGGTGTTTCCAAACCTTTTTGAGCTACGTAGAGTGTCTGTTCACAGGGTCATGAGCGGTTGCTGTCCCCTGCATCTTTGCCTGCATAGGGGAAGGTACACACAGCAGGACAGTCATTACGGGGGGGGGGTGCGTCAGTCGGATGTAAGAGCAGAGTTAGAGGCGCAGTGACAGGACAGGCAAAACTTGCAATAGCCAGGGGTCCCGAGCAGAAAAGGGGGTTCCCAAGGGCAGCGGATTACATAGCATGATGCAGCGACAAATCTGATTTATTTGTGTATTCTGAAAATAAATGATTTGTGATTATTAAATTATTTTACTTGATGTTATTAATTTAGACATTGATTAATAAATGGTACAATACACTGATTTCAAAGTTGGGCCCTTGACCAATTTTACTATGTCAGGAGAAGATGAGTGGGGAGGAGATATTGAGTTTTTTATTTATTTTTTTTGCGTAGGACCTGAAGTGTCCCCAGAATCACCTTTTAGCAGAGGCTTTGTGTGGAGAATTGCCCTGTCGCCACAGTGGAGTTCCCTGCTTGGAGCACTAGAGGGCGACAAGGCATCCTCATGGATTTACAGCCCCCTGGGAGAAGAGGCAGCCCTCTGTCCCTTTTACATTTTTTTATTTAGCTGATGTTTTTGTCCAACGCAACGTACAAGTGAGGCAGATAATATATTACAAGTATACAGCTGTCAAGGAAGCAGCTTCAATACAAGTACTGCTAGGCTGAGCTTCCAGTAAATGACCAGTAACAAGTGCAAGATAGTTTTGGGAACCAGAGCTGTACAAAACATGGTAGAATATAATCCATCCATCCACTTTCCAAACCGCTTATCCTAGTGGGTCGCGGGGGGTCCGGAGCCGATCCCGGAAGCAATGGGCACGAAGCAGGGAACAACCCAGGATGGGGGTCCAGCCCATCACAGGGTAGAATATAATATCAGAAGAAATACTCAAATTAATAACACCAACAGAATCTTGTAGGAACTAGTTTAAGTGGAAATATAAGCATAATTAGTCCAACTTGTTGGTCGACGCAAAATCATATATTTATTTTTCCAAAGCTGTTCGAGAGTAATCCAGCATACTTTGTTCACTGACGCCATTATGCAAACACGGCACGAATGACTGAAACCTGACCTGGACTGCATCAGTGTGGTGTGGTTTTTGGTAGCGTCTCAAGAAGCAGGCAAAGCACACCTTAAGCGGCAATCTGCATTTGGGAAGCACAGAAATTGTGCAAAGTACTTCAGCGTCGTTCCCCCAAAAGATGTCACGGTTCTGCGTGAAGCCGTTTTTCAATCTGATGGGTGTGATGCTGCTGGCTTCCGCGACGTTAAATCCCTGAGAGGAGTCGGCCTACTAGCCGTGGCAATGCCAGGTGTGACTGTTTCCGTGGTTTGCTACATTCTGTCGGCACTTAGTGCTATATTAAGCTCATTACATGCCGGGTCAGAATACAGCTATGCACAGGTCTCTGTCTTCATATGTAGGCCGGCTTGGCGAGGGAGATCACCTGAAGAGGCATAGCGCATGAAATAGGAGCTGTGAAATGTAAATAGGCAGTCAAGTGCATGATTCATACTGCACAGAACTGTGGCTGATGGGAAGAGCTGTGCGGATGGTGTCATAGCGGAGCCCTTGCTGGATGCTGACTTCTGGTTTATGTAGCAACAGGTTGAGAGCCAGGGATTCCGTACACATCACTCACTTTGAGAATTGAAGTGCTAGGCTCTACTTTACCTCGCTTCCTGTAGCATTGTTCTGTGCTTGATTGTCTCCCTACTCTAATGAGGCAACATGATACAAAACGTTTGACAAGCACAGTGACAGCAGTACCTGTCAAATCTTACCGCCGTCCGCCACCCCGTGACTTGCTCTCTGCCTGCGTGTGTGTTTTATTGAGCCACCCGATGGTCGACTCCAGGAAGGGCTGTCACCTCGCACCTTGAAGAAGGCAGGAATGAGCCAAGATTGTCTGTGAATGTATCTCATCCTCGATTCGCCCCTCAAAAAGCCCGGGCGGCTGTAGAGAAAATTGATTCTGCGGACAGAAGGACTCGTCGTAACCACTCAGGGAGATGACAGATGTTCCCTTTAGACAGACCTTCCTGATAGGAAGGATAAGTATAGAGTGCTGATCAGACGGCTGAAGCTTGTGCTCATGGCACCACTGCGCTGAATGCTTAGGGGGGCATGTCATTTGCCGTAGTATTTTGTCAGTTGATTGTACTGCCTGTCCCGTCTTATGTACACACGCGTGAGTAAAGATTTGTGTGAATGTTATTGTGTTCTAGCGTAAAGTGCTTTTAAAATTCTTCCAAAAAGGAATCTTTGCAGTTGTGATTCAGGATCTGGAAGGTCGAAACCTATTAGGAAGTGCTTCTCGGAAAGTGCTAAAGTGTGTTTGAGGACTGCCACCGTCCCCGAGGGCCAGGACCGCTCTGCCCACCACAGGCTGCAAATAGAATGTAACTCCTCCATGTAATCGCCTGTGAGCAAATTAAAAAAACACAAATTCTGTTCCTTTGCCATTTAACATAGAGAAAAGCATTGATGTTTGTGTGTATGTGTATGTATGTATATGTGTGTGTGTATTTTTATATATAGATATAGATAGAGAGAGAATGATGCTGTTGTGTTGCAATGATGCTTGACGGCTAACATTCTTTGGGGGGTGAGCGTCTGTATTTGTGTTCTTGTGTCATTTGAAAGTTTTTTTTTTCTTTATTATTTATGTATATATTTTATTTATTTGCGGTCATTTCTGTCGTATGTGTAATTGATTCTGTGTACAGCACTTTGGTCAATCATTGGTTGTTTTAAGACGCGCTATAGAAATAAACTGACTTGACTGAATACAAAAATGGTTTTCTTGGCTGTAATTAAAGCTATGAAAATTTCTGAATGTAGTTCTACTTTTTGTGTAGTTTTCTTTTCCCTTTCTGGTAGATTTTCTAGTGAGGGAGCCGGTATTTATGAGCAAATCGGACTTAAATGAAATTCCAGGCAGTTAGTGGAGACAGTGAGGCTAAAAATAGACAGAACAGCTCTTTATCAAAGTGGATCATCCCTGTTTTCATAATTGGTCATTTATGAAAACTCAGCATAACTATTAACACATCCTACAGTACGTTGTGGGTTTACACTGTAGTGTGCATGAGTGTGCGTGTGTGTTCTCTGGAATGCACTGGCATCCTATCTTGGCCATCCCCTGAACTGTGCTTCCTGGGATAGGATCCAGGCTCACGTCGATCTCACGTTGGGTAAGCAGTTATGGGAAATGGACGGCTGATGTGGTCACTATTACCATTTTAGAAGAGGAGTGTGTGGTTAATAAGCAGTTTGAGCTGACATATGTCAGTGTCTAACGAGGGACTAACCGTGTATAAAAAGCCGTTCTGCCCAGACCCTGGCTGGAATGAGCTCGCTGGCAGAATGAGCACAGACCATGTTGATGGGAGGTGATTATAACTGTTCTGCACTAGTAATGATGTCATCGGCAGCCTCTCCCCACAGTGACAATGATTGGGCCCAGCCCCGCAGGTCCCCTGTGATTGGTCGGAGGTTGGAGAGGCAGGGTATGGATTAGCCAGTCTGTTTCGTTGTTGTGGGAAACTTCAGAGGTGGGAGGGCTGGTCAAGGACATGAGGAGCAAGGGCAAAGCATATCATATCTCAAAGGAAGACAAGAGGATCTCAGAGGCACACTCAGCCTTTGTGGTCAATTTCCTTTGTTTTTTTTAAACGATTGTCCAAATCTAAATTGATGCACATTACTGTCCTTTCCTTATGCCCCCCCCCCCCCTGTTATTAACACATTAACAGACTGCACATCGATTTGTGTTTGTAGACAATAGCTTATAAAATTCTTCCTGGAGGCTGACATGTCCTTCAATGTGCCTTTTGGGGTCGACAGAAACTCTAACGGCCAGTTGTACGTCTCCGTCTGCGATAAGAGCATGTCATTGGATGCTGCTATAACAGTCCACTTGGTGGCTAAAAAACCCTTTTCACGTTCCTCATAAACAGTCGCACGTCTCATCGGTCTGGCCGGGCAGAGGGAGCGCAGTGAGCCAGTGGCTTTGGCTCGAAGAAGCTCAAAGGCCGTTATGGCGTTTAAGATGGAACAAATGCTCACTGCCAGAAATGTTCTCCCTTGGCAGCAGTGACCCCTTGATAAGCATCTTGAAGGTTCTGTGTGCTTAATGCCACCCTGGAGTGCAGGTTTTATGTGAGTATTACAGAGGGGGCAGTACACTGACACATGGACTGTGTGTGAATTACATATGTGCAGATTGTTGCTGTATATAGCTGGGACTCTTTTTTTTTGCGCTTGTTTTTTAATTTCACAGATGCTATTATCCAAAAACCAGTGAAATCACTCACTGGAATTTTGGATTAGGGATGGGCTGATCCACATTTTTTCAGTTCCGATCCAATTCCGATACCGATACAGATTCCGATATATGAGCTCTTTTTACTTTGTTATACTTCCATCCATCCATTTTCCAAACCGCTTATCCTTAATGGGTTGCGGGGGGTCCGGAGCCTATCCCGGAAGCAATGGGCACGAGGCAGGGAACAACCCAGGACGGGGGGCCAGCCTGTCGCAGTTTGTTATACTTTATATATAAATTTTTAAATTAGTAAATACAGATGGAAAAACTGTATGACAAAAAATATTTTATTAGGCTACTACAAACATACATAACGCACGGTCCCACCTCATTTGTGCATCTTGTTTTAAGCGTTTTTCAGGCATTTGCAGTATGAATATCTTCAAAGCAAGTATACACAAGTGGCAAATACTTAAAATTTTAACACAATGTTTGTCCCATTGGTGTCAGCTCAATTACACTTTGTTGTGATGGCAGCCCCTCTTGTATCACAAGCTGCAGCGAGTTCGCAAAACAGTCCAAGTTAGCGACTCCCAACCCTTTTTTTTTGTCTCGCACAGTTGCGTGGGATTGTCTGTTAAACGCTATTCCCACCTCTCAAAACTTTATTTTACAAAGACTGCAAATCGTTGTGCTACTGGTTTCTGATAAAAGCATGAAATACTGCCAGATCGTGTCATCTTCTCTTACACGCCTCGTACTGTGAAGGGTATGCGCATGACGTCACAGCAGGCGGGAGTCACTGTACTCGCATCCACTGAGGGGCAGCGTTAGTATTCGTCTTGAATGCCACAAAAAAACACATGTAAAATGGGAAAGAGCTGTTGTGCGAATGATTGTACAAATAGCTCCTATTTCGTGTTAAATATATCTTTTTAGCGATTGCCAGAAACTAAATACGTAAGTATAGGACATGGTTCGGTCACGCATGGTCGATACCCGATCCGTCAAATAGGTCTGGATCAGCGCCAATACCGATCCGAATATCAGAATCGATGCATCTCTAATTTGAATCAGTAACTTTCTGATCACAGGCATGGTGTCCTCATCCGCTGCGCCACAGGTTGCCCCCACTAGTTTCTTTTGGTTAAATTTAATTTCTATGTGGCGTCCTACTCGACACAAACAGGCCAACTTTTAACGTGATCATTATGTATTGATTTTACAACAGGTGTTACATGCTGGAGAAGCAAGGGAAGAGTGGAGGAGAGATTAAAAATGACTTTATGGGCAGTAATGGGTTGGGAGGGGGGGCATCTGTCCCAGGTAATCTAGTTGCCCCGTAACGTACTAACGGATAACATTACAAATGTGCACAATCGGTGCAGGCAGCAGGTTAAGCGGCACTACAAAACCCCTCCCTGCATGCAGCTGGGCCCCCGCCTGTGTTCAGGAAGTGATGTATGCAGTAAGACTGTCCCACAGAACAGCGGCATCCGTCTACCTGATGGATTTCCTTGGCACTGTGCCAACTCTTTTGGAGTCATAAAACCACTGTGGATCCCACCTCCTTGGTCACTCCCTACCAAGTCCTCGGTGTGGTTAAGGTCTGGGGATTTTCCGGGTCGCAGAGCCGTCTGGATGCGGGTCTGAGCTCCACACGCAACCTGTGTATGGCAGACATGCCCTGTGGACCCAGGCTGGGAGGAGGTGCTTCACAGCCAAGATGACAACTCCAGATGGTATCTGCTACCCTGCCTCCTATTGGACGAGGCAGATGAGCTCTGTAACCTTATTGCACCATCAGAACCTTATGGTTGGGAGCAGGAAATTGAAGTTAATGTGGCTGGTCATGTGATCACTGAAGCCGCTCCTATATCTTCCTGCAGGTTCTGCAAGTTGCCTGTACATCACTGCACTGCAGAGATGCTCATTGTGTTCTATTCAGCCTCGCATACCCTTCTATCGCCAGGGCGGCTTGTCATATCCCATATGCTGGCCAGGCCACAATGCCTGTCACTTGCCTGACATTGATTTATTTTTTGCCGTCATCCTCATTTGTTTCACATCTAGACAGTGAATCATGTAGGAAGGAACTATACGTCTTGCTCAGGCTCAGAGATCTATGCAGTCATTATTTAAAAATAATCCAGGATCAGGTGTGACAGATCTCCTCTCCTTTATGGGGGGGCTCGCTTGTGTCTAATAGCTGATGGAGCCTTGGGGGTTTCCAGTACGCGTTTCTCAGCTCCTGATTAGCCTGCTCCAGCTATTTGCATGTTACACAGATCAGGCTGGTTTCATTGCTTAGCTGAACACCACAGTTACAGTGGGATCTCCATGTTTACTTTGGAAAGACGGGCCGTGATGTCTGTGTGTTCAGGCAGATCACTAACCTTGTAAATGGCAGGAAAAATGATGAGAAATGGTGAATTTAAAGAGCCAGTATGAATTATATTTCCTCTTATTTTATTATTTAAAAAAAAAATTAGCCCCCCCTTCCATAAGGAATTGCAAGGGAAAGACTGGATTTACGGGAGATTTGCCTTCTGTTCATCCATGTCTGGATGGAAGCTCAATTTATTATTCCCATCTGAGTACTCCTTGAAAATTCGTATTCCGGCCTTGTTTTGCTGGAAAGCCAGAGACAAAAAGAATTCCTTCTGGTTTCAGTAGGATGAGATTACCTGCCGATTTTATGTGGGTTTTCCCGGGCTCTGCTTCAGAGGCCTGTCCGCTGTCAGTGCAAGATCTGCTCCGAAGCACCACACCAAAGCGAAACCACCGGTGGCCCATTGTGCACGGCTCACCTTTAAATGAGGATGAAACCTTTTACCTTTAACAAAATTCACAAACAGATCTGACCACATCCATGAAGCTTTCTTGAATTATAGCCTTGAACAGGCCTTTGCAATTTAGGGATTTCATTCATATTATAAATCATACATGAACATAAACATGGGCCCGAGTGCATAAGCCATGTGTGTTTTTGGCCATCAGTCAAGTGTGAAGTGGCAATTGCAACATTTACGGAGAGTTATCTGTAGAATTGTGTGAGTGGGATGGAGCGGTAATCTGCTTCTCTAAACTGCAAAGTAAACATAGCTGTCAATGAATCACAAAGCTTCAATTATATCATTCATTTCTGTGGAATTTTAAGTGTAGAGAATTTTAGTCCTGATGATTGTTTCTGCTTGTTCTTATACAAAGGAACAGGATTTGTGCTGCTTGTTGCGGACGTTTCATAATCTTTCGTATTTATAGGCTAGATTTTATTCCTCCTCAAATATCCTCCCTGAGGAGCAATAAAAAAAAAATAATTGTCAATTTTAGGAAATTGGTAATACTTCTGTTAGGGATTGCTTGTTGTTATTCTTTTTTTAAAAAAAATTATAGTTAATATAATAGTTAACTACTGTGGAAATGTGGAGAAGTCAGTCTCTTTGTGTTTATGTGACTCCTCTAGAAAGGTGTGAATGAGCAAGACGTGACCACTGGTGGGAGCCTGTGCAGGCACGCACGTGCGAGAGTGTGTGTGTGTGTGTGTGTGTGTGTGTGCGCGCATGCATAAAACACGCGCACGTGCACAGGTTGCTTGGCAAGGCGCTGTCGGGGACTCATGTCTTTTTTTCCGCATTTCCACACCACTGCCCACCCCCGCCGGTCAGAGAGATTTAAACGCCTTCCTCTGTCCCCACTGCAGGCTTCACGCCGGACGAGCGTTCGACGTGAACTGATTCGCAGCATACAAATCTTGTAGTGCGCGTGCATGCATAGCTATATTAATTTAACGTGGTTAGGCTTCCCCTAGTGGATATCTGAGGAGCTGCAACATCTCTATATGATGTAATTGAGAGAAATGTAAAGCAGACAGCCTACCCCGCCCCCCCATCCCCCAAAGCCATTTGGTGGTAATAAGACAGCTGCGCAGACAGGAGAGGTTTGTCATCCTTTACAGATGGCCTGCTGTCTGTTGCGTGCGGTATATAAAGAAATGGTCTTAAGCTTTAAAATGGAAGCTTTTCTTAATGGCAGGGGACTGGAAATTTTGGAAGAAAATACCAAGGTGTCTGTGTGTGTGTGTGTGGGTTTGGGCGCTAGGTGGAATTGTTGAATGTGTTAAATTGTGCCTTTTCCAGAACATTCTGGAATGCTTTTGTGTGAGGTCTAGCAGTGAGAAGGTGAGCATGTATTCAGCTGCGACCAGACGAAGGACGTTTTGTTCCTAATAAACAGCCAGGAGAAGCTGGCTGCGTGTCTCCGTTAACACTGGACATGTGGAACTGTCTGCGAGCGACTGGGGTGCATCTACACCACAAGATGCTTCATGGAGTTACCTGCGATGGAGCTGCCCTGTAGTTCAAAAAGACCAAAAGTCATAAACAAAGTCACTGTTGACCTAATTATTTTATCACGCCTCTCAAGCCTAATCACTGTTAACATACACACTGGACATTGATATGCAAATCGCCCATCTGCTTAGCTGACAGAAAGCCCCTGGCATCGATGTTTTCGCAAGTAGTGGCTCTTCATCAAAGTCAACCACTGTCTGTGTCCCGCCACTGCCTGTTGAGCCTCAGTACCATTGTCACAAAGTGAGAATGTGTTTGCCTGTCATTTCAGTCACCAGCGTCATTAGGAATTCGCTAGAAGCTGTTAATCTCAGGCGTGTTTGTTGTCCTGCCTGCCAATGTAGGCCTGCCATGTTGTGGTGTTTATATTGAATGGACTTTCAATTCGGAGCGACTGCCTTTGTGGCCTTTGGGGAGCATGGGTCGGCTCGGAAGTCCCCTGTTATAGAGGAACCTGCTCCCTCTCTTTCCTGTAAGCCTGGAAGAGAAGCTGGGTGACACCCCCGAAGGATTCCTGGGTTTACACCTTGACATGTCGAGGATCTAGCCTGATCTGCCGGGATTCTCGAGAAGCACTTTGTAGCTGAAAGTGCTTCCAGTGCTGCTTGTCAGTGTAAACGTGTCTCTTGGTTTGCTTGAGTGACTTTTCTTGATAGACATTTCTGCCTATTGCTGAATGCATAGGGAAACAAAATTGCAATTGACAATAAATAGCTCATTGATTCCATGCCGACATCTGTTGCCAAGAAACCCAGATTGGGACGTGAATGTACATATCTGTTCATGTTAAACGCCACCTCGGCCTGCAGTTTTTCTGCTTTTTGTTGAGCTCTGTTTGTCTGTCTGTCTGTGTGGATTATATTCATATTACTTTTTGAGGACCAAATGGTCCCTACAATGTAATAACCTGTTATTTTGAGGTCCCCACAAAGATCTGTGAATGCCATCAAAAATAAATGCCAAAAGTCTCATATTTAGTTTGGTCACTAATGGTTAAGGTTAGGGCTGGGTGGGGGTTACGGTCATCATGTTGGGATTAGAGTTTACCCAATAGAAATGAAGAGTCCCCACAAAGATATAATTACAAATCTGTGTGAGTGTGTGTGTGTGGTGTGAATGCTTGACTGGAAACGGGTGGCCCTCTTACGCCCTCTGCTGTTGGAATAAAACACAATCCAAAGCTGCCTTCTTAATGGATAAGATCATCCTGCCGTTCTGCTGAAGTTATCTGGTGTCTGACCATAATGTGTTCATATTGAGCAGCACTGCCTTGTCAGAA
Source organism: Isichthys henryi (assembly GCA_026776945.1). Classification (NCBI taxonomy): domain Eukaryota; kingdom Metazoa; phylum Chordata; class Actinopteri; order Osteoglossiformes; family Mormyridae; genus Isichthys; species Isichthys henryi. The sequence continues at coordinate 19,278,937 of JAODJX010000136.1, forward strand.
GAACCTCGCTTGTCTTGGCATCAGTCAGAATATGCAAAAAATGGTCTGAAGTGTAATATATTAAAGAACCGTTCATTGCTCCCTTTCTTGTGAAGAAGGGGAGTGATTTTTAAGCAAATGCATGAGTCTGGAATTTCACTGTGCTCTCTGCGTCCTCCCACTTCTATGAAGAACAGCCATCTTGGCCGGTTCTGGATCCTCAAGCACCTGGGGGGGAAAATGGCCTCATCCTGGGTGCTGAATGCTGACCCTCAGATGCCTCTGTCTTGGGAAGGAGGATGGTTTTTAAATGCAGGATTGAGTTAGATGCCAACAGCAGATCATCAGCAAAGTAGAGGAAGGCAGAACAATGTCTATCACACTCTAAACATACACATCAACCCAGCCATTGTACTGTATGTACATACTTATTCTAGTATACAAAATTGCCATAATATCTATTAAATGAATATTACTATTCCAATTGTTCAACCACTTAATAGTAACTAAATTTTAGCCATTTTTCCTACTGAACCTATAAAATGATTATCTATGAAATATTTCATACTCTAGAGAATGTGATTGCAGGAAGGCAGACATGACGAATCAGTAGAAGCAGTATTTCCTGAAGTTTATTTATCATTTGCCAGCAGTCATATTATGTCTGATCCAACTTTCATTATAACAGAAAACTTATTTGCTTTGCTTTTGATAACTCTGTAAACTTACAGGTGTTATGGCGAGGATGTCAGCTAGACAGTTAGCCATTACAGAGGCACCCCTGATTTTAACTCATCCTAAAGTAGTCGCTCGAAATCCTTACTCTGGGTGCATCTAGTAATGCCTTACAAATATGACAGAGACCATGCAGTGTCACGGAAGGTTAGATTTAAAAGCTTCACTCAAAATTTCCTGCACCCAGTATCTTTTTTTGCTGGTTTGTGTCAAAAGAAATAGTGTGTTAAATAGCTATCATATCCCTAAGTGGTTTTGACAGGCACCTTGCTGTTGCATTATGGGTGGTGTGTTAAATTGGTTTGTGCTTCTCTCTCGGCAGCGGTAACCCAACCTGTCAGATGTAATCCTGTCATAAGCACTCACGCACACATACAGGCACGCACTGACACGCCTTGGGAAGCTGAGGTCTGCCGCCCGTGATGCGGTGTTGGTGTTTTTCAGCATCTGAAGCCTCGGGTCCAACAATAGGCTCATGCTGAGTCGTTGAGGGGAGCGGGAGAACCGGCAGAGTGATTTGGCTCGACTCAGTCTGCTTGGCAGTGAACTGTCTCTGCCTCTGAGTGCATATTCTCTCATTACTGGGAAGGGAACAATATGCTGCGACTATTCTGGGGAAAAATAACGGGTTTTCTTGGTTGTTAGCTCGGCTGGCATAGAAGAATAGGTCAATGATGTAGGGGGAGACCTTCCCTCATCCGGGGGGGGGGGGGCAGAGTGATGTTCTGTGTGTGACGTTAATTAAGTGAAGTTGCCGAGTGCTAATGGAATCCCTGGTGTAAATAGTTCATGTTAATCGATTGCCGGGATCGGTGTTACTTATGATCTGTGTTTGTGGTTTGCAAAACCTGGAAAACGTGCTGATCTGAGCATAGAACTGAAGAAGGTGGTAAAATCCCAGTACTGGGGGGTGGCAGGCTGCTTTTCAGGGAGACATACCACACAGCCAAAGTAACGGGCCGAAAACAGCAAGCATCTTCCTTAAAGGGGGCTGAGAGAGCATGGAGTGGCCTTGTTGCCATGGCTGCGGGCACTTTGGTATTCCCCCCCACACTCTTGGAGAGCTGGCCTCCCCTTCAGAGTCGGCCAGAGCGCGCAGCGAGGAGAGCGAAGGCGGCTATTAGAGCTGGTCTCCCCCTCAGGGTCGGCCAGAGCGCGCAGCGAGGAGAGCGAAGGCGGCTATTAGAGCTGGTCTCCCCCTCAGGCTGCCCTTCCGCCAAAGGAGCCTCTCCTTATCCACTTTTTCAGCAGTATTTCCCTTCTTTTTGGCAGTAACATGTCCCGCTTGCGGCCCACATGACTCTGTCTCAATCATAGGTGTGTCCCTGCAGTAAGACATTAGTCTCAAAAATCAAAATTGTGACCCAGTATAAGCAGATCAGTTTGACAATTATTTCAGAATTAAAAATGCAGCCGAAGTCACAATGTGTTGCGAAGAAGAAAGTATTGAAGACAGTGCTTTGAAATGGTAGGAAACCAACTTTCTTTTCAACCAATGGGTAGTTAAATTAGAGGGTTGTGTTGCCTGGTGCTTAGGTCTGCCACATTACACATTTTCTGTTTGTCTGTTTTAACTGCTGCTCAAGTCTTCAAAATTTGATGGATTACTTCAGGACCTCCCAGAAACCCAGCAGTAAAGGAGACCATAGCTTTGTGGCTGTTAAATGACTGAACATTGCCTTTAAGTGTACAGGACTGATTGAAAGTCTGTTGAGTTTGCTGTAGTCTGTGTATAGAAAAGCCCAACCATAATGTGGGGCACTGGTCTGGAAAAAATTACTTGATTGATTCCTTTGTTTCCCAATCCAGCAATGAAGATACCTGAGAGGCATGTATTTACTGTACATCTGTCATCTGCTACACATGGTTTATGCAAAGGACTGTGCAGCCCTAGTGTGGAGATCCATGAGTAAACTGACGGTCATTTGGAGATCCATGGGTAAACAGATGGCTCTGCAACCCTAGTGTGGAGATCCATGAGTAAGCTGTCGGTCATTTGGAGATCCATGGGTAAACAGATGGCTGTGCAGCCCTAG
>JAODJX010000136.1:19290326-19301137 GCA_026776945.1 Isichthys henryi
AGTAAGACAACATGCATGAAGAGGATGATGTGGACAAAATACTCATTTGCCTAATAATTCTGCACTCCCTGTATAAAAAATATTTGGCTGCAATGAAAAAACTAAAAATGCCAATAGTCTTGTTTTGTTTTGTTTTTTTATTTATGGTTAAGGTTAGGGCTGTGTAGGGCTTAATGTTGTCATTGCTGGGATTAGGGGTTTTCCTATAGAATGAATGGACGATCCCTACAAAGATATGAATTCAAGTGTGTGTGTGCGTGTGTGTGTGTGTGCGCATGCGTGTGAGCGTGTGTGTGTGTAAGCAGAATGGTGTTCGGGCTGCGAGAATTGGCAGATTAGGGCTGAAGTGTGATCTGGAGAGCCGATCTCCCCACCACGGTGGACGGCTGACATAATCTCTGTTGTGATCTCAGGGCAGGTGGCTGCTCGTTTGGGATTCTGCAGGCCGGGTAATAAAGGAGGGGGGTGTACCTGAGGGTAGGCCCTCTGTGATGACTTCCTGCTTCCCAATTGTTCCCTAAGAGAGCTGTTGAGGGGGAGTTGAAGGTGAAGCAGTGAAACATCGGGAATGTGCCCATGGGACCTGAAGCTTCACGCTGGGGCCTCCCTGTCATGAGGGGCTGCTCTCTGTAGGTGGGGTGAGGCCGGCATTCCTCTCCTTCCTACCTCCACAGCCCTGCTTTCTCCCCTGGTCGCCTCTACTTAAGCCATCAGCTACCTCAACCACAGCTCTTGCATGTTCGTCTCCCAGAGCGTTTGGCAGGAACAATGTTGCTGCTTCAGCACAGGGGTGATCCTCTGCGTTCTTGACATGTGTTTCCTCCAGGTACAGGCCTGAAATTCAACACTACGGCAGGATAAAGCTTCTCACCCACAAGCCAAAATATTTCCCAGTTGCAAACCATTATTTTGCTATTACAGTTTATTTTTATACCCCTCTAGTCTCAAAGCAAATTCACAAAATATGTAGTCTTAGTACTGAAGTGTCCCACACTACATTTTTGTTAGTTTAAAGCAACTGGCCCTTTATGAGCCACATCTTTCCATGTGACCTAGAGCAGCACAGGTACTATTACTTAGTGTTTTAAATTGTGTCCATGGCAACATCCCGTCACTGGTATGACATCACAGGTACTGTGCCAAGTTCTATTAAAAAGCTGTATTTTCCAGTAAACTTTGCACACATTATTGAAGCGAATGATGATACTTTTTGTTTTGGGGACTAATAACTGGTAACGTTTTTCAGCTGTGCACTTTCCATAGCCACTTACCGGCTGTAGGATTGTGGTGAGGCTGGAGTCGGTCCCGGGAGGCACTGGGCACACCCTGGATGGGATGCCAGTCACACTCTTTAGAGACTGCTGACCATATGTTTATAGACTGGGAAGAAACCCTTACATGCAGAGGGGGTGGCAGTCAAACCCTCAGCCCTGGAGGTGTGAGGCCATGGTGCTTCTGATGTTTATGGAGACACTAATTTTATGTTGCGCTGCGAAAAAGATGAAACGGCTCGACTGACCAAACGCTACATTTGCTAACCACCACGAAAGTGCAAGCGCGTGTTTTTTTGCGGCACCAAGCAGTAATAGTAACTGTAAGGATGTAGCCTCCTGCTACGTGGTGCCCAGCTGGCTCTGCATGGAGGACACCAAGTGAGCTCCCAAGCGCTAGGGCCTCCCCGTTGATGTCTTCACCCTTTCGTGGCCCTGCTTCTACATCCTTGATTTTCATTAATAATTAAAATGACCTCTAGTGCTCACTGAGAATGAAGAGCCTGTCTGTACCTGACCTGGGTGCTCTGTTGTTCCATTATGGATCCATGCCCATGATGCAGCAATGCGTGGCTCAGTGGGCTGAACTTCTATACCTGTGATCAGAAGGTTGCTGGTTCAAGCCTGGCCTTAGCACATCTGAGGCTCCTTCAGCAAGGCCCTTAACCCCCAGCTCCCTGGGTGCTGCGATGGGTGACTGTCTTTCACGGCCAGGTTGCTCTCACCTACAGAGGGCAAGTTGGGGGGGGCACACAAAGAGAATTCCCCCATGGGTATCAGTAAAGTATCTGTTGTTGTTATTGTTTTGCAGTGGGGGTGTTCAGGTGGTCTTTGTGATGTCATTTTTCTCTCTGGTGTCTGAGCGGCAGCCATCGATTGAATGGGTTTGCATGTTTTTCACTTAATTCCTTCAGCAAGCAGAGGACCCGCCATCCATTGGGTGAGACTGCCCACCATCTCTGGGGCAATTAGGTGCAAACATGCTGTCAGAACCAGTGGGAAAGGATGTGTTGTTCTGTGCTCTGTAGTGCGGGGTTCTAGCAATAGTTTTCCATATCGGAGTACCGGAATGCTTCTCAGCAGTCCCGGCTCTTTCCCCGCCTCCGTCCACATGGCACCCTCCGTGGGTTTCTGATTTTTACTGACAGGTTCTGCTGAGCCTTGGGCCGGGTCTCGTAAGTGTCTCACAAGCACCATCAGTCTAGAGGGCCGTGCGTCTGGATGGCACAGTCAGCAGAGTGCTTTGAGGGAGAACGCCCCATGTAAAACAAGGGCACCTGCCCGTTCATGCTGCACGGTTTCCTGTTACTTCTCGGGAGGTTACTATGGAAACACCAACTTTTCCGACGAGGGTAACCCCCACACGGTACTTGAAGAGGGAGGGGTAGTGATGGATTGTCTTGGTGCTTTACTCTCCTGCATGCACTTGTTTTTTGTTTTTGTTATGACAAAAAAAACCAAGATCCATACGAATCCCCCCCCCACACACACACACAAAAATCTAATGATACATCAAGGCTTGATATAGTATGTCTAAAAGTGTTAGCATTTCAGGTCTTTCCCTATGGAAGAGATATCCAGGCGGATATAAAATGCTGAGTCATTTCAATGCCAGTGATATATAAACAATCTGTCATAGTAAAAAGTTATGCTATTTTTATATTGAAGACGTGATACTGGATTATTTTGTGAACAGTTTCTAAGTTCAAGTGTTAGTTCAGTGAAAAAAAAACCAGATATGGCTTCCTGGCTGCTAAGAAATGCACGGTGTTCTGTATTTGTGTGGAGGGTTTGCTTGCAAAGCTTGTTTTTAAGCAAATCACTGTCAGTATGTTTTGGAGAAGTGTCTGCAGCCGAAGCTGCAGCTGGTTCCCTCTGGTTGTGGTCGTTGAAGGTACCGCATGTGTGCAGTTTCCTATTTCTGAGACCATACAGCATATTTTACGGTGCTCTAATCCATCAACATTGACAGCTGCACCAGCTATTATAATCACGACAGAACACAGAGATTCACAGCACACCTTGGGGTTTGGCAAGAGTCACTCTCAAGTCTGGCCAGCAGAGGGCGTAAGTTTCTTTCTGTTATGCATCTTCATTTCTAATATATAAGGAGGAGAACACACGAAAAATGTATATGAAAGAAATGTATATTCAAAAGGGGAATTTTTAAACCATGCGAATGACTTTTTAAAGTTACAGTGTTTTGATTGTATGCTCATGGGCAGCAGGGTGCAGGGCTACAGATGGACTATTAACTAACGAACCAAGGTGTCCTGTCTCAGGCCCAGCAGAAGGTGCCGTCATTCTGCATTTGCAGGAAGCGGTAATGTGTGTTTCTGTGCTCCTGCTAGCTTATCATGAGAGTTAGCGGTGTGGGTGTAGGCAGGTCTCTGCCTGTGCTAGCTGGTACAGTGAATTTCTTATGTGAAGATCACGTCCTGTATTGGTGGAACCTGATTGTGCGTCCTTCGCCCCACAGATCACTACCGCTGCCGTGGGTGCCCCATACTCGGATGGAGATGATTCCTCATGAAGTCCCAAGATCGCTCCATGATTGCAGGCGCCGTGTCCCAAGCTTCGGCCTGAGGTCCGCTCCAACCGGACACTGAGGACTGACGGCTCAGCCAGCAAGCTATTGGGTGGGCGGCTCTTAGAAGCTCAAAGACATAGAGAGATATAGGAGGAAGGCGGGGCCAAGGGGAGGAAAGAAAGGAACCAGGTCAGGAGCACAAGACGGGGGGGAGGGGGGGGAGGGGTGACCAGAGACTAAACATGAAGTCGAACCAAGAGCGGAGCAATGAGTGTCTACCTCCGAAGAAGCGGGAGATCCTCGCCAGTAACCTGGCACTGGAGGAGAAGCCGGTGGGGGCAACGGCTGGCAGCGAGGCTCTGCGAGGGGATAACTTGGCATGGCTCGCCAGCATGGCCAGCAGGCAGAGCGCCATCAGGCACGGCCCCACCCCCGCTGACGACGATACCGCCCCCCCACAAAACCCCCTCCCTGCCATCGCTGAGCACTCTCCTCAATCCTCCTCCACATCTCTGACCTCAGGGGCGGCGCTCACGTCCTTCTCTGCTGTGTACTCCTCACCCCTCTCGCAACACGGGGGGGCAATCCAGTACGCCCAGCTGCCCCCCAGTGTGCAGTTCATCAGCCCGGCCTTCACGGGGCCCTATGCCGGGTACATCTCCTCGCAGGTGATCTCCTCCTCTACAGTTACATCAGCTCCAGCCGTTACCACGCAGCGCCCCCAGCTGGAGGGTTACGGCGTCTCGTCGGCTACCGCCATCTCGCAGGCTTCTAGAGCAGAGCAGCACCCGCTGAGCGGCTCACCAGGTCTGATCGCAGCCGGAGTCATCCCATCGCTCCCCCACCCCGTGCACCCGGCCAGCCAGTACGTGCAGATTGCCAGCACCCCCCTGAGCGTTGCGGCCCGGGCTCTCCCCGCGTCCGCTGCCCACGTGCCTCTGCACCTCCACCCCAACCCTGCCGTCGTTCCCCAGACCCTCACCCTCGCCCCTTCGCAAGTAGTGGTCCAGTACACCGATGGGCCTGGTGCCAAGAAAGAGGATGGAAACGGACGAGAGCTGCTGAATGGTGAGGTGGAGAAAAACCGGCACTACGGCTCTATGCTGGACGCTGGCCGACCCAAGCAGGTAGGCGGGGTCAAGGGAGGCTCCAGCCAGCACCAACAGCACCACTACGATGCCCGGCAGGTCGTGCTCCATGCCGATTTTGCGAAAGATACGCCAGCACTGCGGACCTCACTGACACTGGTGCCCAACAACCACGGGCGCGGCGGTGACATAGAGGGGAGCCTAGAGAAATTGACCACCCACACAGAGAGGTGTGGCCCAGGGAAGCCTGTCTCCCGCACCTCCCCTTTCAGCTTCTCCTCGCTGGAGGGCCCGAAGGCTCCTGCAGCCACCCAGCCGCCTCCCACCGTCATCCAGACGGTGCAAACCACAGAGACACTGCCCATGGGCCTCTCGACGGCCGGCTTCTACCCCGCAGGCCAGCCACCCATCATCGGCTACATTGCAGGGGCCAGCCAGGCGCAGCAGCAGCCAGTCAGCTACCATGCTGGACTTCCCCAGCACCTGCTCATTCCCGCCAGTCAGCCACTGCTCATCCCGGTTAGCAGCGGCACAGCTGCCGAGCTGGAGCCACCCCCACCAGCCGCCTCCACCGTCGCCCAGCCGTTCTCCACGGCGCTGCCTCAAGCCTATGTGGCTGCAACCCTCCCCAAATGCGAGGTGTTCCGCCCTGGAGAGCACCAGTCCCTGGCCCCCTACCACGCGGCTGCCGTGGTGCAGACCGAGCTCCACCTGCCCATGGTTTCAGCCACACCTGCTGCAGGCGTCCTGGCCTCGCCCCCGCCAGCCTCGCCACCACCGCCAGCTTCCTGCCCCTCGTTGCCCCCCTACTTCATGAAGGGCTCCATCATTCAGCTGGCAGACGGCGAGCTGAAGCGTGTGGAGGACCTGAAGACCGAGGATTTCATCCAGAGCGCAGAGATCAGTGGCGAGCTGAAGATTGACTCCAGCACGGTGGAGCGAATCGATGGCAGCCAAACGCCCAATTCCGCCATTATTCAGTTTGCAGTCGGGGAGCACAGGGCACAGGTGAGATAACATAGCAATAGAAATGCAAAAAAAATAAGGTTATATCTTTTTCTATTTTTTAGATTTCCATCTTTCAGGAACAAACATAGTGTTGTAATTTTATTATTATTTCCATTATAATCTGTTAATTCTTTCTACTGGTTGCATGCCTGGTTTTGAACTGAATGGCTGGTTGTGGTTTCTAATATTAACTGTACCATTAGCTATATTAGTACACAGCACTGATCAGTTCAGACCAGATCTGTTTATTGTGGGATTTCTTCCGGATGTAAGATATTAACCATTCATTGATCACGTTTTTATCTGTCAAGTCCCAATCGCTGAATACACGCTGAAGGAACATTTCCCCATAAGTCTCTTGCTGTGCAATGACGTCATTTTCTGAAGACACACACCCATCCTAGTCCCGTGGTTTAGCAGACATGTCCAGGCGGCCACACTCTCATGTGGGGCCATTATTGAAGGGCACAGAGGAGCCATTGTTCCAGGCTTCCCTCGCTCACCACAGGGAGAATTCTTTCACGTTATACACCCCAGGTCAGAACGTTTTACTCCATTTAGTCCGACATTATAATAGCTGGATATTAGGACACTACATATAAAACACTTCACAAATGGACACATACAACACAGACTGTTTGGAAACCAGCTTCAGCTTGTTTTTCAAGAATCACTTTTGAAAGAGCGATGTACTTGCCTGGATCTGCTGTCTGGTCTCTGATGTTGGCCAGTTTTAGCATACTTGTTCATTTCCCACGTGTTGTCATGTGTCTCTCATAACCTCCTTCTGTCTCTCCCTGCCAGGTGAGTGTGGAGGTTCTGGTGGAGTATCCCTTCTTCGTGTTCGGCCAGGGCTGGTCGTCTTGCTGCCCAGACAGAACCACCCAGCTGTTTGAGCTGTCATGCGCTAAGCTGTCTGTGGGCGACGTCTGCATCTCCCTCACCCTCAAGAACTTGAAGAACGGCTCCCTGCGGAGAAGTCAGACTCTGGACTCAGCAGACAGCAATGGTGACTCCCTGGCCAAGCCCCATAAGGTGGACTCAGGGTGCTGGAGCAGGGGGAGTCACTCCGGGGAGCGGGACAACGGGCCCAAGCAGTGGCCCAGGTGTACTGTTGGGATGGTGGAACCCACCTGCGCCCAGGCTGTCTTGGAAAATGGGGAACTGGCATGTGAAGAGAAGAAAAGCTCGTCGGCGCAGACACCCTTAGCGGATCCAGGTGGAGCTGACAGACCTACAGGCAGGAAGAGGAGGTGGTCTGCCCCAGAGGGCCGCCAGGTGGAGAAGTCAGACGAGGAACCCCCGTTGACTCTGCCCAAGCCCTCTTTTATTCCTCAGGAGGTCAAAATTTGCATCGAAGGCCGGTCAATTATAGGGAAATGAATGCTGAGAGAACTTTAACTAATAGAGAGAGTTGAAAAACACACTCAGCTTTTATTTGGTATTTCGTTTTGTTTTCAAACCAGATAACTGTACTGTAGGCTATATGTCCGTTAGTATTTTTGTTATCAAATTACTTTTCTTTACTTTAGGACTTTGGGGTTCTTTGCACTTGGTATTACATGGCGAATCAATGCTGTTGTATTTGTTAGGTAGATAAGAGGGTCAACCATACCTGTTTGTGACTTTAATTTCCTCTTAAGATCCACCTTACTGCTCATTTCTCCTCAAAGCAGAAGAACGCGCTGCATTTCGTGTTATCCTAGGCAGAGGAAGAGATAAGACTTAATCGTGACAGTGGCCACATTCGGCGTTTCACCAAAACACGCTAGAAAAGATGGACCCTTTGAGAACCCTGGAACCAGGTGCAGCAATGTGGTGCAACACTACCGGCAGGTCTTAGGTTATGACTCTAAATTTAGAGCATCAACAATGTACCGATTGTACGGGTTGGCAAGGGCAGACCCCCCCCCGCCCACTGTTTGTTTCCATGGCAACAAGGCCATAAGTGGGAGTTTACATGATGTCAGCTGCCCCGTTCCATATCCTAAGTTTGCGTCGTGTGAACTTGTGCACTTTTATATGTCGATTCTTATGTTCTGTAGCTATTTATGGGGCCTGCTCTCACTTCACGTGTAAGAAGACATAACTGACAACATGGACACTGCTCCTGCTTCAGGATGTTCCCTGGCCATCAGAGCCTAGGGAGCTTTTGGTCAAAGCTGAGCGGACACATCAGTCCTAGAACCTGTCATGCTTTGCCGCACATGGGTTACCCAGAAAGATGGATATTTAAGGTCACTTTAAAGAAAAGCCAGTGCAGATACCGAATAGCTTTTAAAGGGATGTTTTCGTACTGAGTTGGGCATGGAAGCCTCTATGGATTACTTTGATTTAGTGTAGCGTGGAGCCGTCGTAGTTCTTTTATATGGGAATGTGGTTTGGGTTTTCTGCAAAAATTTTATTTAATCTGAAAGCCAATAGGATGAGCAGTACTGTCAGTAAACAATGTTTAGTATGTAAACTGGAGAGTCAGTGTTCTCCCTTGGCTTGCTGGTAAATGCATGCTTCAGTCTGTAGAAGAGCTTGGTCTTGATGGGATGACAGTATAATACTTGCTCTTTTAGCCTGGAACTTCAATGGTTGCCAAGGGGAGTGAGAGGGTTCTGCCGAAAAATCAGGCAGTAGTGCGTCTGCAGGTCTTTGTTCCAGGCCGTCTCAATGGATACTCGGGGTTCTGCTACGATGGCAGCGCCGTGGCTCGTAAGCACTGCCACAACATTTGGGATGCAGCATCCAGATTACCCCGTGCAATTTGATCTTCACAGTTGGGTGCGTCTCCCCTTCTTCACATGTTGGTCAGTAGCCAACGGTACCACCTACACATGGGTTTTTATTGACATTTTATACTTAACACACAAGACAGTTCTGTAGCTTCCATAGTTAATTGAACACAGGATAAAATGCTAAATAGATATTGCTCATGTAGAAGTTTTTTTTGTTATTAATCTTTGAGCTTTCCCAGGAGAGCCCTTGTCAAAGGTAGGTGCACCCAACCCGAGTTTGATCTCAGCTAGAATGCATTAGGTGCCAGTGGTGAGGAAGCCCAGACTTGATCAAGTTCCGTTAGGTCTGCTGGGCTCCTCAACCTCTCATCATTCTGTGTTTCCCAATCTGGTCCTTAGGGACCCACAGCCAGTCCATGTTTTTGCTCCCTCCCAGCTCCCGGAGCAAAAATGTGGACTGTCTGACAGGGAGCTTTGAGGGAGAAAAAAAACGTGGACTGGCTGTGGATCCCCAAAGACTGGATTGGGAAACACTGCTCTAGAGCAGGGGTGGCCAATTGTATCCGCAAAGGGCTGGTGTCTGTGCGGGTTTTTGGGGTAACCTTTAGGTCAGCTGCTCAAACCCAGGTGTGAGGACTCTTCAGCCAATCAGTCCTCTAATTAGTAATCTAATTAGGGAGTTGCAGCGATAAACCGCATACACAGCGGCCCTTTCTGGGTAAGACTGCCCTTCCCTACTCTAGAGTGATGTGTACTGTCAGCTGGGTGGAAACGAGTGAAGCGTGCTGTCCTCCGAAGCATGGCATGATGCTCCAGGAGGCATGCTGATCGTTCTGTGAGAAAAGGCAGGTGGCTGACTAAACAGGCACAGGAGGAGGTGTGTGCATGTAGGGGTGACCTGTGATGGGATTATTTGGTTGATCCAGATGGAGTGAAAATTGCATAACTTGGGTTTATGGGAACTGGTCCTTATTTTTGTCCTTGTTTGTTAATTGCCAGAAGCTGATTAATGGATAACACCTTTCAGTAACAGAAGTTGTGAAATTAATCTCATGTGACAGCTGCAAGCTCAGGTAGAATTTTTCATGTAATCAATTGCATAAATAATTACACAACTACACAATACTCACTACTCAAATGGAGTATCTCCATACGTGAACACGATGGAAGCTCTTTGACTGACACTGCTGTCTGGAAAGCAGTTGGGTGATTTCACTGAGCCTTATCAGTCATCTGGGTTTTTGCCTTGTTTAACATCGTTTAACACTTATTTATTTCAGTTTTGCTTTTCTGCAACTTGAACTCTGGAAAGCACGCTGCTTTCTGTTTGAAACTAATAGTTGACTTTTTGATAAGTAGCCATAATGAAAGATGACACTCTGGTCTAGAAAGAATCTGGAAAGGCCTGATGCCACTGTGATACCATAAGAGCGATTGGGACATTTGTTGGGGAGTAGGTCAGATTTAATGACATGACTGCATAAAAGATAATTCTAATCCTTTTTATGATTTTCTTGTGCCCTGCGATGATTTGGCGCCCCATCCTGGGTTTTCCCCTGCCTTGTGCCTGTAGCCTCAGAGTTAGGCTCTAGACCCCCGCAACCCTGAATAAGATGAGCAGTTTCAGAAATTGCAATGGATGTATGGATTTTCTTCTTTTTGCAGTAACACACAACGTACTGGACAAGGTTTGTCATTGCAGCTAAGATGATGAGACAGAAAAGCCTCTCTTTTTTTGACACAAGCTGTTGCCAGAATGTGTAAAACATGGAAGCGTCACAAAATGTGGTTGGTTGTTCAAGGGAAAAAAAAAGTTGTTTTGTGTAGAAGCTAACTGACTGCATGGTGGAGAATCACACCTCCAAAGAGATTGGAGATTTCGAGGACATAAGAAAAGGTCTCAGAGCTGTATGAGCACTGCCATCAGTTTTTATTCACCATAAAAGTGAACCGGTGGACATTGTACCTCAGGTCTGGAGATCATGGATGTGAAATCTTTGAGTTTGTTGAGTATCCAAAAAGACGTGTTTGAGAGTTTTTCTCTTTGGGCATCGGAGAGTTTGATAAAGTTTAGTAAGAAACCTGATATCTTCATATGGATTTATGTATATATGTTTAGGCATTAACATAATATATGACTTATGCATACATATATTTGTGTATGTATATATATATATATGTGTGTGTG
>JAODJX010000136.1:19301237-19311327 GCA_026776945.1 Isichthys henryi
ATATAAATGAGAGAGAGAGAGAGAGAGAGAGAGAGAGAGAGAGAGAGAGAGAACTAATTTACACACACTGGAACATCCTGCTTGTGTGTTGTGATTGAAGGCCAGAGTGTGATATCAGTGTTCTGTAACATGTGGTGTGTGTGTGTGTGTATAAATACACAAAGACCCTCACATACAATGTATATAATGAAAATATGTAGTGTTTTCTGTTTCACGTTTCAGTACAATTTTGCGATTTGCACATTGGGAGAGTCTGTAAAATCGGCATTACTTTCTCATTTCGGGAGTATATGTGGGAAGCCAAAATACATTCACAGAAATGTAGCACCTTACCGACACTCAATAATCCTCCTTAACCTTCTGCATGGTCCAACTCTCCTCTTGGTGCCCTCGTAGGCACTTTTCATTCTGTCGGACTTGTGCCGTATTTGTGCAAGATGGGGGTGGCACGAGGCAGGAACGGAACACCGTTTTGGGTCTTCTCTCAGTAGTAGGTGTACCTCGAGTGCCCTGGCGTCACCCTGGTGTGTGGGGCTTGTTGGGGATTTAACACCAATTTTAAATTATTATTATTATTTTTATTATTATTTTTTATGAAATATGTTTTCGCATTTCCATGCCACGCTGGTGTGTTTATTTTTCTTTTTTTTGATGTTGCCCTTCACAGGTTGCTGTTGGGGTGTGTGGGTGATGAGCAGTGAGAGTAGCATCCCTTCCTGAGTTCTGGGGCTGGACAATCCATTTTTAGTATTTTTTGGGCAGTTGACTGTGGCAGGTATAGTAGTACTTATTAATGTATTTTATTTGTTGGCATTTGAATAGTACATTTGGGTTTTTGGTCTCAGAAAGACTGACTTCAGGTTATGCGAGTCTTCAGCAGTGGTACTTAACAAATGCTGCACTTTTTGATCAGACAGACCAGACTGCGTTCCATAACATAACAGTAAAGTAATTCAGAAAAAAATTACTTTGATTACTGAAAGCATCACAATGCTAACGGCGCCATTACCTTTGTTAATTCTTTGTTTGTTTGTTTTTTTTCTTTTCACGTGTGGTTATGGTGTGCCTTCATTAACTTCTGGGAAGTCGAAGACATTCACACACAAATATGCAGTGACATTCTATCAGAATAGAATTTGCAGGGGGGCAAGCGGGCCCCAGCGCTAACATTATCACACAAACTTCATGATATCTCACGATACATCAGCGCTCATTTCCACTAACATACACGTAGCCAGTATGATTCATGTCACCCTGTTAAGTACCTCAATGACCTGCTCTTTCAGACTTTGCATTGACTGGATTGAAGCCACCATCCCGCCCCCAGCTCAGAGCCAACCAGAATGCCTCTTAGCATTTAACTTAACACACATATTGTACTGTGCACATGTTCAGCCAAAGCATTTGGACCTGAAGCGATAATCCATGCGGAATTGCATTGTTTGATTTCTAATACAGTTCAGAAATGCACTCACATGAAAAATGTGGCGCACTGAGACTTTTAGACCCTTAGTACTCTCTTCATTTGCATACTCAGGGTACCTGTATCTTTCATGTGGTTTTGGGTGTGGTCAGGATTGGTCTCTAATGTGAAGATCTCTGGTGGGTGGTCAGAAGGCTGGGTGGTGTTACATAGCAGGTGGATGTAAGTGGGAGCTCACTTTGCAGAAGGAGGCAGCTGACACTGCTATAATACAGAAATTAGGATTTGTGTTTAATTCTGTCTTTATGCTGGTGTTAACTAATACGTTTTTACTTAAGTATCAGTTTATCCTTGTTCTTAGATGTATGTATCCCCTTTGCCTGGTCAGATTTCCAGGCACTGCAGCGACTCCTTGCCTCTCCTCCTTGTCCGGACTGTACGTTACCCTGTAGTCTTGTATTACTCTTTTTTTATCTCTTGCCTCAGAACAAGGAGAATATGCAGTGTGGGTAAACCTTAAACATTTCATCCATGTGCCTCTGTAAGGCTGTGCAGCATGCAATATATCAGCAGAATAGAATATCTTACCTTCAAAGGAACTGAACATATTATTTCCTCGCAAGTTCAGTGTATCTCCAACACATAACACAGAGATCCATTCCTCAGTGAAAGGCAGCTCTTTTTGCAAGAGATTGTAAGAATGAGAAAGAAATGACTGTTCCTGGGAAGAGTCATACATAGAAATTGTTTTATTTCTGGGCCATGTTGTTTGGAGAGGACAAATGATGTCATTATGATGTCATTATCTGAATTATGTTGAGGACTGTTATGTGATGCAATTAATATATAGGGATTCCCCTCAAAGAATTTAGAATGAAGATGAAGTTATACTGGGCTTTCTCCTTGCTAAAGAAACAAGGAGGGCGTAACACCCCTTTTCTGTTTTTGGGATATTGTAATATGTTAATATTTTAGTTTTTTCCTTGTTGCCGAGGACATCATTCGTGACATTATCTGTCCCTCTCCATTGAAGGCCAAAAATATTTCCTAGTTATTACTCAGGGATGGGGTTGGTCTGTTAGCGTGCATGCCGCTGTTTCCCCGCGTGTGTGTTTGTGTGAGTGCGATGCACTGACGTGACCAGAAGCAGCACTTTCATAGCCCGTGAGCAGAGGTGTTTTTTCCTCGGCTGGCAGATTCTGACGTTCATAAGACAAAGACATGCAGTAGATCTAATGCCCAGTATCTCGGATTAAAGAATCAGCTCCCAAACTAGAGTCCACTAACTTGGAGTCTTTAGACCCTAAGCTCCTGTGACTTCTGGAACTGTCCTTCTGTTGTCTAGTTCCATTGGGGTTTTCTCATTTCTCAACCATACTCAAATAGGGACCAGTTTAGACACGTGTATGGAATCTTTTTCATTGTATATTTAATACTATCTGTTCATGCACTTTTTGAATCCATGAGGTGGTCTCGCCTATTTGTAAAACAAAGGCCGGGCTCTTAAAGGGGTCTAATGCTCACTGGAAAGCAATGAAGGGTGAGTGAGGTGTGGAGGGGGCTTCCTGTGAGATGTGGAGAGGGCTTCTTGTGAGGTGTGGAGGGGGCTCCCTGTGAGGTGTGGAGGGGGCTTCCTGTGAGGTGTCCTCTCCATTCAGTAGTCTGGCAGAGCTTGGCCGGTCACCAGGTCTCCGGAGTAGAGGTGTAGGGGGATGACTGCCTAAAGGAGCAGGGGCTGGGGTTACCCTTCGCTCAAAGCAAAGCTGGCACCTTTTCTCTCGGGCTCAACTTTTTGTTTCATGTCAACTTGTCCTTGTTACCTTAGGTGTAAAAAAATTTTTTTGTAGCACTATAACTTTTTTTCATGATGACATGCAGGCCTGTTTTATATATAACTTGACCGGCCGAAGAGGTATTTCAAATGCTCTCGTTTGCGTGCGAGCGGTGACGTATGTCTTGGGTTTTATTTCGATTGCACAAATGAAATATGAATGTTTGACAAGAAATTCAGTATTTGCAGGAGGCACGTTTTCTTATTTTGAATTTCTTTTTCGCAATGACTATGGCACCTTCTTAAACCGAATACCAATCACAGGATCTCTCTGTTTAACTTGACTGTTGTTGGCGTCTAGTCAGACTTGTGTTGGCGAACTGCCGCATTTCACACTCAGGCTGAGAACCTGACCGACCCACATAGTGCTTTAATTTCACTGGATTTCTGCTTTTGTGGACTGTTTGGGTGTCATTCAAATCAGTTCAAAATAGACCCTTATTTTTGTCATGACAATTATTATTGTTAATTTTTAAATTAGCGATATGTATCCACTGGAAATGGCAAAAGATGCACCAGTAAAGTAGAGATTCAAAGCGCCAGGCTCTCTCTGCCTGTTGGGCCGTGAGGTGTAGCTGCATGGTTGTGTGGGCCTGTGTAGGAAATACTCTGCAGTTCCCCAGTAGCAAATCAGCCAGGCACTCCGCAAACATCATTTGTCACTTTATTAGCCCTTCATCTATGATTTGTTGCCCTGAGGGAGACGTCACTCTGTGGGTGAATTGGGCCAGCCACGTTTTTGTATCGCTTTGCTTTGACGTGCTTTGGGCATTTTCCAGACTGGACTGCATCAACCGAATACTGGAACAGACGAGTCGGTGTGTGAAGTGGCTGATGCCAGCGTCAAACTTCGAAACAAAATGGGCAGTAGTGTCCTGATGAATGTCAGCCCATTGATCTCTGGTCAGCATTGCTGTGCCATCTTAGCATTTGTCCTCTTTACACATCAGTAAAGAAAAATAAAAGTCCCCTCATTCCTAGTTGCTGGTTTGTTTTTATAAACACTTAGCTTCCTTTCCTTGGTATAAATTTATCTTTTGTGTCCAAAAATTGTAAAATGCTGTATAAGGGTGTGAGTTCTCTATTATAAGAAGCTACTATCATGAATATCTTGTGTCCTGTTTAAATTTGAACTGAATACCCAAAGCAGTGTAAGACTTCCCTCTTGTGATAGGCCACCTTGAAAGACCAGCCCCTTTGATTGGTCAGTTGTTTGATAGAACTGTTTTTTCCCCACAATCGATGTACATTCATCCTCCAGTATATTCTTATTCATTCTGTCATCATTTATTCTTCTCTTTCTGTTAAGGATTTTGGACAGTCAAAAAAGGGGGCTGTCTTGAAACGGGACGCCATGGTAATGTCAGAGCTAGCAATGGGACCGCAGTAGGACTACAGCGGTACCTGGTTTATTGTTACTATTTTTTTTCGCAGTACAGGTGCGCAAATGGTTATGTGAATTAAGATTAAGTCTTCCATTCTGAAAGGGTACAGAGACCAGCCTGGTTTCTGGCTACTTGCCATTGGACGGAGGCAGCACAAGCATCTCAGGCCAATAGCAAAGTGGGTTTTAAGAGGGAATGTTTCGCACCTTAGAGGAGAAATTGAGCATACAGGCATAATTAACAGCTTTCATTGTGAAACACGATCTTACTTCACTGGCTTTGTTTCCATCTGTGTGAATTTGCTCTGTAATTTTAGTGTAAAATATTGTACTTGCACTAGCTTTTTTAAGAAACAAAAAAACAACAAAAAAGAGAATCGAAATTCTATTTTCTAATTGTGGTGTGTCTATTTGTCGGATACACTGAAGTCTGTTTAATGGATTTTATGGTCCTTTTCTTTGACGGTGCTTGCAAGTTTTCTAGGTAGAAATTATATCATTATTACAAATAAAACAATATTTGATTCAGAATTTGAACGGATTTGTTTTAAAAAAGGAAAAAAAATGTCTGTATACCAGTACAAGTTTATTGTTCCAGTATACTCGTACTAATAAAATAACAGTGCCAATTCCTACTGCCTTTTCCTTAAGTGTCTCCAGCATTTAAATGGTGGCATTGCTGAGGTCAAATCATATATATGTGTATCGGTTTTATTACTGATAACCGCAGAATGGCACCTTGATATGTGAAATATCAGGAAGTTATTCCTTGGCGAGTCTGAGCGAAATCTCAAATTGAAACAGTTTGAGTCGAGTCGAGTCAAACTCTTTCCATCATTTTTGCTGTCAAGTCACAAGTCATCAAACTTGTGACTCGAGTCTATGTCAGAGTCTATGTAGAGTCCCTACCTATGTCAGTTTTTTACATTTAGTGATTAAAACTTGCTACATACAGCAAAAGCCCACCACAGTAAGTCATAGGATACATTCTTTATAGACAGAGAAAGGTTGAAAAAAGAGGCTCTACTCTGTCACAGTTTTTACGTCTGTGTCTGTGCAGGGAGTGATGCATCTTTCTAACAAACTATCTCAGGAGACCTTGCATTCAACCAGTTAAAAATGCAGATAGCAGAAAATTTATATACACTGAAATATACACAGAAATTATGCAAAGGACATTATCATATCCAGAGGGGAACTACAACCTCAAGTTTTCTCGTGTCATAAGGTTCAAGCCGAATCCTAGCTGGAGTATTTGCCCTTGAGTCCAAGTCTTTCCATCAGTTTTGCCGAACTGAGCTGGAAGTCATCCAGTTTGTAACTTGAGTCTGAGTCAAGTCAGAAATCAGTGACACAAGTCCCCACTTCTGTGAAATATCAGTGAAGGTAAATATGGCCCAATAATGTCCTCATGTAAAGAAAAAGCAGAATTAGCAATCCACATTCAAATCAGGATGTCACTAGTCACAGTCTTTAGTTTTGCCTTTAATTTCCAAACAGATTCCATACATAGACCCTCAGAAACAAAAGCCAAAGCCGTTTAATCTCGGCATCTTGTTTTTGGCAAAAAGCAATTTACCACAGCACGCTGAAACGCGACATCATGCAAAGGCAGCTGAAAGATTAATTTCGTCTTACACATCTTAGCAGTGCAGTTCTGTAACTAATGAAAGTTTGGTACTGAAGGTGGAAAAAATGGTGCGTAGAGTACGCGGCAGTACAACCAATAGTCACCACTAGGCGGAGACATAACTGTCTGTACAGCCGTTCATAAAGTCACTGGATTAATGGTGCATTTTGTAGTTCTACTGAGGCATTACATAATAATTGAAATGACACTTATTGGTTCATAATCTTTTCATATATGATCTTTTAACTCAAATCCTTTAAAGTTATACTAGATACAGGGCCACACAAAGTCATCAAATGGGCCTCATACCTGAACCAAGGCCACCATTATCCATTACCCCTGCAAGCATTCATCAGTGAAGACATGCGCATGGGAGTGTAACACTTGCTTCTACAAACATTAGCCACATTCAGAATTCTGCTCGTGTCTATATTCTCGTTCTATATTCTGGTGTTGTCACAGAGGGAGCTTTTCCATTTTGCACTGTCAGCTGAACAGCTAAGGGACATGCAAATCTCTCTATAGTCAGACAAGGAGTCTACTTACATTCAACACAGTGGTCCTGAGTGAAATACAGATGATTTGCTGTGATACTAAACTATGGCTTTGTCAGACGGGACAGAAGCCCGTACCAAAATAAATCTGTTTCACAGCACAGGTCACGTTGTGCACTTGGCGTGAAGAGAACGTTAATGATCTGAGGGCCGTACAAAAATGGCCGTTAACCTGCCCCAAAATCTGTGGTGTGGGTCATGCTGGGAGTGGAGTGTGGGAGCTGCTGGGCGTGAGCGCACTGACTAGCAGAACATGTTATTCGGCTGCTGAGTGACCCTGATGAAGGTTGTCCGTTGGCTCAGCTCCTTCAGCTTCGTGGCCCCCACGTAGGTGCAGGTGGAGCGCAGCCCCCCCAGGATGTCCAGGATGGTGTTCTCCACGTCGCCCCTATAGGGCACCTCTACTGTCCTGCCCTCGGATGCCCTGAAGAGAAAGCCGGGTAAAAACTAAACACTGCTTGGCAATAAATTGCTCTTGAAAAAGTAAAAATCGTCAATGTAGCAAAAAACCCAGCATACTCAAGATATGCTAATATGATGCCAAATGACAAAATTTCATACATATTTTGAAATCCACTCACCTGATTAATGTGCAATAAAAATATACTGCGATAGAAACCATCAGTGAGGTAAAACGCACTGAGGGAATTTACTGTCACATTTAGCTAGTGATTATAAATTCTTTTGAGTGAAGGTGTGGGCTGGAACAGGAAACATATTTTACACATGCTTGCATGACTTGGCATATATTAGCATTCCTTACAATTTATTAGCATGAATTAGCATCATCTTTCACTTGACTCCTCACTAAAGTGTGTGTCCAGGTACCTGTACTCTGCCACTCCCCCCATGTACTTCTTCATGGCTGTGTCGGAGCTCATCCCGTAGAAAAGCTTCACCTTCTTGCCGTTCTTCTCAATGACGTCGCCTGCACATTGGTCGTGTCCCGCCAGCATTCCTCCCAGCATTACAAAATCTGCCCCCGCCCCTGTCAGCAAGCCCAAGCATGAGCAGACAGTGAGGAATATATAATAATTAGTACTACATTAATGAAGTCAAACCTGCTCACTGAAATTATCACAGGGGGGGTCACAACATGATTTACACGACTTGTTTATAAAATTTAAAAACATGAAGAAATATTATCCCCCATGTCTTGCCAACTGATTAGGGATTGTGTGCCTCTGTGATCATAGGAGTTATGTTGTCGTGGACTCTATTCCACTCTGGAGTTGCCCATGATGAGAGGGGCCAGGCAGGTGTGGGTCTACTTATAGCGCCCCGGTTCAGCGCCAGTACGCTGGAGTTTACCCTGGTATACAAAAGGGTCGCTTTCCTTCTACTTCACGTAAGGGGATGGGCTCTGACTGTTGTCTGTGCACCAAACACCAGTACAGAGTATCCAGCTTTCGTGGAGACCTTGGATGTGGTGGCTAGAAGAGGTGCTCTGTTATTGGATTCAATTGATTACCATCTGGTGGGGAGTTGGTAGTGTACTGTTGACCTCAATTGGGCATATAGTCAAACAGTGAAAGGAATATTTTGAGGATCTCCTAAATGCCACTGATACACTGCCTTTGGAGGAAGTAGAGCTGGAAAACTCTGAGAAGGACTTACCCACCCCGGGAGCTGAGGTCACTGAAATAGTCAAAAAACTCTTTGGTGGTAAGACCCCAGGGGAGGATAAGATTCACCCTGCGTTCTTGAAAGCTCTTGATGTTGTTGGGCTGTCTTGGCTGATATACCTCCTCTACATCGAAAGGAGTCAGATGAGGTAGTTCAGGCACCTAAGTAGTATGCTTCCTGTATGCCTCCCTGGGACGCTGACCTCTTTACCACATTGCCTCCCCATCCCTGGAGCACCCTCTGGTGGTGCTGTGGCAGCAAACTCACCATGGGGTGCACGAGCGACATGCATGGGCGTATGCAAGTCATAACCAGAGTCCCGCTCCCAGTCACATCTGACAGACTGCTATTCCACGCAAGGACTTTCGGAATCCATTTGCTCCCTACAGTAGCTGGTCGTGACACTAATTATAAAATTTAAAACTAGCTCAAGGACAAGGAGAGGGCACTTGAAACCAAGAGCTATTCACAGATTTTTCAACCAATTTATATTTTTTTCTGAAATCAACCAGAGAGGATGTGTCAAAAAATGAATCCATCTCAGCTAAACTCTCAGAAATATTTTCATGCTGTATTTTTGCCATCTGACTGTGTGCCCTAAACTCAGTGCTGAAATCGTTCCAGTGCTGAAAGCTTCTTTAAGCTTCTTTGAAAAGACTGGTTCATTGACGGCCGCCTCCATTGGTCTTTGCACCAACTCTTAGCTGATACTCACCAAATGCTTTGGCCACATCACCAGGACAGCTACAGCCTCCGTCCTTGTGAACAAGATAAACCACGGGTGGATGTCAACACTGAAAACACTTCTTCTCATTCTGGGATAACATTCTCCATAATATATAAAGTCTATATGACGGATACAGGAATGTTTATAAGCTTGGCTAAAAGAAAATGTTTGAAGTGCATAATTTTATATGAAACATACAAAAAACTATATGGTAGCTACACATTTTCCCTTGATGGTATGTGAGATCTTAGGTGAAATTTGAATTTCTGACCCAAAGTTCATTTCAGTTGTTGATAAATGAGATGAACTCAGCTGTAAATTTAACAGTATCTCAGTTCTGAAAAATGAGCAGTATCACCTCAGGTATGCCAAGCAAGCTTACATAAGGCGTGATGAGTAAGAGAGAAGGGAGGTGGCGTGTTAGGAAACTCACCGAAATGATGTGTCCCTTTAAGCCATGAGCTGAGTCTGCACATTCAATGATGGCGCTCAATTGGGGGTATCCAACCCCAGTCTTCATGCGGGTTGTGCAAACAGAACCTGTTGCAATATGACACACAAGCTTCTTGTATACTTCTGCCTAAAATCCACAGTATGCATGGCACTCCTTAACACCAATGTTGATGATTACTGATTTTTGAGACCTGATCCTATTTGGACAGGATGTGAGAAGATGGGGGGGGGGGGCACTGACCTGGCCCGATGCCTACTTTAATGATGTCAGCCCCCGAGAGAATCAGCTCCTCCACCATCTCCCCGGTTACCACATTTCCAGCCTATCAAGTGGTAGAGAGCATCATGGGACTGTGTGTGTGTGTGTGTGTGTGGATATATATATATCCATCCATCCATTTTCCAAACCGCTGTTCCTACTGGGTCGCGGGGGGTCCGGAGCCTATCCCGGAGGTAATGGGC
>JAODJX010000136.1:19315589-19342314 GCA_026776945.1 Isichthys henryi
CTTTAATAAGACAAAAGTATTTCTTATCCGATTAATCGATGGAATAATCGATAGAATACTCGATCACTAAAATAATCAATAGCTGCAACCCTAAACTAAAGTAATTTTTCTACACAATCCCCTCCTTTCAGATGCTCATAAGTAATTGGACAAATTAATATAACTGCAAATAAATTGTTCAATTCTAATACTTAGTTGAAAACCCTTTGCAGGCAATGACTGCCTGAAGTCTTGAACTCATGAACATGACCAGACGCTGGGTTTCCTCCTTTTTAATGCTCTGCCAGGCCTTTACTGCAGCAGCTTTCAGTTGCTGTTTGTTTGAGGGTCTTTCTGTCTGTAGTTTAGTCTTTATTAAGTGAAATGCATGTTCAATGGGGTTGAAATCAGGTGACTGACTTGGCCATTCCAGAATATTCCAAATCTTCTTTGCTTTAATAAAGTCCTGAGTTGCATTTGCTGTGTGTTTTGGGTCATTGTCCATTTGTATTATGAAACGCCACCCAATCAATTTGGCTGCATTTGAGCAGACATGATGTCTCTGAACACCTCAGCATTCATTCAGCTGCCTGATCCTGTATCACATCATCAAGAAATACTAAAGACCCAGTGCCACTGGCAGCCATGCACGCCCAAGCCATCACACTGCCTCCAGCATGTTTTACATATGATACGATGTTCTTTGTTTCATCTGTCCAAAGAATGCTGTTCCAGAACTGTGCTGGCTTTTTTAGATGTTTTTTTGCAAAGTCCAATCTAGCCTTTCTATTCTTAAGGTTTATGAGTGGCTTGCATCTTACAGTGAACCCTCTGTATTTGCTTTCATGCAGTCTTCTCTTTATGGTAGACTTGGATATTGATACGCCTACCTCCTGGAGAGTGTCGTTCACTTGGAAATGATTCTACGATCATCCAAAACTGTTGTCGTCCATGGACGTCCAGGCCTTTTTGTGTTGCTGAGTTCAGCAATGTTTTCTTTCTTTCTCAGAATGTACCAAACTGTGGATTTTGCCACTGCTAATGTTGTGGCAATTTTTCGAATTGTTTTTTTCTGTTATCGCAGCCTAAGGATGGTCTGTTTCACCTGCATACTGAGTTCCTTTGACCGCATGTTGTATGTTCACACCTCAATCTTTCAAATGCAAACAAGACACCTCAAATCAATTCCAGACCTTTAATCTGCTTCATTGATAATGAAAGAATGGAGGATTTGCCCACACCTGTCCATGAAATAGCTTTTGAGTGAATTATACAATTACTTTTGGCCCCTTTAAAAAGAGGGTGTCACATGTTAACAAGCTGAAACTCCTAAACCCTTCATCCAGCTTGAATGTGGATCTGAGAGTCTGCACTTTATATCTTTGCATATTGTATAACTTCAATTGGAATATATTTCAGAAAAATAGGTGAAATAGTAAAACTACTAAAATAAATATGGACCTAATTGTATATTGCTGCTGTCATACAATTGGCAGGGTCTGGTTATGGCTATACAGCCCCAAACAAAGGCATCTGCCAGAACATTCTGCCTTAGGCAAGAATGCAGACCAACCCAATGGCCAGACCACAGCCAACTCACAAAGGAACCAGCCAGCACTACAAGGCACAAAAAAAGGATTCGCCTCTCCTTTTACAACCATGACAGAAAACTGTTTTTGTTAATGTAGACATCCTGGCGCTGTCTTTGTATTCGTTTTCATTTTTTTTTTAACTATATGTTGTATTTATTCAATATTTATTTATGCAATTTTGATCCCTCTTTAAAGTGTGAATCTGATCTCTACACCATACTCTGCATGTAAATTAAGAAACTGAATAATATCCCAGTCTAACTGCTTAATATGCACCTGGTGTTTTTATCAGTGCCATCATCAGTAGTTAACGTCTCCATGCATCCTCCTAGGAAACGGCATAACCGCGTTACAGCTGAGCGGACGGCTGTCCACGGCCCATAAAAGATTCAGGATCCGGATCCTCCTGACAAAGAGGCACTAAATAATTTATAGAGCTGAGTGAAATGGATCCTGGAACGTAATGTGCAGGTCCCTGGGTTTAGACAATCAGAGTCGATTCTCTCTCCTCCGATAGCCTGGCCTCCAACCAGAGCCCTGATATGTTAATCAGTAGCTAAACTAATACATGGAGGTACAGAGCTATGTTCCTTTCTCCTATTGGGCAGCACAGGTCAGTATAAAGAATTTCAAGCGTTCAAGAGTTTCAGCCATGATTGTTGCAATGGTAAGCAGTGCACAAATTTCCTTAAATCATTTACTAGAGAAAAGGATTTCAGGGAAAGTGGTCAAGGAAAAGAAAACCAAGCAAAGGTAGGACAGATGCAAGGTCAACAAACATACACAGAACATGCAACTCCTGTTAAAATACATTTGCTTTTAGGATAAATAAGTACATTTTTCTACGCTGCCAAAAAATGCAGACTGAAGGCAAATGCAAACAATCATGATCCATAGAAAGAATAGAGAACAAACAGCTTGTCTGGTTATTCATTAAGACATTTGATTTGTGGAGTGAAACAAAGTGAAGATAAGACACTCTTTCAATAAAGGAAGCCATGACGGTCTCACTCCTAACTGAAAGACAAGGCTACAGGTGCCATTAGGCCTGGCGTTGGCTTGGGCAAGACAGAGATGGATGCTGAGAGGAGGTATCCCTACCTCTCAGCAATATTGTCATGCAGCAAGGGGAAGAAGGGAGTGGTTTGTTTACCTCCACTGGGTACATGGATCAATATCCACACTGCTGTGTGTCTCCTCTGTATTTCAGGGAATTAGTGATTTATAGCGAAACTGGCTTTTGCTAAACACAGTCACTCAGTGGAATTTCACAGAGGTACTATTTGTTTGGAAAATACATTTTGCGTGCATCACTGGGAATATGTTCATTTGGTGCAAAGTGTTTTGAATAACCATGCTCAAAGCCAGTCAAATTCAGCACCAGTTTCTTGATACGAATGCATTGATCTTGCGGGGACAGTTGTGTTTTTTTGTAATTTGGCAGTAACTGATGAGAAATCCGCATCCAATGGATGATCAGTCTGCTAGGAGGTTTCAAAGTGATAGTAGCATTGTATCTTTTAGGGTAAAATTGGGCCCTGTGCCGGCAAGGCCTAAGGCAGATAATCCGGAAGCAGCGAGACAGGAGTCACGGAGTCGGTAACATGGATGTGCCCCCCTTAAAGGTCATCCACAGTCACATACACCCAGGCTGTGAGCTGGACAGGGGGCAGCTGGTGCGGTATTCGGTGGTGATCACCGATCTATATTACGTCATAGGAACCTCACAGCAGACATGCGATGACTGGGTGGCTGGGGTGGACTGAGAGAGGCGGCTTACCTCTAGGCGGCTCTTCAGGCTGCTCCGTTTGGGTCGCAGTAGGACGTCTTTGAAGTCCAGCTTGAGGTCGACGTCTACCCGTGGCATGGCAATAGACCTGAAGGTGGTCAAGGCGGCCTTCCTGAGCCTGGCTGCAATGGTGTCGGGCCACGGGCCCCCGAGGCCCAGCCTCAAACTCCAGGCACCTCGGACGTTTACAATTTGCAGGGGGCTCCTGCAACCCTAGCCCGCATGGCTTTGTCTTTCGAGGCCTCCCTCCTCCTCTCTCTCTTCCCCCTCACTCGCTGTCCCCCACCCCTTCCTCCTCCTCTCCGATCGCAGAGCTGCTGCAGTTACAGGAGTTGCTCCCTGGCCAGCTGACACAGTGACTGCGGAGGATAGCCGGCACTGCGGTACTGCACAGGGAAGCACTGGTGCAGTATGGGAGGGGACAAAAAAGAAAAAAGGAAAGAAAAAAACGGCTGGTGTGGGTAGGACACAGTGAAATCAATACCCTGGGCGAGTGCGTGCACACACACGCTACACGCATATGTGAAGGGAGAGGGGAGAAGTGAAGAGGAGCAAGAGAGAGAGAAACAGGAGGTGAATGCGTGTAACACACAGTTGCTTAGTGCATGCATTAAGAAATACGTTTATTCCTCAAAAAAAATCCACATTGACACTGTCAGAATTTTAAGGACATATTGTCATGACGTTCATCATGACGGGATTTCCCAGTAAAAGATGCTACTGTAATTTTCATCAGCCGCCAGGGGACGCTGACAATTTGATAACGGACTGTCCTATCTACAGTAGCTGAAATTAGGTGAAAAACCACGTTTGGCCACAAGGTGGAGTTTAAAAAAAAAGGTCGCTCGTTTTTAGCTAAAGAAGGGAATAAGTAAATGTGTAGATAATGATAACGTAAAGGACACGACCAGCAGAAAAAGCATATCGGGCCACTAATTAAGCCGATTACTGAAGTTACAAAAAACTGAAATGTAAATATTTTTAACCAATGCCGTTGTTCATAATAAACGGCTCGACAAAACAAATTAATATTTTTTTCAAAGGAAAAATGAGACAATGAAAAACTGAAAAGATGAACCACAACAGCATCCATAACCCAGCTTTTACGTACTACCATACTTTCCATCTCAAAGAGCCGGAGACATGTATAGCAAGAATAATGACAGATGAGTATAAAAAGAAACAATGAAGTACGGACAGTGACTAACATTACCTAAAAGCCCTGTTTAACAAGCTTACTTATTACCTGTTATTCCTGCCGCTGTCCCATCAAGACACAGGAAAGGAGCCTGGCATTGCAGCGCGGAAGTGTGCAGGTGCAATGCAGGACACGCAGCCATCACCATGCGCTGCAGCAGCCAGCAGACGCACCTTTCTAACGCATGATCGGGAGAAACGTCTAGACGGAGCACGTAAGGCTTTAAGGATGCTTGATTGATCATGAAAAGCAAGACATACTATGTCTTGTTGGAGAAATTTTCTAACCTTCCCCCAGTCCACTCACTTTCCATTAAATCGAAAAGTGATTAGTTCTGTACATTCCTGTGATTTCTGCAGGTTTCGAACGCTGTTATTGTATATAATATGGAAAGTAGGAACAGCATTAAGCGATATTTGACGCCAGGTGCATTGGCAGAAATAATTCTGTGTGTGGGGGTAGTTACAGTAATGTCAAAATACATTGCCAATGCATTGATTGTGCCACTGCTTCTATAAGCCTATGAATGGTCTAATCGGTGATGAATCAGGATTTCTGCGTCATATTCGTGTCCAATTCTTTAATTTGTTCATTGGAAATTAAATGGTGTCTGAACACCATTACGCGCATCTTTGATTCACGATATTCGCCATTTCTAGCTTATGCGGAAGCATAAGACTATCGAGTTCTGTAGGAAATCAAGCAGTTAAATAAGATGCTGTGTACAGCACATAGAGGAATCCCTTCTAGGAAGTGAATGAACTCATCGCTGGACTTAAAGAGGAAAAAAATACCAGATCGAACCATTGAATACCCCCCTCCTCCCAATTTATCCACTTTGGTATAGCAGTATATTCTCTAAACCAGTGCTTTTCAGGCCAGTCCTTGGGGACCCCCCCAGAAAGTCCACGTTTTTGCTCTCTCTCAAACAGACCCGGTTGAGAAACGCTGCTCTAAACTGTAAGCAGGCCACCTTACAAACATAACCGAAGCTGTCAGATATTTCTCCAGGTCATCCTCAGTGGGGGCCACACTTCTACTGTTTCTGGGCATGGTGGTGGGGGTGGGGGGTAGAAAGTAATCTACAGATTAAAGGCTGAAGTGGATCTGGAAGAAAACAACTGGGAGCATGGGGGCACTGGGACGCAGGTCATAAAGTTGCCTTGGGTGTGGGCTTACTGGGAAATAAAGAGACACTGACCCATAAATATCTAACCAGTAAAAACCGATCAGGCGAGTGGATAGTGACTCAAACTTGTAGAGGCACCTACCCCACCTTCCAGATCTTTAGCTCCAGTTCAGATGGCAGCCCTGCCCTCCCTCTCACATGACCCACATAAAGTTAATGGTCACGACTAAACAAAGCCTGTTGCAAAACAACATGATATTAAAATGCTTTATTTATATATATTTTTACATGAATATAAAAGTACAATTAATCAACCCAGATTTTGACCTTGGGGGGGCGGGGACAGAACATCTTCATGTGTTCAACAGCAGTCACTGACAGTGTGATCTCACAGTAAAATGCACAAAGGACTGAGAATATGCTCCCACTTCTGTCTTAGTGTCTGACAAAATCTGCAAAAAATCAAATACATATAAAATATAATCCTGCTACATTAAGGTAAACCCAATGTATATACCTTTTTAGGTAATAACAGAGTGTGTGTGTGTTTCTAATAATTACATTGTGGCGACCAGATTTCCCCACTATGTGATAAATACCTGTCAATTTTAACTTGTGGGAAGATGTTTTCGGTCCCCACAAGGGCAACCTCAATTTTATAAAAATCTGTGAATGCAATCAAAAGACTAAAAAATCCTATTTTGTCTGGTTACTTACGGTTAAGGTTAGGTTGGGTTAGGGTTATCAGAGCTCGGGTTAGGGTTATCAGAGCTCGGATTAGGATGTTCCCATAGAAATGAATGGAGAGTCCCCATAAAGATATGAATATATGGATGGCGTGTGTACTTTTGCAGTATACACACACTCCTTAAATGGGCCCCTAGCCTTTAAAAGCAGAATATATTGCACTAGCAGACACATTTACCTAGAAGTTCATCACTTGAAACTGAAAACTGGAGCTAAACTGGTCAGCATGAAATGAGAGAAAAATATGCAATCCAAAGTACGACGGCTCCTGAATGGCAAAGTGTGCATGAGTAAAGCAGCCTGGAGCCTCTTTGAAATGGCACAGTTTATGTCAGGACGTGTAAAGTAACTGAGGACACTTGTTAGCCTGAAAGTGCATTAATGCGCTGAGGACATTTCATCAATTAAATATTTAAAAAAACACATTAGGTAGAATTTTTCAGACACATAGATATTTATATGACTAGTCAAACGTGCAAATGTGCTTCACACTCAGTTACAGTCTTTGTGAAATTACAGAACTAG
The DNA here is from genome assembly GCA_026776945.1 of Isichthys henryi. Classification (NCBI taxonomy): domain Eukaryota; kingdom Metazoa; phylum Chordata; class Actinopteri; order Osteoglossiformes; family Mormyridae; genus Isichthys; species Isichthys henryi. The sequence continues at coordinate 19,322,549 of JAODJX010000136.1, forward strand.
CCTGATTGTAAAAATCTAGCATGTGTCTTAATGAAGGTACTGCACCATATTACCATAAAATGTTGCTTATACTCACATAATATTTTCCCAGTTCCCTACATATAGACTGTTTATAACACGTAAAATTTACAAGTGCAAAATATGATTCTTAAATATCAACTTAAGAGGTATGTGAAATTTAGACATACAACTGCATGTTTGAACCTAGTAAAATATACAAATAATTTCATCTTCTCATATAAAAGGCAGTGTTGAAAAATATAAAACGAAAGACTTTGCTATAAAATACAGAAAAGTTAGAAAAGAATGGTGGTTCTATCATTTATAAATTCAACTGATCTCTGAAAAATATACATCTTTTAAAAAGAAACAATTTGCTTCAAATGATTTCTGACACGATGAAGATGTGGTAAGCCAAAGTAACAGGCGGCTGTTGTGCTGAACAGTGAGAGCAGACAGACAGACAGACAAAATAACATGCTACTTCATGTCGAACAGATTTTTTCTGAGGGGGCCAAACAGTGTGCTGAGAGCACCCCCCTGTGGATGGTGACATGGGCGCTGGCTGTCCTGGGCAGGCCCATCAGATTGACGCAAGCAGGGAGGTACACATGCTGCACCCGGTCCACCTCCGAACGACACACTGGGCACGACTGAGGAGACACCAAGAGGTCACATTACTCTTGACTTCCCCCTGCAGGTCATGTGAGTCTACTGCTACAGAGCATCATACAGGAAATGAGTACTAAGTAATGCTTGATCATGTAAAATCCATCTATCAGATAATCGTTTTGATCTTCTTACCTCACATTTCGTCATTCAGCTGATGCATTTAACTAAAGCAGCACAAAATTTTGCCCATAAATGCAGTCTCATACTCCTCTTGGGTAGTACGGGTTAAAAGCTTTGCCCCAGGCTATTAAACCATGATACGACCCAACAACTACCTGGAGCTGTGTGGCACAGTTCTGGCAGCAAACCATGTGACCACAGGGGCAGAAGGTGGCGTCGATGTCCCCTTCGCAGCACAGCATGCACAGCAGCGCCTCCCGGAGTCTCTCCAGCTTCTCCAGCAGAGCGTGGCTTTGGGGGCAGCCACTGCAGCCATCAGGGCCGTGACCAGATGAACGGTCCGAGGGCATGAGGTCTGCCACACCTGCGCGGTACAGCGCCCGCCGCGCCTGCTCGTATGCCTCCTTGGACGTGCGGCGGATGTCAAAGACATACTTCTTGCCCAGGCTGACGTTCTCGTTGAGGAACAGTGAGGCCAGGTGGCCCTTGAAGTCACGACTGTACTGCATCATGACCGCATTGGTCACTGTGTCACACCTTTGGGTCACACAAAAACCCCCTTAGACTTCTGGGAGAGACCAGTCAAGCTAGAGCCAGAACTTTAGACTGGGCAGTGTGGTGCAAAGCCAGCCAGGGGCAGCGATAGAGATTCTGGGCCCCTTGGAAGTATATGATATTGGGGCCCCCAACCCAGACAAATTCAATTGCATTCCAAATATTTTAGGGCCTCTGTCACTCCCCCCCGCCCTTACAGCTCCCCTGCGGCCAAGTCTGGGGGAGCATTTTACCCCCCATATTTTCCTTGTATCCTACCATAAGTGCTTAGCCAATACCAAAAAACTTTTCCTTTTCTATTTAAATTCTTTTTAGCCAGCTTTTTATAAAATATCTAAAATGTTTAAAATTCTAATGATACTTTTCACATGAATGAATGAATGAATGAATGACAAAAGTGTCTGAAAAAAAATAATTTGATGCCCAACCAAAATCTCTGACAGCTCCCCCCCGCCCAACTATCCCAGCATGAAGCCTGCTGTGAGGAGATTACCAAGGCAATGAAATAGCAAGAACGACAGTTACTCTTTAACAGATATGACTCTAGTGCAAGGAGACCCTGAAAAGATACCACTTCCCCATCTATAATAAATGATCCTTATTTGCTTAATAAACTGACACAAAAGCCATTTCTTAAGCAAAATGCACGTATCATTGATATACTACCTTTGCAGTACCAGGCTGAATCAAAGGTTTTTTTCATTCAGATCAAAACAACAAAGATAAAAAAGATCAGATGCAGAGAATTTAGAGTAAAACTCCGGACCCCAAGTGAGCCAATGGTTTGTGGAGCATGTGCTGACCTGAAGAAGGCGTGTGTCTCAGTGACAGCGCGATAGAGTCCGCTGGCCGCCCTGCTGCTTATCAGCTTAAACAGCAGCATGGTGCTTTTGCCGGTTTCCCTGGTGATGGTCAAATACACATTCTTCCCAGACTGGGTTGCTACTTGAATGACTGGATAAGCAAGCCTTTAAAGACGAAAAGAGAAAAGAACAAGAGAAAAAAAATCTAGGGAAACAAAATAAATTAATGTTAAACAGATGTGATGCTAAGGGCCTAAATAATCCCTCCTAAAAAAATACGAATTATAAAAGCACTTATTGAATAAGTATGACAATAGTCTAACCCCATAAACCAGGGAAGGATAAGCTATTGGAAGATGGATGGATGGATGGACATTAATCCAAGTTAAACCAGTAATATGCAACAACCGCAGTTTTTTTTTAATGTCACACCTGTTTATGAGACTCAAGTCCTCCTTGCAGACGAAGACTCCTTCAGGTCCGATCCCAATGGCCACTCTCTGACCCTCTCTGTCTCGAGCCCGGTGCCATTCCACACCGTAATGCTCCAGCGAGGACACTAGCTGTAGGGCCCGGTACTCCGCTGAGCTGGGGCTTATCCCGGCCAGGGATTTGTGCCTGGAAACGATTCTGCGGATGGGGGGGGGGGGGGGGATGGTGTGGACGAGCCAGGTGATCCCTCAAAATTAATCACTGGTGTTGGCCCCACGCACAAATGCACACAGCCAACAGCACAAGTAGGGCCAATTGTCTTTCCACTTAGTCTCCACAAAACACCCAAAAAAACCCAGGAAAAAACAGCTGAAATACTGCACTGGACAAGTATATTATAAATTTTGTAAACATGGAGAATATTTTCCAAAAACAAAAGACCAGAGATCATACATTAAACAAAACTATTAAACTGTGACCAAAACAGAGAGATCTGACCTGCTTTAAGCTTTTTTTCATGCCTAAAACCAGTAAGGGTCATCAAACTGAACGTGCCTGACAGCTGGCAGAACATTTGTCTATATTTAATCTGAATAACTTTATTATTAAACTTCGATACAAGCCAGATTCCTTCGAGAATATTTTGGTCACATTACATTAACCAGCTGGAAATTTTGAGCAACATAAGCAAATATAGTGATGAAGTGGGCTAGAACCATGAAACTGATCTTTCAGGAAAATCTTCGTTCCCTGGCCACGGATCCATTAATGTTGAGGCTAAATATGTCATGTAATTGGAAAAAAAATACATATAAAACAAACAGAGACATCTGGACGAGGATGATAGTTCTTTGGCAGAACACTGGGGCACCAGGGATTAGATTTTAGACCAATTATCCAATCCAGATCGCTGTGCTGGTGTGTACAGGACTTTGGGTGCATGTGGAGGTCACAGCAGCCCAGAAGCACGAGGCTGACACTAGGCATTACCTCTGCATGACATCCAGGCCAGGTTCCTTCCCACAGAGCTCAGAATAACGGTACTTCACCGTGGTCTGGTTGTAGTCCCCAAACTCAGCCTGGGCCAGCAGCGCACTGAGGTCCTCTGCCTGCTCTGCGCTCGTCTGCAGGTGTCCTCTGAGGAGCTCGTCCTTCACGTGCATGAAAAAAAAGTGCCTGATTGGGGGGGGGGGGGGGGAATTAAAAAACAGACAGACTATGGCGTCTTTCAGCTGCACACGGAGCAGATCAGATAAACAGCACCTTTCTTCGACATGAAATCAGTCGCTAGGTCCCCCCACGTGTTGACACTGCCATAAAGCTGCCATAAAACAGGCTCCTCTTTTTGGAGAGAGAGATGCCATCATCTTTTCACTGCTATTCATCCAGATTTGTAGACAACTAGCATTTAACACAATGTACAGTACCAATAATTATTCTCTGCAGGTCTGAGAGTCCGTCTGGTTTAATAAGCTTTTGTTGCTTTCTTTTTTTACTCAGTTACAATGTTGTACTACAGACAAACTGTAATGATTACTAATTAATAATTGTAATGACCCCAGTGGTCTGGACTTACAGGCCACAAACATGGCCTGGAAAGCATAATGCTCTCCGGTGTCCTTTTGAAAAGGATCTTTATGGAAGCTGGCAGGCCGACGTCACAAAGCACGCCATGATGTTTCGGTGCAGTCTAGTGTTAAATCTGTTGCAGAGGGAGGAAAGGCCACAAAGACAGGACAGAAAAGCAAATCGTCTATTAATTCCTCACTGACTTCAAGCCCAAGGTCAGACGTCTCATCTGCACTGCAACTCGACTCAGGCCCATAACATCGATTCAGAGCCTTGATTTTCCTGCCTCCTTCTTCAATGCAGGGCTAAGTAGGTATAACTATACAAAAGGCTGACATGAAAGACTAACATGTGGCTGTACTTTATAAATTTGTAGGTCAAACCCATAAAACAGGCTGCATGCTCAGTGGGTAGCACTGTTGCTTCCATCACCAGGACTGCTGTTCGAATCCCTGCTCTGTATGTGTGAATTTTCCAAGTTCTCCTAGTGCTGTGTGGGTTTCCTCTAGGGCAGCGTCTCCCAGTGTTTCCAGTCCTTGGGGACCACCAGACAGTCCATGCTTTTGCTGAATTTGGAGGTAGCAAAAATGTGGACTGTCTGGCAGGAAGCTGGGAGGGAGTAAAAATGTGGACTGTCTGGGGGACCCAGAGGACCAGATTGGAAAGTACTGCTCTGGGGGCTCCTCCTGCGATTCATGGCTAATTAGTGTCAGTTGGTCCATGTTTTTATTCCCTCCAAGCTCCCTGCCCGACAGTCCACATTTTTGCTCCTGTTTCTGCTGGGAGGGAGCAAAAACATGGACTGACTGTGGGTCCCTAAGGACCGGATTGGGAAACACTGACCTAACAAATCATTTAGACCCCTGGAAAAATGCATAATCTCCTCTCGAGTACCTCCAATGTATGTAGTCAGGCAGATAGTTAATTCAAAACCAGTACTTTGACCTACATTACTTTTCTTAATCAGAACAAAATGAAAAAGCACCACCCCCACCCTCACAGAAGCACATGCTTGAGTTAAAGAAAATGAGTTTTAAGTTTAATGAACAACCATGCTCTGTCTGTAAGATGCACAATGGGGGCGATATTTTTCGGATACACAGAGCAGATTCACAGGACCTAAAAAATTCTTACGCACAATGAATCTGTGTTCGAAGACATTGGTCGACGTAAAAACATCCTACAAACCTTCCCATGTTCTCCAAATGTTTAACTTCACTCGAGGGACTTTGTTATTCTTGTGTCGGTTTAATCAAAAGTGTGTCCCCCATTTTCTACCTGGACCAATATGAATATAAAGTTGATGTACAACACTAAAGTAAAAGCGTTACCCACCCCTTTAACAATTTGCTCTGGAATCTTACAGCTTTTAAAGGCTTCTATTGAAAGAGCTACTGAATCTGACCTTTGACCTTTGTGATACATAATCTGATTGGTAGGTGGCTTTAGAGCGCTTGCAGCACAAACCTTGAATACTTCCGGAACAATGTTTACTCTTTAAAAGTTATTTTAGCCACTCTGCATTTGTTCAAGTGTTTCACCAGACAATATAGCATACATATTTGTCCAGGGAAGCATCCAAAGAATCCAACTTTACACTTATTTATACTGGACATATTTTATTGAACCAGTTCTGACTTGGTGCCAAACTAGAGTATGACTAAGATACATCCAGGAGACCGAGGTGTCAGTGGTTTTGTCACAAGTCCAAATTACTGATAATATTCTTAGTACCTTTTAGCATGAACTGACAACCTGTCATTGAAAAGCATGGATACCAGATGTCTTTCAACTGTTTTTCACAGTGGAAAAAGCTGTTTGCTGACTCCGACCACTTTTGAACAGAATCCCAACATACAAAAGAGCTGTGCAAATAAATCCTGACCAATGACAGTTGCTCAGGGATGACCAAGGGCGGTACAGCAAGGTTTGAGTCTTCAGTTTGTGCTGACGCAAGACAAAGCCCTTTTGAGAAGCTGTTTTCTTCCTTCTAGCGGACGCTTTGGTCCAAGGTGAGATACAACTGAGACCTGGCCTCAGAGCCCAACAGCAGTAAGATTACTTTATCAGTGAAGGGATTTGAACGCACAACTTCAGAGATGTCAGGTGACAGTGCTACCCAACGGGCCACAGTGCCATTGCTCAGGTAACGCATTTTACACCTATTAAATCCTGAGGAACTTGTGGGAACACTTTTGTTTACTTTCATCACAGCGGGTTTATATAACCCTTTACAATGGCACGGATCTGCGTGGTTCTGTAACCAGATGTTTGCAGTCACAACACAGAGAGCCACTGTTCACCCTGACAAACAGCACAAACTGCTTCGCCTGTATCTCACGCCCATGTGCACAATGAATGGATCTCCAAGCAATCCTGTTCCCTAGCTCATATTTGGCTCTTTCTAGCCCATACCTGTCTAATCCCTGTGTATTACAGCATCACAGAGCCCACCAAGCTCAACTGATTTACGCAAAGCAGACGACCTGTGGACTGAGATGAACTCATATCTGGAAGAAGGTTAACTGTCAGAACCTGCTGTTACCTTTGGGTCTCTGGATGGATTTTAAGATAAATCCTTTTCCATATTAAAGCTCCTTTCCTTTATCAATAATCAAGCTAAATAAAGTGGAGGCCAAAAGTCAGTCAAAAAATCTGGTTAATCACATGCACTGGACAGCAATTCAACACACTGCAGGAATAAGCAAAAGAGATTTCAGAGCAAAAAAGGCCAAAATGTGGAGTGAAGCTAGTGTAACTTCCGCTATGACAGCCGTCTTCTCGTTCTGTTTTCTTAATCTTTAAGTCACTGCTACTTGTGTGTAAAGCTCAGACATATAAACAGGAAAATGAAACCATTTTTTCAGAAAACAACACATTTCAAAATCTCTCAAAATTATACACAAAAAACAAACAAACACACAAAACCCTAATAGACACGGTATACATTTCTGAAGTACGGTTCTTGGTCAAGCTACCGTGAAATTCTTCTGTGTTTAAGAAGCGTGGTACGCGTAAAATTACCATCTGTCTATATCTTAAATGGCAAGATGTCCTTCATTGCAGCTAGTTAGGTCTCAGATTTTGGACACACTGGGACTATTTTAATACCCCTTGTCAGTTACCACACTATGGCTGAACTCAACGGCAAAGCCATATACAAAGAATTACTTTTTTTTTTTTTTTTACAAACAGAATAATTCATTGTGAGACAGAGGAGACCATGAGTCAGACATAATGTGTGACTCACAATCTGATGTCAGAAGTTGTTCCTAATCAACAGACTAATATTAACTACTAAAGCTTTAACAATTTCAAGTGTGTTCCCAAATACACAGAACAAATTAAAGGGTAATTCTATCCAAGAAAACACACACATGCATGAAGGGCATTTTTCAGATAATGTTACATGCATTCAAAGTTGACCATAAAAAAGAATTTGCAGATTTCTCTAAAAACCTTCACTCTGTCACACTGAGATACATCTGCTCTTGTTAATATTTTCATTAGTAAAAAATGACTAACTTGCTGTCCACCTTGTCAGCATTCTGTGTTTTTTTGACATTTTTCTCATTGTCGGCCCCGTTGCCTTGTTTACTGCATTTAGAATATAACCTCTTTCAAAACCAATACTCCAGAATTTTGGTATTTTAACTGAAACACAACCCTCTGATACATAATTCTAATTTTGCCTCCCCAATTCACCCAGAATTTTTGGTGCTATGAAATGGTAAGATGGTCCAAGACCACAGACTTTGCTAGGAGCTGTATTCCAAGTGCCAGATGCTGACTTTTACCAAAACATCATAAAAATGTATGGTGGTCACTTTGTGGGTTTAGGGACCTTGGTGGTACAAGATTAGGGGAACTTCCTGATGCCTAAAACTCTCTTAAAGACCCCCAGTGGAAGCAAACTTACTGTATGGTAGATTTGCATGAGAACGTCCAGCCACTCGCCATTTTCTCAGGTGTTTCACCAGACATTCTAGTTAAACTAACCACCAACTGGAACAGGTGTGCTGAACATAAATACATGGAATGACAGATGCTACTTAAAAGGAGGTTTGAGGAGCCATCAAACTGTACCTTGTCTGTTCCTGTAGTATAAGATGTGGCTCCACAAAGAACTTCACTCGTAGCCTCAGTCTGCATGGAGTCAAGCAATCCATCTGCTGGGAGATCCTGTTTCTGAGATTCAGCCACAAGCTTTCTCCTTTGCAACCCGTGTACTGTAGTCCAAAGTAATCGACTTCTATGATTCCCAATTTCCCACAAACCTGACAAATACACGACACACTGATTATGTACCTGGAAGAAATCACGGATTCACAGACGGGGTTAAATGAAACAGATGTGGTTCAGTTTATGACCAGTGCCTGGTCTTTAATATCAAAATGAGTACCCCTAACCCATTCCTATGCATTTATGCCAAGTGCTATTTCAACAGTAAAACCTATTAATTTTTTTTCGTGTCTTATCGGCCCTTGTAATGGAATATTATGTAAGCGTTTGAGTTCTGTCAGACGGGGCCCCGAGCTGTGAATGATATCCCACTGGATCGCGGAGTTACTATCACACAAACAGTACGCTTCATCATGCACATTCTTCAATTGGTAAATATGCCTTATATTTAATTATTAAATATGTGATGTATGCGACCGGCTTTGGATTTCTACTATATGTTTCAGCCAGAACAATTTTTACCCATTCTGTTGGTAGCAAATGTAAACATAGAAAATGAAACAACCAATAATGATACTGATGTACAATAATTAATAGTGACGACGACATGAGTAGCTGAATGGAACATTTTAAGTTTAAACAGTTAAATCGGAGCCAGAACTCGTTTATCTCAAAATAAATTAACCCCGTCCACTTTCCGATGAATCCTAAATCTGTCTATCTTATGCATTTCATGTCCAACTAAGGCGATATACTAACTGAAAGTGCAACGTCTACTTTAATTATGGATAAAATAACCAACTTGGCACCTTCGCCATGATTTACGGAAATGTACGTATGAATCTCCAGCTGCTGCATTTCAGCCTGCCGCTATGTGCCCGATCGGCTCATCCAGCGGTGGCATTAACACAGTTTCGGTCATACGGTACCTTAGTCAAACAATCTTCACCATTTGCCTTCGCCTTCACCTCCACCTCCATCACAACCGAATCCGGTCGGCTGACATGGCAAAGCATTTTCTGGCCTTTTAAATTATTTATCTCTGGCCTATCGATCCTTCACGGATAATGGCAAACTTTACCCTCGCCCCCTTCTTATTAAAACCCCGCATCCGACCACCTTATTTAAACTTCCCACGGCCGCTTTCTGTCCAGCGTTTCTCTCTCCCGGTTGCGTTCCAGACGCGGCAATTTGAAGACCAGAGTCTCCCCCTCCTTCGCAAAACGTCAGCTAGTCCTGCCACTGATTTTTTCTGCTTTACAAAAAAATACAGTAGCCTATGTATGATACAAAAAAGAAAATAGTAACTGGAGCCCTCTTCTGGTTGCTGTGGAAACTGAATCAGGCTTCTTTTCCAAAAAACGTAAATAAAAACATGCATTCATGCCTTTTCAAAAATGAGACGATCATGCCACAGTGACTTCGATATAAACCATAAACCGGCGCATTAAAAACGGTATCATCACGATGACTTGCAATAGTGACAAAAGACAACCGTAAAAAGGTAACCTAAGACCAAGCATTTTGCAAATTGTTTCATGTGTAATATATTTTGCAATTTCACATTTTGGCATTGCCTCCGTCATGAAAAATCCTGCCCGAAAGACTCTGGTGTAACTGATTATTATTAAGCAATGTTAATCCCATTTGTTCAATTTAAATCACCCGCTGATAAATATGAAAGAAATGTATGGAAGCTAAATTGATTTTATAAGATCAATCAGTTTATGCATTAATGCAATATATTTGCTCTGATTTGAGGGATCTGTCGTTTTCATGCAACATTCAAATATTAAATAGAAAGTATATTGTAATGTGTTATTTGTTTTCCGGACGGCAGTATAGAGAAGTTTACCAGCCCTGGGCTACTGACAGCGCGAGTCACATGCGAAGGAAGCAGGAAGTAAACTGGGGGTCAGAGCGCTGCGCAGGGACGGGCATGGAGCGGAGCGCCGAAGCCCTGAGCGGGGCTGTCTGAAAGTGCCACACCGCCCTTTCTTCCTGGGATGTTTGCGTTGGGGACTTGAGGGTCAGCTACACGGTAGAAATCCGAGAAATAAGACGAAACATGTTTGAAAATTTCAGGGAGAGGCTCCAGACGGTGCAGCAGGACTTCACCACCGGGTTCGTACACGGATCGGTTTCGGTTTGTCCCCTAAATTTTGTCACCCTTTTCCGCATTTGCAATCGTGCAATAACGTAACGGATCCACGGTTATTTGCCGATGAACATTTTGGAGTTTATATGTGTGACTGATTGTTTGCGATGCGAGCTTGGCAAAATGCTGCGGTTTTGCATGAGAGAGTTCATATGTTGTTTACATGTGGACTTTGTTTTTTTTTTTTTAAAAAAAAAAGTTGGAGCCGTAAAGATGTTATTATGTCAGTCCGTTAAAGTTAATGTTTGAAAAACAAGGACTAGAAATAGCTGTTGTGTGTAAACCGCATACTTCGAAGTGCTTGTAATCACTTTCCAGTGACTGTCATGTGACGCGTAGGAGGGGGAAAGCGGCAGCCAAACTCATGCTTTCACTATTCTGCAGGGTTGCCTACTCTCACGTATCTGGTGTGACATCTCGTTCATACTCACGCTCACGTAAGAAAGCTTACGGCAAATCTATATTATTCCGCTATAAACCTAAAATTAGCTACACCAAAAGCGTTGTGTTAGTTTGCAAACCCTACAGACTATTTGCAAGGAAATTAAACTGTTACACACATGTAAATGCGTGTGCATAGGTGTGCGGACTTGTCTCGAACTGAAAATCTCACTCCAGTCAGATGACCAAAGTTGGCAACCCTTACCGTAACTGCGGTGCTTTCAAAATAAATTTATCTACAGGCCACACTCAGTGGCGACTTAACTACATCTGATTGTTAAATCGAACGGTACGCTCTTAAAAACAATGAATCGAGTAGCTATAACCGATTACATACAGTTCACAGAGGGTCAAGAGGTTCACTTACTGTGTATCTGCATTACAACAGATAAGATGCATGATCTAAGCAGGTTTCACACCCCTACAGTGTTTATGGAGAGTGCTGTAATGTACAAAAGCATCCAGTCAGCAGCAGTTCTGTAGCTGAAAACACCTTAATGGCGGAGGTCAGAGGAGACTGGCTGGACTTGGTAGCTAACAGGAAGGCCGTGAGCCTCTGCCGTCTCTGCCTCTGCATAGACAAATCATCCATCTTTGAGGCATTTCAGCAAGATCTTACCTAGTACTACATAGGTTAACCTGCTATGACCAATGAGTGTATATATTAGATATATTTAGGCCAATGTAAAGGATGCAATATGTAGATCGCATAAACTAAGACATGGGGCATAGTCAATAAGTTTATAGAGCTTAGGGTTATGTATGATGTGTTAAGGGTTGAATCACGTACAAGTTTGGTCTTGTGAAGAATATAAGTCTTGTTTTTCCCTAGTGGAATTAATGCATGCATAGGAGGAAATTATAAATGTATCAGATTGTCATCCAGTCGCAAATCACTTTCAGGATAAAGACACTGAGTGACAAATCGAAGGAGGTGAAGAGAAAGAAAAATCAAAGGTAATGTTATTTTCCGGCTAATTGGGGTCTGCATGCTAAGGGATGTTACCCCATAAAATGGTTCCATCAATCTCATGTTGTGATATTCATGTAATCTAATATTTTTGCTCTTTTTGCAGGAGGGGGGAGAATTTCACACAGTTTACAGCTGGATTGGAAATACTTCGCCGGTATGTGGAAATTTTAAATTTTTCTTCTCTTAGATGTGAAAAGTAAAAGAAGCTGATATCACTAAAAATGAATGTACCCATATATTTGTCCACTATATTTGTAATAGTAAGTTAAGCATGGAATATGCATGAGTGTGTCCTGCGATAGGCTAGCTTCACATCTAGGTTGTCCCCTGACTTGCGCCCTGTGCATGTTGAGAAATGGCCTCCCAGTGACCTTTATTGGATGATTGGTTGGATGGACAGTTGGCGTTTTTCTATAATAAATATATAAATGGATGCATTGGTGCCTCAGTGGGCTGCTTTCGAGGGGAGTCCATATGTGCATGTCTCTGGCTACATGTGACGACTGGATTTATATGAACACGTACATTAATACAGCGACTTTTATTTAATGGCCCAACATGGGAACAGTTGCAGTGACCTTGTTTCTGTTGCTACTGTGCAGGTATGAAGACACCTGGGTGAACCTCCATAAACGAGGGAGAGAATGTGCAAAATCCGGAGAGGTAAAGGGTTATTAAAAAAAATAAAAAATCATCAATCACACATGATCAGAATACTTATCCTTAAGTTGATCAAATTTAAAAACCTAAACTGTGTACGATGTGTTTATGACCAGGGATGGGAAGTTCATCCATCCATCCATCCATCCATCTTCCAAACCGCTTATCCTGCTGGGTTGCGTGGGTCCGGAGCCTATCCCAGAAGCAATGGGCACACTCACACACACATGCGCTCCTACGGGCAATTTAATAACTCCAATTAGCCTCAGCATGTCCTTGGACTGTGTGGGGAAACCGCAGCACTCGGAGGAAACCCCACGACAACATAGGGAGAGTATGCAAACTGCACAGACATGTCACCCAGGTGGAGACTTGAACCCGGGTCCCAGAGGTGTGAGGCAACAGTGCTAACCACTGCACCACCATGCCACCCCTGGGAAGTTCATTTTAAGACAAATTCATCTTAGCCTAGTTTTATTTCCATGTTTTTGTGTCTTTGTCAAATCTACAGTGTTTGTAAGAACTTCCTGAAGTGAACCACATGGTATTGACGACACATTTATCTTTGGGTGCTAATTGCGTCGACGTGCTTTGAGTACATGCTTTGTGTTAGGTTCTGTTGGGGTGTGCATTAAGATTAATTTGTGGTGCAAAGCAGTTTTGGCTAATGCGTTGCATCGTGTGCATGCAGCGATGCGCAGTGAATCTGGCAATAGTTGCATTGATGTATTGATAATGTGTAGTAGCTAGTTTGCTAATGCAAGCATCGGGTGATTAAGTACACAGTGGTGGTCGATCTTTTCATTGGATGATGTTAAGAGAGTGTTTGAAGCTCTTGTTTTACAAATGCAAGTGCAGGAAGTGGTCAAAGAAATGTCAAATGTAATTGTGGGGGTCATTGATGTAGTGAGCAGGGACTGGAGGTGACCGTTCCATCACTCACTGGGGATGTCACACAGTTTCCTCACAAAGAAATCTTTTTTGTCCGTGGGTCTCAGCTATAGGGGTATTTGAAAACCATAGAAAAAATTATGAAATTGCTAAAGCTAGGGTTGTAGAATGGTAACCTATATCTGCTTTTTGTGGTATATCAATATTTTTTTCAAAACAAGATAGGATGACACAGTATCATTTGTATCAGTCTGTTTTAATTGTGCATTATTATTATTTTTTAAATGGACTGCATTTATGTAGCGCTTTACATACGCGCTTACTACGAGTACTCAAAGCGCTTTACATGTTATGCCTCACGTTCACCCATCCACACACCACATCCACACACCGGTGGTGGAGGCTGCCATGCAAGGCACCAACCTGCTCACCGGGAGCAATTTGGGGTTCAGTGTCTTGCTCAAGGACACTTTGATGGGGTCAGGAGGAACCAAGGCTCGAACCCGCAACCCTCCAGTTGCCGAACGATAGCACTACCTCCTGCGCCACCATCTTCCCCACCTTATTTTAATAGAAACCAATAATATTCCTTTCTGGTTGCAACGGCGCAAGAGCTTTGGATGTGATGTTATAGACTCACAGTATTCACAGCTAAAATCAAACCAATTCAGTCAGTGTGTCACTGGAGATCTGAGGCAAAAAATCAATGTTTCTTTGTTAATTTCATTAAAACATTATTAAAAAAAAATGTAATTTGCAATATCTGTTTTATTTTGTTTAAGGATAAAATGAGTGTCGTTTCAGTTATTAAATGCACGTTCAGTGGTTGTCAGGCTTCTGATTACAGAGCCATTTGCCAAGTAGGTTTTAGATTTAGTTTTTTGTTTGTTCATAAACGTTCACCTTCTGTTTTGAGAGCAATATCATAAACTGACAAAAAAAAAGTGGAGTGAAACCTTGTTTGAGTCATGTTCAAAAGAAATTACATGGTTTGACAGTGTCATCAAATCAAAATGATGATATTAATTAGCACTGGCAATTTTTGTGATCACTGCAGAAAAGCAAACAAAGAGAATCAATATCATAATCCGTGTAGGGGTCCAAACAGGTTAAGAACCACTGATCTATGTCTCGCCTGTCCAGCAGATGTCGAAGTTATTTGTTCTTGGTGCCTGTCCAGAAAGGTCTTTACATGCTTTATTAGACTAATGTATTGCAACCTTGTAGACTCTATTATTTTAGATATAATGTGATGCAGAGTAATGTTTAGGGTGCCATTGTAATAAGTTGGGTCAGATTCAATTCACTGTAAACGTTTGAACACAAGCCATAACCCAGAATACATTGGTGCTATGGGAACGTTTGACTGTTAAAATGAGGCCTTCCTTTCCCTGGAGCCTGCTTCTCATCACTGGCCTCACAAATTCATAAAGTCTGAATTGGCACATCGCCTGCGTATGTCCTGTGAATTTTGATACTTCAAGCCTCTTTTAGTACCCTGTGATTACTGTCCCCTTCACTTGTAATGAGACATGTCATCTCCAATCATCCGGCTCTGCTTGTACACACAGCTCAGTGATGATGTCTCACCGTCTTTCACATGCCAGCTTGTGTTGGTCTTATGTGACTTCTTGGTTATTCTTATTCTTTGAAGCTGGACTTGGAATGCAGTAAGATTCCTGTATTTCAAATGTGAATAATTTTTATATACTATATAGTGCCTCTCACCTCCAGAAGGATGCTGCCTTCATTTCTCTTAATTTCTCAAGAACTTGTATAACCATGAGTATAAAAATGATTGGTTGAGAGAGAGTGGTTCTGAGTGACTAGAGGAACCAACCAATCAGATGTCTTGGTTTCACCTCCTTTAGTTGCTTGGAGCCACCTCTGCAGTCTGATTATCTCTCTGGACAAATCATTTTTCGTTCTGCCCTCAAAACATTTATGCGTAAACAAAACTCCCACGGTGGTGCTGCGATCATAGGCTTTTGGAATAAGCAGGCTCCTTCTAGCCAAGCAGTTCCCTTAACCTGCAAGCTTAGCCCCTTACATTCCTAACCACGTTACTTGTTACTACTTGATATTCCCTCACCGTTGAGAGCTGATAGGGATGCCGGTCACTCCTGATATGAACTCAAGGCTGTTGTCAGATCTCTGGTACGTGGGCCTTGATCCCCTTTTTGTGTATTACAGGGTGCTGAAGAGTTGTATTCGTCAGGGCCAGTCTGTGACCCAGGGAACACAGTGCGGAAGCAGCCCGATTTTGGCAGCAGTCTCTTACAGTGGTGCCTCAAATGACCTGTGGCAGCCATGTGCAAAATATATGAGCACGCAAGCAGTGTCCCTATAGTATGTGAAAGCTAAATACTTGCATCCAGAGCTTGCCATCCGGAACTTATGCAGAATATCCTTGTTTACCTCTGCTAAGGGCGGACGGCCTCACACCTCTGAGACCTGGGTTAGAGTCTCTGCCAGGGTTCCATTCGTGTGGGGTTTGCATGTTCTCCCCGTGTTGTCATGGGGTTTCCTCCGGGTTCTCTGGTTTCCCCCCACAGTACGAAAACATACCGAGGCTAATTGGAGTTACCAAATTGCCTGTAGGTGTGTGTGAGCTTACCTTCCGATGGATTGGCGACCTATCTTGGGTTGTTCCCTGCCATGCACCTGTGTCCTCTGGAATAGGCTCCGGGCACCACATGACCCTAAACAGGATAAGCGGCTGCAGAAAATGGATGCACTTCCGCTAAGGTTGTGCTCTATGAGTAGTTCTGCTTTGATTTCTTCCTCTTTGCCTGGGTGCTGCTTTCACACCCGGACAGGAGAGGGAGCAGCTCTGATATTTTATGGTGAAGGTTCTTCGGCGTGTTGCAAACGAATGCATATGTGGTTGGGCATCCGTTCGTAATCAGGTTCCTGTTTGTGCAAAAACATCATTCTTCCACTTAGTCTTTTTCAAATCCCTTTTTTTTTTGTCCATCTCAGGTGAAGTTCTCGATTTTCCTCCAGTCTGTGTTAACACAGGTCAAGGCTGTCGATAAGCTTCAAATCGATAGATGCTTTTATCTCCATTTACAGCCAGGCTCCTTCAGTGTACAGGAAATTTTGCGTCTTCGACACCAAGGCCCAGGACCAGCTTTTCTGGCTCTCTTTGTTAGGGTTAGGCTTAGGGTTACAGTTAGTGTCGCAGTGTTGAGATGAATACATACTTGTTGAATTTGCGCAGATAATGGGTCCTGGACCAAAATATATCCAGCAAACCAATCCCCTGCAAAATTGTTCTGCCAAGCAAACAAACAAACAAACAAATACATCCTGTGCCCAAGGCAATACAAAAACAACTACAAATGGATGGATGAAAAAAGCAGACTACACACAGCCGTCTCTAAAAGGAGGAGCACGGGGCTGTTGTCCGGCCGTGGTTCATTGAACAAATTAACTTTGTTCTTCCAATTATATTTCTGTTATCGATAAGAAACTATTGTTTTTGTCAGAAAGGAGAGACTTAAATGTTTTTGAAGGTGTTGGGTAAGAAAATAGTGTTTTGTGTTCTTATTTTTTGCGCTTTTATGTTTTGGTTTTAAATGAGAATAAAAGTAGTTACTGCAACTCATTTGTCTAATAAGTTTTTTGACTAAATGGATTATTGCTGGATTTATTGTTTCAATATTTCGCTTTTAAATATGAATATCAGTGCTCGCTTTTTAAAGACATGTTGAAGGTTTATCGATAGGAAATGTGAGATGCCTTGTGGTTTTAGCTAAGCACTCGTTTCCCCCCATGTAGAAGGCTATGCAAGTGATCATCTGTTTTAATTACACAGAATCTACTCATTCAGTTTGTCAGTATTATTTCACGAGATTAAATGAATGAAATACTCGGTGGGTTTGGGCAGCACCTTTCGCAGAGATACGTAAAGAATGATGCAGAGTTGAGTTTGAGTAGCGTATAATGCTACTTGACTGGTTTTGTTTATTCTTCCAGTTTGGCCTGTCTGTGTAGCTAGTGGGCTTCTAATGATGGTTACTGGCTCATATCCCAGCAGGGGCCGCTCTCTCTCATACCCTTGAAGAAGGTAACATGATTTGCTCTTATAAAATGTCCAGCGATATGAATGAATATTAATTCTTGGTGACTAAAGAGCTAAAGCATTAGCTAAGCAACTGAGAAATACTGTAACGGAATGTATTTGAAAGGAAATGAAAAGATATGGAAACAGTTAGACTCATATCTCAGTTTTCCCAGCCCTGGCAGTACTCCGTGGGGGGGGGGGTGCTGCCTATTTAACAATGTGAACCACTATGATCATATGCATAAATGTAAAAATTAAATTAGGACTGGTAGGTTTTTTTTTGGGGGGGGTGTGCGTGCACAGGAGATGTGTTACGGTAATTATCTCTGCGTTACAAATGTATGGCATCTGTTACTAAGGTGTATCACTTTGCATAGGATTATTTGTATTAGTGGCGAGTGCCAAATGCTTTAATGCTTTAATTCAAGCCATCCATGAGCACAAAGGCACTTCATCTGGCGGTTCCTGCACCAAGTGCATGAACCAAGTGCAAGTCATCTGAGCGGCCGCAATTCCCGGCACGCGATTAGCATTCGATGCAACATCCAGAAATGCGGCATGTCTGCAGAGCTTCACCTGGGCTTCCCACCAGTGCTACATGTTATAAAAGAGAAATTAATTAGAAAATAATAAATAATATACACAATTCATCAGCTGTGGTGCCTGTATTTAAAAGGACTCTTTCCATCTGTGTATGTCGCCTGCTTGTCAGCTGCTTAAGCTTGCAGTTGCTATCTAGGGCCTATTTTGAACTTTCAGCAGTCAGGGATGCAGTTGGAGAAGATGGTCACAGGGGGCTTGTGCTGCAAGCCTCAAATCTCAGAAACCATGGGGAAAATTCATTAGCATGTTGGAGAGCTGGGGAGTTAAGGGAATCATCTAATTACACAAGGTGTGTCTCCCGGTGCTTGGCAGGTGGTGGACGGGGAGGTGGCGATGCTGACAGCCCACTGGGAGAAGAGAAGGTCCACTTTGGGGCAGCTTCAGGAGCAGCTGCGGCAGATCCCGGCGTTCCTGGCCGAGATGGAGTCTGTCACCACCCGTGTTGGTGAGGCTCCTGCACTTTGCGCTTTGCCTTTTTCCTCTCTCTGCAATGGACGCCTTCCTCGAGAGAGTGTTTCCTGTTTCTACGTTGATTCATAAGCAGAGTGACTGAGTGACCTTGGAGTAACCTCGCGTCCCACATGTCCTTGAGAATTCCCGACATTGCTGCAGAGAACGGCAGAAGCATGTCAGTAACAGCATTGATTTCTGTAGTTTTTGGTCTTATTTGTCCAAGATCCAAGTTACTGGTGTAGAAGGTTTTGTTTGATTTTTTTTAACATAAGCGAGCATACAGCCACAATTGTTAAAATAGTCGCAGAGGTGAAATATGAGCTGTTTGAACAATCCTTGAGTATCACACACAGTTTATGGGCAAAATGGGATAAATCACAAGTCAGAGGCCTGTGGACTCAGGGAAATATAGGTTCCTGTTGGCTGTTTTGTTGTCCGGCAGGTGCTAAAAATAATATTTACTACACTGTTCTTGAACGCACAGAGCATGTTTCCAACCTGAAATTCCCACTGCCTGTTTAGTGCGGCTGGAGTGCAGGTATGTGTGCACTACTTAAATATGGGAATATTAAAGAAAAAGTTACTTTTAGCATGCAGTTAAATGCAGGTTTATGACTCTCATCCATCCATCCATCTTCTGTACCTACCCACAGGGGTCCATAGCCTATCCCGGAATCTGTTAGTACAGGGCAGGGAATTGCTCAGGGTGACGCAGCAGCCCATGGCAGGACACACCATTTATGATTTCCTCCATCTTCTAATTCAGTTTTCACATCTGTGGTACCAAACAAAAAAGTGGCACCACTTTCTATTGAAATACCCAGTAGATATGGCAAGTAGAAAATATATGTAATTTTCCAGAAATATTTTTTTTTTCTTGCCCCCCACACTTCCTGTAGTTTTTCATATTTTAATTGACAATTTGTTTAGTAGTGTAACAGTTTCTGATTTCCCAGTGGGGGCGGCATGGTGGTGCAGTGATTAGCACTGTTGCTTCACACCTCTGGGACCCGGGTTCGAATCCCCCCCTGGGTCACATGTGTGCAGAGTTTGCATGTTCTCCCCATGTCATTGTGGGGTTTCCTCCGGGTACTCCGGTTTCCCCCCGCAGTCCAAAAACATGCTGAGGCTAATTGGAGTTGCTAACTTGCCCGTAGGTGTGCATGTGTGAGTGAATGGTGTGTG
>JAODJX010000136.1:19348977-19362980 GCA_026776945.1 Isichthys henryi
GAATGCTGTTTAACAATTTTGCTTTCACAAATGGCACGGAGAGGCGGTTTGAAAGCCAGAAAATAACAGGCTGTTTAGTGGGGACCCGGGAGCGAGGTGGAAGCAGAGAGAATCTGTCACGCCGTGTCACTCAAACAGGGAGCCGTGTTCAGTGGCTTTTGCTCCTGGGCTGCTCTCGCAGTTCATTTAATTTTCGCATTACATCCGGCAGACGTTCATGAAGTGGTTTTATGGATTTTTCACGTCGGTTTTATGATGTGAGGCTGCTAACGTGTGGAAAGCTACGTACATCAGAACTATTTTATTTTTCTGGGTCAGGAGAGCAATGGAGGCAGGCAGACGTGTGCGAACACTGTGGTGTTACTCCACTTCGTACAGTAATATTTTGCAGTAGTTTGCCGTCCTTGCAGACAGGATTTATGCTGCTGTCCGTGCTCCCTGAGCTTAATCTGCTGATTATTTGCACTGACTGTAAGCAGCTTTGGAAAGAAGTGTTTACTAAATGCATAAAATAAGTGGTCACAGTAGGATCGTGTTCCTCTTCCCCTTTTAGGGGATATTCTGCTCTGTGTTTTATAAATGCGCTTCATTGAGGGGGGTTGCCTGTTGCCGATCCATTCCACAGTCGTTTCACAGGTCAGACAGAAGTCATTCCCTCACAGGAAATCATGAAAGTATCTATCACGCAGAAATACCACAGCGTTGTGGATGTCGGGCCATATCGGATGCCAGCTCTGGTCTCGTGTTTTTGTGGTGGTGCGTTTTCCATTTGTCCCTGTGAGCACACGCTCTTACGGATCAGGCTCCGACCTGCTTGCCTGCCTGCCCCTCCCCCCATCACCGTCACTGCAAACTCCCCCCCCCGCTGAAGCATGAGTGGCGTACAGCTGGACACTTCCTTTACCACGCAGTCCGTCGCTCCCGTCTGCTCTCGCTTCGCGTGGAAACTCCCTGCCAGCATCTGTGGACAGCGGCACCCCCCATCGCTGTAGGTTCTCATTTTTGCTCCCCGGTGTGGTGCTCTGGGGACTCTGCGTGAGCCTTGCATGCTGTTCATTTGGTTGATGCTTTGAGCTTCTGTGTGTTTTCTTGTCTGTCTTTCCCGATCAACCCTGAACTTAACCGTGGAATAAGATTTAACGTATTTAATTTTGTAGTTCTGTTTCCCTCCTGTGGTTTTTAACTTTCTTTTCTCTGCCTCCTTTCTTTTCCTTCCCCCTGGGTTTAATTATGTTTTTGTACCTTTTATAACTTTTTCCCAGCGTGTTGTGCCTGCAGGGGTTTTCATGAATCCTTGTACGCCGAGCGGAGCCCGGGTACTCATGCTGCTTGTACCTCTCACTGCCATGCAGTGTTCCGCACTGTGTCCGGCCACATGCCGTTCTACAGAGTCCTCTTTAGATAGGCCAATGTTGGCATTTAACGTGTTAAATTGGAACTGCTGTAGTTAGCCATGAGTAAAATGTGTATTTTCTTATACGACTGAATGATATCCAGACACAGTTTATGCTTCTCGTGGACCTCAGTTGAGGTTAATCAGGCTTGAGGCGGCGAAGCTGATCTCAGGCAGATTTGAGCGCCGGTGACTAATAGGTTGTCGTGATTGGTTCCGACTTGTCGCGGTAATTCAGAGAGCATTTTGATGCTGACAGTCATTAAGAACTCTGATTGATGCTCTACCAGTTGCTGTCATCTCAACCATCTCCACCACCTCCTTGTCATTTGATCTGCCAGTGAGGCCCCCTGGACGCCGGGCCCCAGGATGCCAGCCTGTCCTTCGGCAGGTGCCTGAGTCATTCCCTTCAGGCTGAGCCGTTGCTGTTGTTGACCTAGGCTTTGCGATGGCGATGGAGTGGTTAGCTGCTAGCTTAAAGCCATCTGGAGAATTAGATCTGTCTGCTCTGATGTCATCCTCCACTTATCTCCCTCCTACTGGATGACCGACTCCTAGACAATGTAAATTAGTGTGTGTGTCCTTTGATAGCCAGACATGCCTTCCAGAGTGTCCTCCTGCCTTCTGCCATGTGCTGCCCGGGGTAGAATCCAGGCTCACCTTAACCCTGTTCTCTATTAAGAGGTTATGGGATGGGTAGATGCTGTTAAGCGATTGATAGATGAAATTGGGCCAACATTTCCCATCATCCACCCTGTTTTCTTTATTCAGAAATAAGCTTTATTTCTGTTATTTTGTAAACTGGTTCAAGCTTCAGCTGCTATGGTTTGTCTGTATTTTTCCTCTTCCAGCATGTCACTCTCTCACTCCATCCTTGGAGGAAGAACAAGCTGTTGCGAAGGATCGTTTTTGGAGGGAATGGGAGATGATGCACTTTTATTTCTGTTATGAGATGTTTGGTCTATCCTTCAGCAGTGCCGTAGCGAGGATCCAATGCTGTGTTTCATGGTGTTGCTGTCCTTCTGGACCCCTGGCAGTTCCTCCGCGCACCCCTGCCGTCCCACCATGACAGGTGCTCGTTTGCTTATTGCTGTCAGTCACCCATCAGCCCGCCTCTTTAAGTGAGGCTACCTGTTGCGTGACGAGCTCCCTCCTGTTTCCGGCACCCCCTGCTTCCTAAGCGCCCGTTTACATCCCGGGTCCTGGATTCCTGCCGTGAGCGGCTCCATTCTGCGTGTCAGCGTGACTCCCGCCCGTCTGCTTTGCTCGCAGAGAATTGTGAACGATTAGCTCTGATTTGTGTACGTGTGATACACAGAGCGAGACTGTGCTGAAATGAGAACCACGACTGCTTCCTGAGGAAGAGTGCAGCTTTCAGTGCTGACGAGCCCCTCCTTAGTCTGTAGACCAGTGATGCCAAACCTGTCATTATGACATTTATTTTTGATTGAGACATTTGTAGTTGGTCATCCATTCCCCTCCCAAATATGCTGGGGAGGGACTCCCGAATTTACAACATATACCGTGTCCTTTCTCACCACCCAGTTGGCGAGATATACAATTGTGATTTATTTTAGTGAAAGTAGCTATTACTGTAAAACATGTTTGGCACCACTGCTGTAGAGAGAGACTTCAGTGTAAACATCTGTCCGTCTGGGCTGTAACAGTACATGAATTCGTTGTATACTGTTTGGTACCTCATTTTCAGTTCGGTACGCGCAGTGAAATGAATAAATACATTTATTGACATGGGTGGAACCTAAATTCACAAGTAGATGTTCAACACGGAAAACATTATGCTAATTGTGGCTCTCGTACACCAAACGTTGCCGAACACCCTTCCCACGTGCCAGCTTGTTTAAGATGATCAGCCCAGTGTGTGTCCAACCCAAGCAGGACAGACTCTGCCTCTGCATGTTAGTCTCCACATGGCATCTAAGGTGCTGCTTCCGGGAATTTCAGTCCAGGCTGTAATTCTGAGTGCTATAGGGGTGTTTATCACTGCAGATGTGCAGTCATACTCACGGCATTTAGATGGCATTTAGTTCATTATGATGTTGTTTTTGGATTGTTTATTTTTCATATTTATGTTTACAGTATGCAATTAAAGATTTGTTAGGTTTTGTTAGTCATAAATATCAAGAGATGCATTGCCTTTGGTTTACAACTGTTTTTGTGTGTATTCGCATATTTACTAATAAATTTCAAAACAAATTCAGTTTTCCCCACTCCACCGAAATTACACCAAACAGCTAACCCAAAAACGTGGTTCATATCGAACCGTGCCGTTTATGTACTGTTACACCCCTGTCTGTCTGTCTGTCTAATGTGCACGTTTGATTCCTTTTCTAATTCTGTTTCCTTTGTGTGTTTGTGGGGGGATTTTGCCGCAGAATGAACAGATGCAGTGTGGTCATGTGACATACATGAGCTGCCGCAGAAGAGAATAATGACAGGAAGAATGCTTGCTGGTTGGGTTATGGCCGACTATTTTTGATGGACATGGAAAGGAGTCTTTTTGTTTTCTACCTTTACTGTTTATTCTGTGACAAACAAGCAAAAATGCTTCTACGCAGTATTTAATGACTGCAAATGGTCCTGGTGAGCGATTTTATCAACTTCTGGTTGATTAATTAGATTAGGAGGGAAAACCCAGAAGTATGTTTTGAGAGCTTCATGTTTCTGATAATTATGCTTTTTTTCCTGTTGTTCCTAGTTGGCGCCCTCAGTCAGGGGTGCCATAAGGGGGGGGTAGGAGGATTCCAAGGGCCCCTGACTGACAGCATAATCGGATTGGTCTGGGTTGGGGGCCCTGTATGGTATGCTTTCATGGGGCCCAAAATCTTGAGCAGCATCCCTGCCCTGAGATATTATTGGCTGCAGGTGGACTGTCCAAACTTTAAACTAATCGCCTCATTAAAAGTCGCTTTCAGATGTCATTGAGGAAGTGGTTTGGTTGCCCCTCCTGGCTGGCTTCATGTAAGACTGACCAGATGCAAAGTTTTTACTCCCTGGAGGAAGGTGGTGGTTATTGAGGCTGCTGCTTAGCAGTGGCACGTTGCTGCTTAAAAGCACGATACACAGGAGAGTTAGAGGCTGAGCTTGGCCTACAGGAAGAGCTCTAGGAAGAGGCGTAACTGTTTTGGTCATAGGAGGCTGTTCACCCCGGCTGGCTGGATTGATTGCCTCTAAAGTGGTTGCAGAGCAGTGAGGTAACTTTACTGTGACTTATAGTACATCTCATCTCATGTACTTGTGGCCAACTGGCCTAAATCAGTGTTTCTCAGTCTGGTGCTGGCAGACACGCATAAACCAAAAACTCCTACAGCTTTCAGGAGCTGGGAGGGGGTAAAAACATGGACCCTGAGCTAACACTAAGTTAAGATGCCCCCTTTGTTTTGACAAAAAATAAACCTTATTTGTTGCTTAATTTGATTGATACGCCCCCTTTCAAAGTGCTCATACCACTGATGGAATTGGCCGGTTTTGCACATAGATAAACTTTATTAGTGCATCCATCATCTGTCCATTTATCCATCCTTCCATCCTTCCATCCATCTTAAGGAAACTGATATTCTCCAATGAGGATTGAATGTGTGATGTCATGGAAGGATGATCTAGGTGACTATTGTGGAGCTGTAGGGTTTATGTGTGAGCAGTTAGTGTGTTCATCCCACTGCAATAAACTCACTCTCTTCTCTGGAAGGTTTGACTTTTATTTCTATTTCTGTTTGGTCTTGTACAGTGTTTTTCCACTGAATAGAAACTGGTGCTAAATTCATACCAAAAAGGTGGTTTTACACCGTGCAAAGTGCGATGGCGTATCACAGGGGCATGAGCGCTGTGCACGAGCACCTGAAGGGAATTATTCTGGACGATGGACTGCCAGAGTAAGCTAAACCATGCTCTGTGCTGTCTATTCATTCAACAAGTGTTTGTGAAAATGTTTAGGGTAAAATCTGGGCTTATTCTGCATTAATTGATGGTGCCAGTGTGTGTGTTTGTGCACATTGGCCTTGTTAGGACCAGCATCGTTATCATAAGGTGAAAAGTGGCTGCTGGTCTGTCCCTTCCTTCATCGCGACTTCAGTGCTTATCGCTTGTGTTGCATGTAGCGTGCTCCGCTAACCGAGTTTATTAAGCATGAGGATACGGCAAATTTATACGGATTACTAACTTTTGGGCATCACAATATGCATGTCATTAATATATTTAGGTATACTACTAATGCTTATTGAATTGTAGGCGATGCGCATAGTGCCGATAAAGCTGCTGTCCATTAAAAAAAATAAGTACATTTAAATAGAAAGCATACAATTATACAAATAAAATTAACTTAAAGTAAACGATCAAGTTAATTTCCTGAAGGAAAATCGATAAATCGATAAAATAGTCATTAGTGGCAGCCCTAGTTCAGTTATATCAATTGTATAAATTTAAACAACCCCCCCTCCACACACACACACACACACACATACACACACACACACACACACACACACATACACACGCACACACACACACTCCTGTTGAGGCTTTTTTCTCCTTATCAAACTTGATGGTGTTGTTGGCTTGTTTGATTTCCCCCAGCACTTGGAGTAAGATTTATCGTTTCAGCTCCTGACTGCAACACTGATGATCCAACTGCATGGTTCAGCGTGAGACTGAAAACTAAGCATTGATAGACCCATAATCTGAAGTCTACTGGGGAAAGTGGTGATGGCATTTCTGATGATGACGGGCATGATGAGAACTATCTTATACTTCATAAACTGGACTTTGGTTACTAATTCTTCTTAATCTGCAAGCTGGGGGCTCATTGATCAGACAGAGCCAGTCTCGTTAATTAGGTTTGACTGTTGATTGATTTGAAAGATTATATCTTTGTCTTTTTATCTATACTTTTTCTCTGTTTTCTTATTATTTACAATGAATATTTTAATTGATGTTTTTATATAGTCAAATTTTTCTATTTCACGTAGTATTTGTTGCCAAGGAAGTTTAAATGTCATTATTACGAGCGTCTGCGATGGGTTGGCGCCCCACCCTGGGTTATTCCCTGCCTTATCCCTGTAGCCTCCTGCGACCTTAAAAAGGACAAGTGGGTACAAGTATGGATGGATGGATAGATGGAGGATGGATGGATGGATATTCTGAGCATAGGAAAAGCGTTTCACAAACCAGAGGTAAACTGGAGTGAAGATCTGCACACATAACTAATGCCGTCGCTGGAAGGCAGTGATGCCAAGTTCCTCGTATATGTCTTGGAAAAGCCTCAGTGTTCAAAAAGCTTTCAATCTTCCTGAGCACCAAAGCCCTCAGCTGAACTAATTACATCCCTGAATGATTCCTCTGTTCTCTCTCAGCTCTTTTAAACCTCTCTCAGGTTTAAGAGGGGCCTGGTCAGTGTGCTCAATTTGGCGATGTTTCTCCGTTTCTCGCTATGTCTGCTTTGATTTTTCTATACATCTTGCTTAAGTGAACACCACTTAAATCTAAAGGATCAGGAGTCAGTAGCCGGTATGTCCCTAGTGCTGGAATTCTGTAGAATTCTATGACCTGTGTTCAGGAAAGCAGTAATGTGATGGCAGTTTCCTTCATTTGCTGTTCAATTGTAGGAGCACATCACTTAGTAACAAAACACTCTAAAGCTGACCATGGTCTTGCTGCCCTTTTCATGTCCGCCGTTTTAAAAAGTCACAAAGCTGCAAATACTTATGTGTCCTTGTTTAGTTGTTTCTGATTCGAAAGTGATGTTAGTTTTTAATGAGTCTACTTTGTTTAGAGCATATAATGACCCATATTATTAAAGCATAAGAAGACCCAGATTTTATGTGAATATGTAGATGCTGAGTACAAAGGTTATCTGTTGTAGGTTTGATTAGGGATGTAAATACCCTGCATTAGTGACATGTGTGGTCTTGTTCATGTTTAAGCACAAAATAAAGGAAGCCATTTTGAAAAACTCTGTCTCACACATGCGCACTCACTCGCATTTTCGCGCCCAGAACACACACACACACACACATACATGTGCGTGCACACACTCATACATTCACACTCATGCTTCCTGCTGCTCTGAGTGGGTACTTCCTGTCTCAGGCACAGTAACTGTGACGGCCCATACTGATAAGACAGGGGAGTCTTCACGCAGGTAGGACTCAGAAAATCATGGCTTCTTGCTTGTTTTGCATTTTGATATCTCTCTCTCTCAAGTGCTGAATGATATACATTCTGAATGGCGTCACAGGGCAGGTTTCATCGACACCTCAGCTCTTTCTGGCTGATCAATCCTGTTTTGCCTGTGGTTTCTCTCAGGGGCTGGTGGGAGACACCAGGAGCTTAACTTGAAACTTGAATTCATCTGCTGCAGCGAAGTAGTTGATTCTGTGCTTTAGAGGTTGGGTTTCTCTTTGAGTTATAAGGGGGTTTATTGGAAATAATTGAAGCTGCAGTGGGTTCGCTTATTGTTCCTGCTGTCCAGCGGGGCGGGGGGCTTAGCAGGATCGCAGATGGCTGGTGCCATGTGTAACCTTTTCACCTGGCACTTCTGCATGTGCGGTCAGCATGGAAATCGCCTGAAATGCATGCTCCTGTTCTTTATCTGGCGGGCGACCCTGGTCTCCTGAAGCAGTACCTTCTGACACTTCAGTGACCACAGGAACAGCTTTCATGTGACTGATAGCGAGCCGGAACCGCCAGTGGAAAAAAAAAGTAGTCATGCTCTAATTTAATCAGATCTGTTCTGGCAGTGACATCCGCTTACTGACCTTTACAGGCACAGAAAAGGATGATTAGAAAACATAAAAGATTTACAGAACAAAATTTGAACAATAATTTTTTTGTGGTGGGGGGGGGGGGGCGGTGATTGAAATGCTAATACGGTTATGTATGTCGATGGCCGTCCTGGGGGCAAAACTACAGAAACCCTGTGGGTGAACAGGCACCATCTTCATCTCGTCCTCACAAATCTGGCTGCTTCTTCGCAGAGTCGATTAGGAAAATCAGCACGGGGAAGGAACCTGATGGTTCCGGGTGCTACTGGGAATGACCTTAAAATCCACCAACTCTCACCCAAGTCCTGAAACCCCTTTAATTAGTGCTGGTTAGCTAAGGTTCAATTAGTCTTCACTTTATTGATTCTGTGCTTGTAGTTGTAGCTCTTTAGTTCCAGTATATAGTGAATTTGACTATTTTTGAAATTGTCTGATTATTTTATTTTTGCCAAAGAATTTTTGCTGCTAAATTGAAGCAAGCCTGATAACTCCTTTCAGTGTTTGCCCCCCCCCCCAAAAACTAAAAATTAAAGTTGAATGCAGCACAATTAGATGCTTATATTATTGTAGGGATGGCATAACTAAGCCATCTGTGATAAATACAAATACCCAGATCTACCATCTGTTCTTCCCAATGTCAATATTTGTAGTATTTACAAAGAATACTGATTTTATATCTGGCTGCTTCAGTGTGTAACTGGATAAGGTCTTAGTACTGAATGAACAGCCAAACCTAAGGGGTCACATTACAGAAAGTAAAAAGGTCCTTATTTTTGTTTTTTTTTTGCAAGGATTCTATTAGCGTGTGTTATATAAATACTGCTGAACAAGTGATCTTGTCGCACAAGAATGCGGCATTTTAAACACATTTAAAGGTGGGTGAGGTGGGAGGTGTTCACAGCACGGTTGTGGAATGATGAAGCTGTGTTGTTATCTCTCCCAGTGCTGCTACCTGCAGGTTGGCCTGGTGATTAGCACTGTGGTGGATGAAAGACCAAAGGATTGAAAGCGATGGCTGCAGCCGATGTCGATTCCCTCACAACCAGGCAGGAAAACGCAGAACAATGACAGCTGGCTGCACTCTAGTTATTTTTTGCTTCTTAGATGTAAGCTATTGTCTCAGGGTGTCAGGGCAGAAAAGTACGTGTGAGCCTGAGTCTGGTTCCTTAACGTGTGTGGGAGATTCTGGGAGAAACTTGATCATTAAATCAGAACAAAACTGCATAAACATAATCTTTGGTCTTCAGAAATATAACATGTTCGCAGTCAGTGGTCACTTTGTTAAATATACCCACAGCTAATCATGTGGCTGCAGATGATGATATTGGGCACGAAGACAGGGTTCAGTTACTGTGCGGCTGAGCACTACTATAGCTAAGATGAGTGATTTTAAGTGGTTTTTAAATGTGGCATGATTGTAGCTACGAAACGTGGTGGTTTCGGCATCGCAGACACCACCAATCTCCAGCAAATTTCACACACTACACAGTTTAGAGAAGGGTATGATGAACAAAAGAACATTCAGTCAGAGGCAATTCTGTGGCTGAAAACACCTTAAGGAGAGGGGTCAGAAGCAACTGGCCAGACTCATTAAACTTAACAGGAAGGTTACAAGTGCAAAAAATAACAGCTCAGCGCTGTGCAGAAGGGCATCTCCACCCAACGTGTAACTCATTAACCATTTAAGTGGTTTTTGAGATAAAAATGGGTCCTACCCCATACTCCACAGGCGTGTCTAATATACGGCCTGAGAGTGTGGTTGGAACAGAAATATATTGCACTGAATTTTTTAATTAAATTTTTTTAAACATACTCTGCTTGCACTGTCCCCGGAGTCATGGATAGTTTATAGCTTGGGCCTGGAGGGCTGAGTGGCCTCCCCCACCTCGTGAGGACAGTTTGTGGCCATTTATGTCATCCTGTAGCTATTTAGTAAGTTCCAGTGCTGTCTTTGCCACACTGATTTTGCCGAACAGGTTTCCGGGGATCCTTTGTCCACTTCAATTATTTCGGGTAGCTTGAGGTCATGAAGGTCATCAACATACACTATTTAACACAAACTATGGGTTTTGTCGTCACAAGGCCCCTTCAGTTACCTGGGGGGGGGAGTCCTGTTCCCCGTTCCCCGTTAGTGAAGACAGTCTGTGACTATTTTTAGATTAAATCTTCCAGTAAATTAGGCAGTGCTGGTTATTGTAAGAAGGGCCAGAGTAGTCTTAGTATAGTGGTTAAGGCATACTGTGGGTCCTGGGGCTCTGTGGGTGGGGGCTGACTCGAAAGGTTTGTGCCCAGGAGCCTGTGATTTCTGTTTGCTCATGCCTGGAGTTCCGTATTTCAGACTATATTTAAGATTTAATTGGCGAGCTGGTTTGCTATAAGCGGATAGCTGTTAATCGCCTGTATCCGGTGTGACACGTTTCCCTGCAGTGGAGCTGGACTCGGAGCACGCCCAGAAGGTGTTAGAGATGGAGCATGCTCAGCAGGTCAAGCTGAAGGAGCGGCAGAAGTTCTTCGAGGAAGCTTTCCAGCAGGACATGGAGCAGTACCTGTCTGCCGGTTACCTGCAGATTGCAGAGAGGAGAGGTGAGGGGGGGGCTCATTTAGCTCCTAATGCACCTGTATCAGGCATTCGGTGTCCTTCATTATTTGGTTCAGGTAGGCTGGACGCTGGGGGGAGCAGAAATGTGGACTGTCTGGAAGACTCTGTGAGCTGGGTAGAAGTACAGTGATAATGAAGGAGAATTTGATTTTGTTTGCTTTGTATTTAGATTATAACCATCACATTCTTGTCTTAAACTTTATTATTAAAGAAAAAATCAATAAGCATTTTAATAAATGAAATCTTCTAAAGTGAAATTTTATGCACGTAGTTTGACTTCTGAATGTCACACAGGATTTGGCTCACGGTCCTTCTCAGGTAATTGAATAAGTGATTAAAAATCCCAGGAAACGAGTTACAGTTAATGGGGGAAAAAACTGAGAGATGATGCTTTGAGTACATCAGAATGCTTCTTTTCACATCCCATTCTGCTCTCCATGAAACATACACACAGAAGTGAGAGTGAAGTGGCCCCCTATACGCTCCCCCTATACTGGGGTTAAGGGCCCAGTGGCAATGCGATTATTCAGTGGAGCACGAGATTTGAACCAATGACCTTTCAGTCACTAACCCGCTGGGCCACATGCCACCCGGGATCTCGTGTCATGTGGATGTCCCAAATAGACAGGGCCAAGTGCTTTGAGATTTTCATTTTTTTCTTTGGTATTTTATGACAACAGTCAGTTCGGTCATTTGGCACCTCGACTGAGGAGATCTCGGGAAGTGCTGCTTTTGACTGAATGTATGGAGCATGAACGTTTATTTTGCTTTTAGACACAAATGTAGAACCCTGTACAACCTCGAAAACTGAGGGAATAAAGAGTAACTTTGCATCGCAGAAGGATCTCGTACAAACGCGAAAGGAACTGCACCACATGGCAGGTTTCTGCTTAAATTCACACCATCTGCCTGTCTCCCATCAAAGCGAGGCTGTCTGACAGAGCTGAACATTGCAAAGTTTTGTTTTCTCTCTTTTCTGTTCTCTTTTGCTCATCTTCCCCCATTGTAGGCGCTCTGTGCCTTTATGTAACGCTCCTCTGCACAATCCCACACTCATCATGCAGGTCTTTGTTTTAGCTAATCATTATTGTGCACTAAAAATAACAGTTCTACATATTTTGTAATTGGTAATACACCGGACAATTATAAATGAAATCAATTATGCAGTATGTACCTAGCTTGTTAATAAGTAGCTGACATTAAAATAATCTTGTCTCCATAATTGCCTTGCTTAATAGAATTAAGAATCCTTGGAAGCCCACAGTTGCCCAGTGGAGTGTTGTGCCGTATCTGCAATAAACACAAATCCACATGAGATAATAATCAAACTAAAGTAGATTAAGCACCTTAAACACTGTTTTAATAGCTGTACTGCTTAAATGTTAATAATAAAAGACTATCGATGTTCCTGATCTGTTAGTCAGCCGTAACCGCTCTCAGATGGTGAAGATGACAGTATGGTTTAATTTTAGCTATAGCGTATGTCATTTAAACTCAGGATAATGACAAGAACATAAATGGTAGTAGTATGACATTTTCTTCTGTTAGCATGTTTGTTTACTCTTTGTTCATCTTGCTGTGATTTTTCCATGGTGCCTTCCGATGGCTAAGGAGTAGACACTCTGTATGTGTGTCTGGCGACGCCCCTTAAACTTCTTTGATTGACAGCTGCCTCTTTTCTCTTTGTGGTGCTACCCTCTGCTGTGCTGCCTTCATAAAACTTGAGGTATGGGGGGGTTCACTTTTTTCTTTAGCTACTTGTTACTTGCATGTAGCTTTAAGCTCAGAGGCTTACGTTTAAGACTAAGCCTAAAAATGCTTTTTTTTTGCTCAACATTTTACATTAACCACGGTGCGTTTGTACCATTCATCTGAGTTTGCTACTTTTTGCTCCCAAAGGTCACTGGCTTAAATTTAGTGTTTCATTATTGCACCATCCCATACCTCAAAACTGTTGTTCACATCACAGTTAGGCAGTGATCCAATATTTCAATTCATAATGCAGATGCTCCTCGACTGTTCTCCTTGAATGGGGTTATGATTCGATATAATCTATTTTATTTGGAAAACATCTTGAGTCAAATATGGGTATGATCCATAAGTAAATAGCTAGTCACTGAAAAAGTAAATAATTAATGTGAATAACTACCGGTAATTGAAAAGTAAATGAATGAATACATGTTTATTTGGTTAAACGTATAAAAGGAACACCGTACAATTAAGTTAATAAGTTAAACATTGTACGAAATATTTATGCTCATGACCGCTACAGACTGGTAGCATGGCTTCGTGGATGCTGCCTTCGCCTGGCATCAGCAGAAATGTACCACATGTTGTAGCCTGGAGACATCAAAATTCAAAGTTGACTACTGAATGTACATTACTACTGCACCTTCATAAAGTATAAATATTGTAAGTCAAACCATCAGAAAGTGAGGAAGATCTGTACTTTTTAATGAGAATGGTGGCGTTTTTTCACTTTCTTCAGTTTATTAGCACAGACGCCTTTCCTCCAATCATTGTGGCTTTGAGATGTCAGGATTTGCTTCAGTTAACTGCTCTGTCGAGCAAAATTCATTAAAACTTATAAGGGGGAGAGAAGCAGATGTAGCAGATCTTGAGTGAAAATAATAATGCCTCAGAGTATAGTTCTCCTTCTGAAACACAGACCAGAACTGCACATAGCCGGACCAAACATTTTTTCTCTTAAAGAACAACTATTCTAGAAACTTTAGTAAAGTTTAGGAAAGGTTCTGCTTTTCTGTGTCTGCATTCAGATGATTAAATTACATCATTACCCAGAGTGCATCAGAGGTAATTTCTTTTCCCCTTGCATAGAGCCAATAGGGAGCATGTCTTCGATGGAGGTGAACGTGGATATTTTGGAGCAGTTGGAGCTGATGGACGTGTCAGATCAGGAGGCTCTGGATGTTTTCCTCAACTCAGGAGCGGAGGACAACAGCATGACATCACCAGTGCTAGGTGCGCCGCTGTCACAGCAGGGGGGGCCGTGTACATCAGTGGTTCTCAGCCTTTTATTATCCAAGGACCTCTCTGCACAGGAAAGCATGTTTGGGCCGCCTGCACATGTTAAGATATTGTTGTTCTTGTATTCATTCTGCAGATGTTTATTGATATAAACATAATTTGGTTACCCTGGCGGGGCGGCATGGTGGTGCAGTGGTTAGCACTGTTGCCTCACACCTCTGGGACCCGGGTTCGAGTCTCCGCCTGG
>JAODJX010000136.1:19363080-19373803 GCA_026776945.1 Isichthys henryi
CCCCCATCCTGGGTTGTTCCCTGCCTCGTGCCCATTGCTTCCGGGATAGGCTCCGGACCCCCCGCGACCCAATAGTAGGATAAGTGGTTTGGAAAATGGATGGATGGTTACCCTGGCAAACAATGTAATTTCTTTTGAAAATAGTGGGTTTCCCTCCACTATGTCCACATACACTCCTTTTCCCCTTAATTTGATATATTACTCTCAAAACAGAAGGTGAATATTTATGAAGGAAAAAAACTTTAAATCTAAAACTTATTTGGCAAATGGCCAAATGCCTGAGAACCATTAAACATGCACTTAACTGAAAAGTATTAGCCTTCAACAAAATAAATATTGGCAGTTACAGCATTTTTAACACTTTAAAACTATGCCAGCATCTCTCCTATGAGATGCTGAATGAATAGATTGATGTTAGCTGAGAGTTCTGAGATTGTGTAATACCATGACCAAAGCTTCCGAGCCGTTTACAACTCTAAAGGAATACTATTGGTTTCTATTAGAAATCTTTAATAAAGCCCTAATTTTAATGCATAAAGTATATTAAATGGTATTGTCATGTTATACCTCATTTTGAAAAAATGACTGGAATATACCGAAAAAAATCAATATAGGTATACAGTATACCACCCAGCCTTAGCTTTAGCAGAATTGCATGCTAGTTCTCTGCCTTATTTTACAGCAGCAGTAAAGCTCTGTCATTGCTAACAGCATCTCACCGCTGTGAATCTGCCGAAACCATGTGTGAGAATTGGACTCAATTTCAACTGCTTAATTTCTATTGACATTTGTGCTGTGATATTTGACTTTTCGTTAATTACTCCTGTGCTCTAATTATACTTCCCACAAAAGGAGAGTAGTTCAATTGTATTTAATACTTTAACAAATGGGCAAGCATCAGTTAACCCACATTAGAGAGCTCTAATCAACAGTATAAACAGTATGATTATTATTATTATTATTATTATTACTATAAAGTGTATCATATAGTACTTAAAGCAGATCTTTTGTCTGAGTCTCAGCCAAGGGTGTCACTAAGGGTTGGGAAGCACACATTCTGGATGGGGAGGGGAGGGAGGGATAAACCTATGTAGTCACATGAAACACTTTCTGTGGGGAACCCAGGTATGACTTTGACCCAGGGAAGTCCTGACTGGCCCATCACACAGTGTATCCACCACTGTGCTTCCCTAGATCCGGAACCAGCGCTGCTCCCCACGGACCTCATGCTTCCGGTGCCCGCAGCGGCTGACCACCACAGCAAGCTGTCCTTCATGTCTTCCAGCTGCACGGAGGACTCGGTCATCCAGGAGACAGCGGGCCCTGAGGAGGCCAGCGAGGAGGACGCCTCCTCTCCTGTCGTGCAGTCGGATGAGGAGGAGGTACAAGCGGATACAGCACTGGTGATGCTGCCTGAGAGCCAGGCGCTACCAAACTCTGATGACAGTGACTCCCCAGCCTCGTAGGTAGAGGGCGCTGTGCTACCAAAATGGACCTGACGACCGCTTAAAACTGCTGTAAGAAATTCACTTAGTACAAAGAGGAAACGGCCTTTAAAAATGGTGTGCTTTTTTACCCCCCCATCCAAGGAAATCCTACTCTTGTGTGAAAAATGCTGCCTTCCCTAAAAAAATCTCTTGATTAATAAACAGTCACTTTATATTACCTTTTTAAACATCAATCATTACTTCTGTAGCACAATTGTCCTGTAACCTCTTATCTAATGTGAGGCCACTCACCACGTCAGCCTACCCCCCCACCCCTGCATCGTGATTTAATTAGGCATGGCTGGGTTGTTATAACACCCTGACTTATATGTCTGGTCCATTAATGGACGCGAGATGCACGTCTTTTTGGAAAACAATTGCACAACTATGTGCCAGTTTCAATTTTTCTGCCTCAGCCCTTGGGATGTCACACTAAAAAGATACATAGCTCTACAATGGTTAAAAGAAAATACGGACTGTTTGCTTTTAAGGCAGTTTTTAAATGAACCATCAGTCTGATTTCCGACTTTCTGTGAAGGTAATCAGCCAACACATTTTTTATTGCCAGTTGATGAAAGTGGAAAAAAATGTGGCAGCAGAGGGGGGACCTCTGAGTCCAAAATCTGAAATAAAACTTTGGATATTTTAAATGCTTGGCGTTCCTGTTCAATGGTAGCGAATCTTTGAGATGAACGTTTGCGTTAGTGCTGAGTATTTCGGCTGCATGTGAGCGAACAAACAACAGACTACACTACAATGCCCACCACAGTGAACACAGGTGGCACACAGGCGTGTAAAACAAATGACAGTGGTTTGTCCACAAGTTTTTAATTAAACCTTAACCTTTGTACAAACTTGAAAAGTAAGAAACCAGCAATTACCAACATGTTTCCACATTGAAGGAGACGCTGAAAATAATTAAATTAAAACATCTGACCGTAAGCAATAGGTACGCTGTAGAAAAAGGAAAACGAAGCCATTTTAAAATACATTGTAAGGCCATAAAAACTTGACAACCACTTTTTTTTTGTTGTTTAAACACTCGCCCGTTTTCATTAAATACTCCTACAGTAAAACAGCTGAGTTTTCTGTGGACAACAACCAACAGACTGTATTATAGGTTTTTGACAGTCACCACTGACAACCTCAGTGCAACATGAGCAGCGACTACATTGAATTTTCAGTAATGAAAATGTAAAACCCTTTTTGTTAGCGTATCTTCCCTTAAAAAAAAGTAAAGGTAAAATGAAAAAACCTATTGGGGCCACCATAACTCTTTTTTTCGGGGGGGTTGTAAGCCGCACTTATAAACGTTACAAGAGCAACCCTGTAAGCACTGAACTCGACTGATGAAGAAATTAAAGTATAAGGCTTTTTCTTCATCCTTCCTCAGAATCCCCCCCATGAAAGGCTCAAGTATATAAAGAAATTTACAGGCATATGTACAAATGTTACTTTCTTCTTAGAGAACTTTGTATTCAATATTTTTTTTGTAATACATCTGGAAAACTGAAAAAATAAAGGGGGTGGGGGACTACACTGGAATCCTGCCTTTTCACATTTCACACCCTTAGATGATTGGCTCTATTTGTAATAATCCCATTAAACCGAAAAATCCCACTTAGCCAAAATAAAAAAGTAATAAAAATAGACAACAATAACAATAGTCCTGTGTACAGGTGTGCGATAAAGATGACGACAACATCACTAGACGATCGGAATGTCAATGATTGCACATGGAAATCCGAAGGCAGCCCTTAGGCGCGCTATCCTGTGAAAGACAAAACAAACAAAACAAAATACCGAAATGGAGAACTTCTTAGTGTCGTAGAACCAACAGCACCATAAAACAACATGTGTTTCCTATGTAAATCAGGCACGGTTTTCAAAAACGACAGATGCCGTCTCCACACCTTATCCCTGGGTCTGAACAGGCCAAGCCAGCTGCTCTCCGTCAGCTTATCGAACGAAGCACCTTAGACGAAATATCGTGAATAAACTGAACGTTTATAAACAGAGGAGTCAATGAGCTTTCAAGTTTTACTTTCAAACCTGTTCTCCACCAAACAGCTGCTTGCAGGTAAAGGATAATTAAATGTCATATGTCCTGTGGCTAGTGACGCGTAGCTTTAAAGATTTACAAGTCTTCGCTTCTTTGCTTGCTCGTGTTCCGGGGACGGATGTGCATGCAGTGGAATGGGCTGATGAATGGGCTCGGAAGGTAAACAGACATCGGGTCGACTCTGAGCTGCAATTTAAACAGAGGGGACCACAGCACCAAAGAAACAGGAAGCCACCACAACACGTGCTGGCTATATATGTGTACATTTAATTTAATTCTATAAAGGAAAAAATTTCTCTAAAAAAAAAAACAAATCTATTTTTCTTTCAAGCTAGTGCAAAAGACATCTTGCGTACTCGGGCAAGTTCTCTGTACTACCGGAAAAGGGGGGGGGTTGTGAGATCCACAGAGTTTGCTGCTCCTCCTCCTCCTTCACGAGGAGCTCAGGGTCCCTTTGGACAGGTGCGTGGCAGGGAAACGGGAGAGCGACACCTGCACTGAGGTCCGTTTTTGGAGGCCACGCCTCGCTGGCAATCTACTGGGACTCAGTCCGTTGCAGCTCCCCTTCACCGTCGCCTTCCCGCACACCTGGTTCACCAAGTTGTTCATCTGGCCCTGCCGCACCGAGGATGAAGGGCACGCAGAAGGAAAACAGAGACATGAAAACAATCAAGGAGGATACAACAACACTGGTTAATGAAACATATGTAGGGACTATTTGTTTAGTTATTCTGTCTAGTTTCAGTTACTGCTTTGGTTAGGCTCAACTATCCAAGTGCAGTGTATAAAGCTGAGTAAACCCTGGGTGGAATGCTACTCTGTTATAGATTAGCCACACACTTGCCCATTTTGGAGTGTTTGCTTCACCTCAACAGAATGTCGTTGGACCTGTGCTCTGCTCAGGTAACCCGAGTACTGGCATCTCTACTGATGTGCGGATGCTTACCTCATCGTACCGGTACATGAGCTTGAGGCCACGACAGGACTTCTGCTTCTCCACGTAGCGCAGTGCACATTCCAGGCAGAATACCACATTGTCGTTCTCCTGCACCACCTGCAGTTAGTGATATCACCTTTCATATAACATGGTGCTACTTAAATGGAACTGCTGTGGCACCCTCAGATAGGTTCTGCAGATGCTATGACCTTTCAGCTCACCATGGAGAGGTAGCAGAGATGCTGGCAGGCCTGGCAGCGCCTTTCTGACGTCTCCAGTGCCAACCATTTGCGAGGCCTTTTCTTCCCATCAGCAGACAAATGGTTATTGTCATGTGTGCCGTAGCGGGCCGAGGAGGAGAGCCCAGCACTGTACAGTTCCTGCCGCTGTCTCATCTCTATATCCCTGTGAAAACACACGGCAGCCAGTGTAGCTACTCTATCACAGGGACACACTCACTGCAGTACGCTGCACATTCTGTTCATTTTGGCGCCATCTTGCTGCCACTGCACAAATTGCCCAATGAAAAGCGATGCCAGTCGGCTGTCACTTCAAGTTATTATAGGTCTGCCAGTATCGCCCAGCAGGGTTCACATTTGCTGACTTTGACCTTATGTGTATCCTCCCACAGGGGCTAACAAATGTTAGCTGCTGCATTATGCTATATCACTGTATATACAAAAAACAAAGCAAAAAAACTAAATCCACCACTTTTGATGAGAAATTACCAACCAGTGTAGAAACTATTTTCGATTCCTGATTGATCATGTTGAATTATAGTTGAATCCATTAGGATATTTTTAAGAGCAATGGATTTTAAAATATTTCCAGACTTCTTCTATGGTGAGTAGAACACATTATTTCATAAACGGATGCAAGAAACACATAACCTGAAAAACATTTTTTGAGACCGTAGGTTTTGCAAAAGCCTAAACGGATAAAATATTGTAAACCAACAAACACTACAGAGAGGCGAAAGTCAGGTATTGTTCCAAACATATGGTATAAACAAAAGTATTGGTAGCCAAACTTGATATCCACCTACATAACAGCTGCACAAACGGAGGGAAAAAAGAAAACTCAAGGGATTTGACTACACAGCATGTATTCATACCTAAAACAGCCTTGCTATTTAAACAAAGCATTAAATACACATATTAGCATGCAGAGACACACAGGTTTCGCTTGAGGTCGAGATTAAGATGACAAGGATTTTTGATACTGGATAATTACGCGGATTATACCGAGCACTGTTTAGTTTGAGTGATAGCTGTAAGGGGACCCGGCAAGCAACACTTCCACAATGAAACGAAAAGCCAATCAGGAATACCCAACAAATTACATGAGCATGAACTCAGAGCCAGAGTGATGCACGACATTTTAATTATGACTCCTTAACGAGCTGTGTTGCTCACCTGAGATCTTTGAGAAGTGAGGCAAGCGTGCCCAGGACGTGCCTGTTCTCCCGCTTGCACTCGGACGCGGCGAGATGGTACAGCAGCTTCTCCATTGAGAAAGGCTTCTCTATACGCCGACATTTCAGGTGCTGGGAAGATGGCGCAAACGTGAAAAACTTATTATTTACGTTAAGGATTTTGAAAAGCACAATACGAAAGCCCTCCCTTGAACACCAGACTGACGGATGTGTGTTGCTTCACCATGAGGTGGGCTCCACACGGCAGTTCCTTTCACAGGGCATGCTGAGATTACTAAGGTAAGGTATATATGTTTATACGGCAAAATTCAGATGCAAGGCAATTCAAAGTGCTTTACAGAGGTACAGGGATACATTAAAATAGAAGACATTACAATCACATTTAAGACAGACAAACAAAAACCTAAAAGCCAAAACAAACAAATAGTTAACTACAAACAAGTTACACTGTACTGGCAGCTGTAATTTATTGCTGTTGTTGTAATTTATTGAAAAGCTGTAGGAAAGTAACGTTTTAAGCCCCAATTTAAATGAGCAGAGAGTTTTATCAGAGCCCAGGAAGCTACTTCCATATACGGGGAGCACAGAGACTAAAGGCTGCCTAGCCCTGCTTCGTTTTGATTCTTGGAACACTGAGTAAATCTGTCCCAGAGGACCTCTGGGGTCTGGATGCTTCATAACGTATGAGTAAATCAGATGTATTTAGGCGTGAGACCATTTAGTGCTTTGTAGACAAGTAATACATGGTGGACAGGAATCCCGCCAAAACAACACATTTGTCACACTTAGTATATTAGGAATTTGCTGGAAAAAATGCACATACTACATGACATTAGCATTATGAAATAATGTTAGCATTTTTATGTTTGGCAGCATAGTGGTTGTACTTGTCAGTTTAATATGATTTCCAGTTAGACTGGAGTGGTGGAGGTGAAGCCTGTCATTTAACGTAAATCAGCATGTAGATTCTGTCCTTGTAAAATCAAAGTGCTCTGGGGGTAACTGTGTTGTGAAGGATGCTGCATGGAAAAAAACTCAGGATGACAGGTGTTTCACACCATAAAACCAAACGACGTGATTCTGAAATGAACAAAACTTATTTCTCTGAAGATGTGCATTCCAAGGTCCATCAAAGTTGCATTGTCCGTCATTTTTTTTGAGAGCACTCAATTTCTGCGATTTTTGGATGCATTAAATGAACACCCAATAGAACATAATTTTTTACACATGGGATCAGTTTTTTGAATAGGAAAAAAATGTTTCATCCAGTCAACACTAGCTTCTTATTTTACGTCAAGAGGCTATTTGCATGTGTTCTGGTTGCTTGTGTTTATGTAGGTTTATGCTTAATTTTTTTAAGTTTTATAATATGCCTCTTGGATTCTATTGAACTCTTGCTATTTATTCATATAAAATTTTATATTTATAGACCTACCTGTATACAATCAATATCACATAAAAGTCCAGTTAACAAATGCACAATAAGCTTGGTGATCTCTATTCCTGCAATTAATTGACTGATAGATGATGTTGCTACCATGTTTTCAATATTATTTTTTCTTATACTGAAGTGCTGCCTGAAATGTTCATTGAGAAGTTTAAGCTCTTGTACGAGCTGAAATTCACAGCGTTTGATGCTTTTTTAAGAGCTGCATGTATCTATTATCTTCAGCTTCTTCTTTTTACCTGTTAGCTCAAAAGAAACAAAGAGCTCTTTACTGCTGCTGATGAGTAAATCTGTCACCATTTTGACAGTTTCTTTCAGGATGCAAACTTTTCTGAATCAGTTGTGAAAAATTTCCATCAAGTTTGGTGTGAAAGTTTTTAGCCCTTCAAATTCACATTCAAATATTGTGCTAAGTAGGAAAATGTGTTTTTACTGGGTAGAAAACCCAGTTATACACATACACAGTCACACAGCCCATGCAGTGAAACTCTCACCTTAGCAACCTCGTATCCCAGGTTCATCCAATGGGTGGTAGCGA
This sequence comes from Isichthys henryi, assembly GCA_026776945.1. Taxonomy (NCBI): domain Eukaryota; kingdom Metazoa; phylum Chordata; class Actinopteri; order Osteoglossiformes; family Mormyridae; genus Isichthys; species Isichthys henryi. The sequence continues at coordinate 19,370,987 of JAODJX010000136.1, forward strand.
AGTGTACCGTCTCTGAGACGCTGTACCCACAGCAGATCTTGGACACGAACGTTCCTGGGAAGCAGATGACGAAGTGTCCACTCTGCTGGACAGTGCGGTGCACTTTGATCCCCTCGCGACTGAGGACTTCCGGAGAGATCTGGAATGAGGCAGGAGAGAGTGAGATGTTGGATAGTGAAGTCTGAGCTCCACCCATGTCTTGCACTCAATGGTTGAGCTGAGAGGCGACCCAAACACTCATGTCATTGTTAGAGTGACTCTCTTCCATGACTGCTGCAATTAAACACCTAATGATGTAAGTATAAGTACTTTGTTTAAAGAATAACTTGAAATTATTGGTACTGTAAACAATATTTAAAATGTGAAACTAACAAGGACAACTAATGCAGTCACACAGTGATAATTGGGCAAATTAAGTCAATAAAATGCAGGTTAAATCTGCTAAGTTTCTGCACTGTGGTGGGGTGTCACTGGTCACTGACACACTACGGTTTCCCCATAAAAGAAGCTTGGCCTTCTTCCTAATTATGCAGGCCAGAGAAGCAATTTGAGTCGCTGTCCCCGGAGCGGCTGCAAAACTGCAGCAAGCACCTGCATGTAATTAAGTTCAGGGCTGTTAAAAGCCAAGGAGGATGGCAAATTCACCATATCGCCCTTTTTCAAGCATTCAGAACCAGGTTACAGAATTCAATTCGCCATGTACAGTCCGAGTACAAGGAATGCGTTTTGGTGTAATTCGTCAAATTGAAGTAAAATAAATTACAAAAAATAACATGACAGAGTATTATCATAGAGTGATAACCAATCAGCATCACAGAGTACCTAAAAGTAAGCGAAACAAGACAGTTGGATAAGGTGCAACTGGACAAATTGTCCCAGCACTTCAATGCATTCACTTATTTAGCAACTGAACTTGGGACATTAGTACAAACTTGATAAGGCAGGATATATATACACGCGTGTGATAGCATGTATCGGCACATCTGTGTACAGCGCGTAAACATGTGCATATATCCTGCTCACCATGATGTTCTTCTCCAGCATCTCCAGCCCCGGGGTGCCGTTGGCCTGCAGCAGTGTATGTACCACTTTGTCAAGTTTGTTTTTCTCCTCAGCAGGAATGGAATACCTAGCGGGCGGGATACAAAGACTGCATGAGTCTCACGCGGGAACCATCGCTGGTTGCCAGGATGATGTCGCCATCTCCAACCTGCGAGCTGATTCGCTCTCTCTACCGAAAGGCCCTTTCAGATCCCCTTCAGTCAGCCTAGTTGCCAAGGCAACACTTCTTTTTTATAGACAGAACAGCCTATGAAACTAATGCTTATCTCACGGGCAGATAATTCACAGTTTGGTTGATGCTCACCAGAAAAGCCTTTTTACCACGCAGAGCTAGACAACGGGAGAGGATCTCGGGGGAATTAATCACAATTGCACCATCCGACTCAAGGAATCCCTCTGGATTTCCAACAAATGACGTATCTGACGGTGTGACAGTGGGACAGAAAATCACGTCCGCAGGAATGCAGCACTCACCAAATGCAGTCGGCACCAGTGTGTAGGTAATCGATGTACGGGAGGTGGTTATGGTCTCGAGACCAGCATGAGGTAGAAAAAACCATGCCGATGTTTAGCCAGGGAATGGTAACTCCTGCGGAAAAAGACAGACCACATTTGTTCTGCGCCATCCTGCGTGATACATCATGACCCAATTGTAGCTACGGTGTTGAACAAAAAAATAAATGTAAATAAACTGAATGTGCAGGAAAGCCAGCTGGTGGTGATTTAATGCAAATGCAAAAGACGTAGTCAATGTGGTCTTTGTTGCTCAGCCAATGTTTCCTTGCAAAATTTTACTCTTTCATACGTTATTGGAGCAGTTCAGGTTAAGTTACAGTCCTTAGACCTAAAGCAGGGATATTCGGGGCACGAGCTCCCCTCGTCAACCCCCCCAAGCACCCGCTGCCCCAGCCTCAATGTACGTCAGACCCAAGAGCGAGCGCCAAGGTTTACAGCCATCCTGTGAATGGAATAGCAGAACCTGGTCACTGCTTTACACATTCTCAACATGTAAAAAGGACCCATTGTCCTTATACTTACAATGGATGACTTTGTCAGTGTTTGATGAGACAGGGACTGTGCCAGGTGAAAACTGCAGCCCAGCGCACAAGGAAATGAGACGTAGACCTACTTAGTCTAAACTAGCTGCATTCAGATTCGGGTTGATATACACATGACACTCCCACTTCTGGCCGAGGCTGTTCTTTTCATCACATTTTCGTACAGGTTGAATGCGATTCCGGGCCTTGATGGCCACAATACTCCACAGCAGCCTATTGATGGCACTGTGAGATCAGCCAGTGATTTAAAACCCACCCTGTGCTTTGATGATAATGCAGCCCACCCATGAGTGAGGCTCAGATTTACATGAATACAGTCCCCGGCATCTACCTGCTTCCCAGCCAAAACACACATGGAGAAAAACTTGTACCTGATGTGTGTAGGAACAGTCGACACATGGGTTGGAATGATGCTTTTTCTCATTTTTCCTTTTTTATTAAAAGATTCACTGGCTACATTAAATAAATCATTACCCACTATGCCTGAGTAAACTCTTAAGAAGCCTGCTGCTACAGGAGAAGGTCAAGGTCTAGAAGGAGTACAGATGGGCTTTACCAGGCACAGCACCAAGGTCTAGGAGTACAGATGGGCTTTACCAGGCACAGCACCAAGGTCTAGAAGGAGTACAGATGGGCTTTACCAGGCACAGCACCAAGGTCTAGAAGGAGTACAGATGGGCTTTACCAGGCACAGCAC
>JAODJX010000136.1:19381222-19404697 GCA_026776945.1 Isichthys henryi
CTCCATTTTTTTTATTTTTTGTGTTTTTTCAAAAACTTGGGGCTCTTTTGTGGCCCCCGTTTCCCCCCGGGGCCCGTTGGGGGGGGGGGGGGGGGGGGGGGGGGCTCCAGGTTATGCTGGCTGTCTGTCACAGGTTTGTGCCCCCACTGAAAAAAAGCATCAGTCGGCCTTCCCTCCCCCGATGTGTGACTGAGTAAGGGAGAGACGTGGTTGGCTAGGGCCCAGAGTGGCACTACAGCTGGTGCCATAACAAAAAAATTAAAGGATGAAAAAAAGAGTAAATGAAAGAGGGAAAAAAATAACTACAGTATGGGCACTGAAGTATATGTGGGTGTACAAAGCAGCGTAGACAGGGAGGGCTGGGCTGGGCTGGGCTGGGGTGACATCATGTGTTGCCATAGCCCAGCCGCACGATGGTGGGAAGATTACAATGAGGCATCAGCAGCCGCGCAGCTTATAGGAGGATCCGGTGCAGGGATGGGGAAATTAACCCTTTAGGCGCAGGAGAGGAGACTACATGAGACTGCAAGCTGGCGGGGGAAGAGTGTGTCTGTGTGTGTGCACGCGCGTACGGGCCCTTCTCTCGTCACTCCCAGCGCACCGGCTCTTGCTTCATTTCAATCATTGCCGTGCGTACGCCCCCCCCAGCCTCGTTTAGTCTGTGGCCTCATTACATCCCCCTGATGTGCCTCCAGCTTTCTCGTCGGTTTTTACCCCTCTTCTAAAAGGAGACAAAAACAGAAACGAAAGGTCAACGCCATCAGTGATCTCCTGAGACGTTCAAAAGTAAACAGGAATGTGTTAATACCGGGAGTTTACCCAAAGGCAAAGTCACCCCGTGCCGTTAACAAGAGCACCTCTCGCTGTTTCTGACCCCTCCCAAGTCCCGCCCCCCCGCCCTAAGCTGGAGATCTTACTAACAATTTCCCACAGTGATCTGCAGCTTCTTTTCCAACTTGCTCGATTCATCTTCCGCCGGTTAACGGTATTAGTTGAAAATAAATCACACACTTTGGAAAAATCCAACACGTCATTGACCCGAGGGCTGGACTGCCAAAGGAAGAAGCTGATAGGGCGAATGAGAAAAGGCCCTGAGTGTTTATACTGTGAACACGCTGCTCGGTCTTATCAGTTTTCGGATCTGGCCGTGAGGGAGAAGCAGTGGCAGGACTGGTGATCCCATCACACGACAGCACTGCACTCTGGCACGATGCCTCTCCCCATCACAATGGGTCAGACCCTCAGGGGGGCTTCTTGCTTAACCAATGACGCAAACAATTTCAGCAGCTCTAACACTATGACTAAAATTAATTCCTGTGGGAGGCTTGGTTCCAGTAGTGCTGTAGTTAGTAATGGTCAGTTAGGGCAAAAGGTAAGAGGAGGAAAAAAAATCTACCAATGGGAATAAGAGATGATCTGTGGGCAGGAATATCAGGCCCTGCCAATCACCCACTGGATTGGTCCACTTCACATGGGTTACCTCATTGGTTACCAGGCAGTGACTGACAGCTAATGAACCCACCCCCCAGCACTAGGGAAACCCTTCCCATAACAGGTGGCTGCAGGCTGCTCCTAAGTGTCTAATGCCTCATTTCTACCAACGTGGAACCAGGACTTTTTCCCAATCCAGAACTTGTTCTGTGCAGTACCACAGCAAAAAACTGGCCTGAGGGGAAAAAAAAAACGCACCAGCACAGGCCACCACAGAAAAGTTGGAACCATAACATGAGCGAAAGTGGGACAGGCTGTTGAGTCCAAACCTTCCACATACTCAGAAAATTCAGTCTGTAACTGACATAGAAGATGGTGGCGCAGGAGGTAGTGCTGTCGTTCGGCAACCAGAGAGTTGCAGGTTCGAGCCCTGGTTCCTCCTGACCCCATCAAAGTGTCCTTGAGCAAGACACTGAACCCCAAATTGCTCCCGGTGAGCAGGTTTGCATGACAGCTTCCGCCACCGGTGTGTGAATGTGTGTGTGTGTGGATGGGTGAATGTGAGGCATAACATGTAAAGCGCTTTGAGTATTTGTAGGAGTAAAAAAGTGCTATATAAATGCAGTCCATTTACCATAGTTTAGTCTAATATCACCAGTGCCAGCTTATTAGTGACATAACGCTACATATTTTTTTTGTATTCTGTGGAAAATGGAAGATCGATTTGCTGGCCAGATTTAAAAATAGTTTATAAACATGTCACAGGTTAAAAAATTAAAATATTGTGGCGCCTGAGTGGAGATCATGAGGCAGACTCTAAAGTTCAGATATTAGCAGACTCTTATTGTGCGATTGTTAAAAGGACAATGGGAAAACAGCGAGCGAGAATAAACTCACTTACCTCAGCAACATTTTTTCAGGTCAGCAGCATACAAAAGAATACCTTTACTTTTTACTTGTTCTTTTTCAAAACCAGTGGAAACATGGGCAGGTTCTCAAAAGGCACCAAGCAAGAACCAGCCCAGCACCAGCACCAATACCGGCTCTATGTTGGTGGAAACAAGGCATAACTGGCCTGAACCTTACCATCTCGCTGCTTACCTGCTTGCGGAGCTCCTTGCTGGGCGTAGTATGGCGGAGGCTGGTGGCAGTGGCGGAGCCCCTAAGGGACCCCCCGCCAGGGTTAGCAGTGGAGGAGGCCAGGCTCTGCTCCTGACATCCTTCCAACTTGACGCCCTTCTCCTTCCCCAGCGTGGCCTCCTTGCCCCTCTGTCTGGGAGTGGAAGCCCTCTCCTCCATCGCTCTGCAGTGGCCATTGGCAACTGTGTGGAAGGAAGTAGAAGCATTCCACAGAGGCGATCAGCTAGACAGTGTGCGAGAAAATCAGCACACTCATGACTGCATGATTCTTACAGTGACAGGGGTTCACTGCTTACACTGTAGACCCCTATTATTCAAATCTCGGTCCTCAAGGTCCGAGCACTGATGGTTTTCCAACCTTCCTTTACCTGTGAGCCAGGTGTGAAGCCTCTGACCAATCAGAGTCAGTAATTATTAAACTAACAACCTGGGAGAACTGAAAAAATGGCCTGGATTTCGAATCAAGGTCCAGATTTGAAGAACCCTGCTGTAAACCAACAACATCATGGACACAATACAAACCATTATAAATAAAAGCTCATAAATTAACTTCAAGTACGGAGGGCAGTGCTTTTAACCCATTGGGGTCTCAGGCAATTTGGAGATGCCTTGACATGCTCTGACTTTTCTGTATCTGACAGTAGCACAAAACAATGATTCAGTGTGACCTATATTTTTTATTTCAGCACAAACACAGCTACAATAATATAGTAGCAGTATTTTTGCATGGCTTTATTTTCATGTTTTTTTTTTTTGAAAAGATACGTTTTGCAAATACAGATTTTAAAAACGTTCTAGAATATAAAAAATGACAAATTAGTCAATATCCAGCACACTTTGTAGGAATAAATCTTAGCTATGTAAATGCATTAAAGTCATCCACAAATTCCTTTCAGTTTAATAAATAGAGAGCTATTACTTAAGTATTGTCACTATTTCTGTTCAACTGTCTCTACCTTGGCAAACAGCTATGGTCAAGAATATGAATGAAATTCATCTGTGGAACTCCCCATACCCAAATCAGCCTGTCAATGGGCTTGTCTAATGTGGAATATTACTGTGAAATGAGTGAAAAACATACATCATTTGTAGTTTTTCTGCTTCTTGAAATCAAAAGGAAAGGTAAGTATAGCAGCTTTGGGAAATCAAGAACTATTTTAGCATGATTAAGAACAATCAGCTAGTTTTGTGTCAGTCTTTAAAACAATCTCTTCTTAAAACAATCCTCATCGCCATCACAAGCTTCACTGGAGGATGAATTAATTTCCACCACTGTCGGTAAATGACTGAACTTGCTGCAGAGTATCTTCAGCGGAACTCATCGTCGGCATATCAGGGTCAACAGGTAAGATGCAATGAGGAAACCTGTATGTTGATTATTCTAATAATTTCATATAAAAGTGGACATTTGTGTTTGAGAACAAAAACTTGGACTGGCCCAAGGGAGTCTGAGAACTGGATTAGGAACCACTGGAATAAGTTATTATGGAGAAATGGAATTATACTGGGTATTATTGCCTAGTTTGACCCCGAATGCTGTCTCTGGGGCTTGCTGGAGAACAAACGCACAGTTTAATAATGTTGCCCACAATAAATTTCTGTCCAGATAAACTGGCAAGTCAAACATCACATCATTCTGCTTCATTCTTTTGCTAGTTGAATGTAATGAACACTCCTATCCTCAAAGAAACAGAAAACCTCAAGTAATTTCATGTGACATTTTTATCTGGTTACATTCATACAGTACAAGATGTGATTATGTATCTGATGCGAATTTTTTATTTATTTGACAGGCGATTTTTTTATATCAAAGTTTTTTTTCAGAAAGCAGGATCAGACAGTGCAATGTGTTTGCAATTAGGAGCAATTAAGGGTTAAGAGCTCAATGGTGAAATCACTCCCTTAACTCTGATTTGAAGGGGCACCCTTCCGATTACAGGCACCGCATCCAATTTGCTGAGCCACACACTGGCCCCTACACTGGAAAAACCAGCTGTGCAGTGGCTGGCTGAGAGGGGATGCAGCAGGTAGCGTGTATTATTGTGACGATCAATGGTCCTAACATGCTTCGGATAAGGGTGGACAGTCAGGCCGTGTTCGTTATTACCGTGTTATCATGACATTAAGGCTGCTGCGGAGTGCTTAATGCTGCCGGTTGTAGCAGGTTCAAGGGCACTGGGAAGCGCTAGTCCTCCTGTAAGTAAAGTCGGCGGGCAGCGCCAGCAGTATATCGCACCACGGGGCTCTCTTAGGATGCCATGAAACATTGACACTCGGTGGAGGTCTTGAGCTCTTATTGATAAATAAAATGTCGCGCCAAGCACTAGTTACCCTTAATGATAACTAGCAATGGTAAGTTTATGCTTAACATGAAAGAGCATGAGGTTTTAGTGGATTTAAAAAAAATAAAAATAAAAATCAAGGTTGAAAACAGCCGAGAGCTCGACTCCCCATGTTATTTTTATAGAATCGGGGCAGCAGTACCATCGCAATCACATGTCATGCCCAGTGAGGACGGGTCCCACAGCAGCATTTTAAGGGATCCGAAATGACGACCCACCATACCGTGCTCGCTGACGGCGTGCCTTGTGGCTGGTTTGCCCTTGCGGACTGTTGCCTGGCAGGACGTGGAGGGAGTGGCGACGGCCTCCGGGGTCACATCTTCAGGTTCCTCCTCATCCTCCAGGCCGTCGTCGTCTCGAGGGCTCCCGAAGTACATCATGTTATTGGGCAAGGCCTCGGAGCCTGAGTGAATGGGGGGGCAGTGAGACACGTGGTGAGAAACAAACTCAGGTGAAGATGAGGGCCTTCGCCCTCCGATGAAGTCACTGCAACGTGACAATCGCTCTATAAACTCCGTAGTGCTTCAACTATGACCCTGCCCCCCCCCCCCAAAATGGAGGCTCAAAAACTAGAATGGATTGCATCTCCTTGTTCTATGCAAATTTAGAAAATGAACTCACTAATATTATTACTTTTTATTGTTTTTGTTTGATTTTATTGTTATTTTAATATTATATATTATTTTTCTTTGTATCACATAATTCTTTTTAAGCATGGCGGAAGAAACATTTCACCGCACACATGTACAATGGACAGTGGACAGTGGACGTTTACGTATGTGAAAAGTAAAACCAGAATTATGAAAGACGCTCCTCTGAGCACGAGCTCGTCGCTCTGCGTTTTCCTGCCGTGATGGAGCCTGAAAAAGCCACACATCACACGATATTAAATTTCTCAACAGCACAAGTGACAATGGGGCTGTGGAGAACAGTGATGCACGGTGGGGTAACCAACAGTGTGGGGGGGTTTGCAGTGACAAAACTCCGATGAAAACAATCCGCCGTATCCCTACAGCAACACGGTTACCGTCAATGCAGAGTCAGAGACAATTAAATGGCAAACAAATGCCTCATTGTTGCAGTAAATATAGCCCGTCATGACGCTTGGCCTTAAATGAAGTGTGGCTCTTGGCTTGTTGCGGATTGACTGGTGATAAAGCGTGTTTATATTGAGCTTGGCTTTAACGCATAAAACTTGAAAACAGGCATCTGGTGGCAGAATCAAGCGTTAACCAAAAATAAATTATTTGAATATTTCAGATTAAGAAGCACTTCTAAATAATAAAATGGTGTGTGATCAATATAATTACACATAATTAAGAAAGGAAAAAATAAAAAGAAGAGTTATAAGCGTTGATATTGGCTAAAATCATGCAGGTTACATCCAAAAGACAATAAATTATTTTGGGAGCGAAAGCCTCATCTTTGGAGAACTTCATGCCGATCAGTGAAACCTTTCCCAAAATCCACAAGGCTGTAATTCCTGTGTTTAATCATTGCAGGAGCATGACAGCAGAAATACAGCAGCTGGCCTGCTGACCCTTGGGGGGTCACAAAGTCTGCTGATAGAAGGTAAGCCATTCATGATAGAGATTATCCCCTTTACGGGCCCCCAAGGACATGCCGAGTAAAAGCCCCACGATGAACGGCTCATTTGAAGATCTCGGCGCTACTGGCCACACTTCCCTGAAGGCTGCCAAGCCCTCAGTGCCATGGGCACCAGCACTATACAGGACGCCTTAGGAAAGTGCTGCAAGGGTCAGCCGCTTCCAGCTGGGGGCAACCTCCAGGCACCTGGAGGGGCCTCGAGTACAGCAAGGGCGGCAGCTGCCAAGAGTGCGAGGGCTTAAAGCCTGTCTGGCACCTCCGAGGTGCTGCCAGGATGGGGTCCTTTCACTAGAGAAGGTTACAGGAATGGCTCAAACAAACAAGACAAAAATAGACCCCTAGAGAATTTTTTGGCTTCACCTGTAGAAACAGCAAACACTAAAAATGATATAAAAAAAAAAACACTTAAATTTGAAGCAAACAATTATTCCCTTTTTAATTGGTCTCTTTTAATACATTCTAAAATTCAAGGTTAATTGCCGCTTATATAATACACACTCAGGAATCTTAAAAAGAGCACAGAATAGTTTAACTTTCAATGAGCCAGGTATAGTAATCGGAAAATAAATGCGCAATGCACAATGTACTAAAGGTAGAATTAGTTTCATCGCAACTAATAAGCATTTAAATATTAAATGGTTAAAGCGAAGACTGACTTGTTTAAATTAATCACCATAATAAAATACCCCTCGGTGGCACATGATGAGGCTGCAGCCTTGATGACTCAAAAGTCACCTCTGTGTCTCTGTGTGGCGTTCCGGTGTGACGGGGGGGTCACAGCCAACAGTTTGGGGTAAACGCAATAATCAAGTCGAGCATGGACACCCAGTGCCTCTCCCTGCACGTCTCCACTCGGAGAAACCACTTGAGCTCTAAGGCTTAACGAGAAGCTCCACTCATCTACCGTGGGGCGTGAGTGGGGGGGGGGGACGACACAGCCTAACCAGGCACTGCCAAGGGAAGGGGTTAAAGAAGAAGAGGTGCAGTGAGCCAGAGAAATCTCGCTATGGACATGCTACATTATGTTCACCGACAATAAACCTTCAGTTTGGCAGTGAAAATCAAAATAACAAATGGGAAGGCAAATAAAACACAGAGAAGTATCGTTAAGATCAGATCGGCTACGTCTCTCGTTCTTTAGTGGACAAGAAGCCAACTCTGTGCTAGTTGTGTATGTTTATGTTTATTTTCAAGAGCATTTTATTGGCACAGCATTACTGACCACTTTTTACCGTAAGTGACGGAGCACCGAACGCGTCCAACAACACAAGCCTTTAAACAAAAACGCCAGAAGCCCACAAGAGGTCCCTCCAATGAACTGCCACAATTTTTATACCATGCCGAGAGCTCGTGAAATGCTTTTAAAAATAGATATCACAGGCCGGCTCCAAGAGCGATCTGCCAGCGCACACTGGATCGTGCTCCTAGCTGTGGGTCTCGTCTGTCTCCCACCGGCCTGCCATGGTCAGCTGCTCTGCGGAGAGTCTGTCCCTCCGCCCCCCGTTCTGCTGTGTGATAAGTCACGTCATGGCAGGAAAGCTGTAACTGGGCTCTGTCAGGCCCTATAATCCTTCCCGGCCCTAAAATAAGGGGCTGGTTGTTTCTGACATGTTTATTGTAGACCACGGGGTAAAGCCCAGCTGAGGAATAATTCAGGTCCTTGGCAACCTCCTGTCACCGCGAACCTGGGGAAGGAATCGGAGAACTTGGCTAGAACACAGCAACCAAAAACACCTGGAGCCAAGAGACCGGGGACCCAGCCAAGCAAAACCTAGCAGGCTTTTCCCAACCGCTCGGTTATGTAAGAAAACACACAAAGTAATGTAATTTAGCTTTAATTATCGGAAAACATGCACACCGGTTTCTTTTGACAATATACTGTGATGATGGACGTTAAGTGTCTGAGTTTTAAGCGGGGCCACGTGCCTCACTAATTAGGTGCAATAATACTTAACGTCTATAACAATGTCTCCCTGTTCATTTCACCTGGCGTCGGAATAAGCGACTGGCGTGTGACACCCCCCAGACAGTAGCGTATTGCACATCACGCATTCAATATTCACCCTAAGAATTCACCCTAAGAATCTTCCTTGTAACACTAGCCTTATTACACATATACATAGTGCATGGAAACTCTAGAATCTCTGCATACCTGCTTAGTATACAGTATATTCCATGATACATGTATGCTTTTTATGGCATATACATATATTGCTCATACATTCTGCCCCAAATATATTTATGTAAATATACCTATATTGTATACATCTCCATATATTTTTAATACCTAGAGTTTAATAGTATGTATGTATTTGTATGTCATGTACGAGTACGTATGCATATATTTTATTTTGCAATTTTTAATTACAGTACAGTCTGCTTAGTGTGTCACTGTACACTTCATGTAGATGTGACATAAAACTCTTGATTTGACTTTACTCATGTCAACTCCACATTACGTCCAAGGAGGGGTAGAGAATGTGAAAAATATCCTCCAATCTGCATCCTTAACATCTGCAAACCCATTAACCCGGTTAGTCCTCAACCAAAGAGTCGCAGCCAAATGTAATCAGGCAGCTCTCCGCCATCGAGCGGATCCTGAGAGGAGCTAATTTAATTTGGATTGGCCATCTTTCCTCCAGCTCAGAGACCATCTCTTTTGATGGGATAGGTGCAGGTCGGGTGCCAGGCTGCCCTCAGAGAATAACCATCAATGTGGCAGCTTGAACTACAAGCACTTCCCACAGTGAAATGGGAGACATCTAACAGCCCCCCCCCCCCGCCAACTTGAAGCTCTCTTTCCCATTTTCCATCACCTCCCGTTAACCCCTAGGACTAAGTGAGTGGCACGGCAGAAAGAACATCCCAAAACACAAACCTGAATGTAAAACCCAATGAAAGAGTCAGTCGCCAACAGCGATGAAAGCCCTCAGCTGTGATCAGGCAAGACTCCTGTTAATTAAGGTCATGACTCATAAGTGCAGCTCTCCCTTGTCTGCCCTCTAATCAAGTTAGTTGCGAGATAAGGAGGTGATGTCAGCTGGTATCCAATAGAGAAACATCACTATTATAGTGCTATTTGTGGACAGTAAATGTTACTACATATTGCATCATAAAATTCAGTAAATGTCCCTTCTGGCCCATGGGAGACTGAGCTCAGACGATGCCTTAAGCGCAACACCAACAGGGTTTCGGCAAATCCATCAGCGTTAGGTGATGGGAGAAAAGAAGGTAAGAGAAACTACACATAAGAAACATTTACGACGGACGGAGGGGGAAAAAAAAACAATTTTAGAATGAAACACATTGACTTTATCTGACTATGAAGCTGTCTGTAACATATAATATGTGCCTACAATTTTATCTTGACAAGTTCATTGTAAGTGTCAAGATAAAGAATGTACTGGACATCTACTACACGAGGGGTGTGTGCTCAGAGTTTAAGAGAAATGACAGTGATTTATTAATAAATCCTACAGCTGTCTGTTGTTTGTAAACTAGGAGTTTTGTTCTTTATCCACTGTAAACATTCACATACCAAATATACGGATATGTTTCAATATGCAGAACATGGCTGCGAGATGTAAATATTTAGTTTTATTATCAATAGTTGGTAGATAAAAAGGTCCATCCATCCATCCATCAAGCACGGAGAAAAAACTGCAGGCCGTCTACCAGGCTGAACCGCCGGCCACCATACTTCCAAAGCATTCCCATCTGGCACATGCTTCACTGCAAATCATTCCTTAAAAATGGAAAAAGAAAACCTGCCCATGGAAATATAATTAAGCCTTCCAGAGATCAGAGAAAAATGACCCATCTGTTCACATATCTTCTCTCAGTATAGTTACTGTAGTTAATGGAATTGAGGTCAATTGAGTGGAGCAAACCAACTATGTTCAAGAACAGGTCCGGCACAAGCGGATATATGCACACGGAAGCAATGTGCACGAGAAGCTGGGCAATCGAAGAGTGAAATACTCCGAAAGGGTGGATCTATACCCTGAGGGCACTTCATGCAGCCTGGTGAGCAACATTGCTATCAGAGGCTCCTTCAAGGACAACATTCGTCATTCGAGCCCTGCTAAAGTCCCCAAAGTGCCCGAATCAGAACGGCGTCATTCAGCCATAAGCCGAACATGTGCACTCCATAAGGAAAGGAAGCAGGAAGTCGCAGAGGTGGTGAGTCAGACTATTGGCTGCGGGGGACTCACCTCTCAGACACAGGAAGGTTAAGAAGTCCTCAGTCTTGGGCTTCCGTGTGGAGAGGTCACTTATCTGGCTTGCGGGGGTCGGCAGAGACACCTCCACCACCTTCACTGGGGTCATGCTGGGGGAGTTGGGCTGAGACTGGGCGAACTTCCTTTGTGCTTGCAGCCGTGGCCTGTGGAGAGTCATTACGATAAATCAAATTAATCATGTTAATTAACCGAAACATGGGGTGCACAGCAAGCCAGCAGACCAAACAACGATCTGGACCAAACTGGATAAACGTAGCCGAACATTAAAGGCTGAGCTTGACGAGCAGAAACACGTCTGCTTAAGAGTAACCGCTGTTGTGTACAACCTGAACCTGGCATCACACTCACACCAACAAGCTTTGCGACATTAGCCCCATTTGGCTTATAATTAGCTTGACATTAGTGTGACTCACTGACATTTCGCTTTTATCGAAGTAACTGCTGAATAAAAATGCTAAATGCATATCCTGAATTGTCTGCGCCCGGCCATTAATAAGAGGTACGCTTTTTGTAAGACAAGCTGGGCTTGGTCCCTGTGGTACACTTAGGGTTACCGCATAAAAAGCTTCTTGTCAATGCATGCATACCATTATTCATCATTTTAAAAGAGATTTGGTAATCCAATCGGTTTGATTTTTCATCCGGATGCTATACAATCCCCATGGTATTCTACAAAAACCACGTTTGAATCATTCTAAATTCCTTAAATTCCTCTTCCTGAAATGTTTTAGACATCCGGTGTATATTTGAAGTGTCTAACAGGTGCATTCCTCAAGCATGTACGTTTAGCATAAGGAAATGTCGACCACCCAGCCATTCATTTTAAATATCACTTGGTTATTTTTAAACATTTTCAACCAACTCCCCAGCATCCGCTAGAAGTGACTGATTTAATCTGAATATTAATGTACTGCAGGACTTTCCTCCTCACATGGCATAGACAATAACCCTAACGGACAACGTTATTTAATCGGTATGGTGAGCGGCAGCTGTTCTCAGGCACGTGCTCTAACTGCCAGCTTTCGATTCATGTCTGGTTGGCGAAATGTGATTAAGTTCTCTGTTAAACTCTGCCAGGGCCTTTGAAGCAGCTGACAGCTGATAAGGGTATTAAGAAAGTAGAGGTTCTGCAGTCTTTCCGGGGCCCAATTACTTAAGACAGTTGCTTCTCTTTAAGATCTTTCCTTCCTCTCTCAAAAAGATTTGCTTTTATTAGATCTGGGAGTGAAAAGGTGATGTGTTTCAACCATCACAACTTCATACTAACCCCAACCTTTGTAGTAATGTCCGAATGAGGGGTCAGAGAAGCTAGAAAATTACCATCTTCATCTTCGGTCATTTCCTTGATGACATCCTTGTGCCGGGATTTGTACTGTACCCTTGATTTCACCCTGGAGATCCTTATCCGTTCAATCAATAGATTTTCTTCAGAATAAATAAGACGAACTATCTGTTACAGAATACAATCTCTGATTCAATCAGAAACTTGTTACGTTGATTTCTCCGTTATTCTCCGAAAGCGGGCAGCATTATCGATTGGCTCGGACCCCGGGCGCGGCTGTCACAGCAGAACGTCTTTGTAATCTCAGGCTCCTGGCTCCAGTCCCACTTTCCGGACATCAAAAAGATGCTGTGTATTCTCAACGTCACCTTCATCGCTGCCTCACATTCGGAGAGTACGTGGTAACACAAGTTCATTGGCTGTTTGTCTATAAAAAACCCCAGTTCAAGACCCAATAAAAAACAATTCTAGGACAGAGATTTGCACCTCATTGACCTGACATCTAAGAGAGAGGGATCCTGTATTGCTGCACAGTATCCAACTAAGAGCCCATGGCCAGCTGGACTTGGTTCTGTAGGATTGCTGCACAGAAAGGCAAAGTTGTAGTGACTGTGAGATTCAGTCACATATTCATTTTGCAGTCTGTCGACTAACCTGAAAAATTATTACCACACATCTTTTTTGCTGGATAGCAGACAGTAATAATAGCCTATTAGCTGAGATGTGGGAATGTGAAAGTCATTCAATTTTTTTTGTACAGATCTCATTTCCTATCATGCTTAAGCTTTTACATATACATGATATAAGTTAGAGGTATAATTTCATTATTCTTCCAATAAGGCTTTTGCCTTAGCTGTAATTTCCCTACACCTCCGTGTTGTCCACCTGGGCTCATCAGCTATAATGCCCGATATCCGGATCACGAGCCATTCACGCCTGGATATCGCCGTGCCGATGGTCCGTGCCCTGTGGGCGAGCCGGATATTTCTCAATTGGGGCTTTAGCCACGCGTCGCTGCACAAATTGAGATATCCGTCTTGCTGCGCGGCTACAATAACGGGCCGCTTCCCGCTCATCGTCAGCGGGGTCTCGCAGGCGACAAAGAGATCGCGTTCTACAAGGCGCAGAGCACGCGGAACATCAAACGCGCACATTCACTGCAGCGTGGTCCCGAAGGAGACCCGTTATCACGGACAACAAAGACTGCGTTAAACCATGGCCGGGACTAATGTAGCGAGCCGTAGCGGGAGAGGTGGAGGACTTAAATGAGATCACCAGCCGGAGAGAAAACACAGCTAAACAGCCAAAAAGCCGACCCGTTAGCGTGGGAGAATATGATAGTTATGAGCAAGTAAAGATGGTCCTAATTACCGTTGCCTTATTTCTTAGCTGCCATCATGTTTTGTGTGTGCCTTCAAAGCAAATATAATAAAAAATAATAACAAAATAACCGATAAAACTTCCCAAACGGCTGTCATTAGCAGGACGCTCTTAAGTAATAAGGAGCCATGTTATGTACGAGTAATCCCCGAGTAATTACCGCCCTGTCAGTGTTCAGTAAAGCTGAAAGCCTCTTAGGCTGGGATTTAAGACAACAGCCACGATCGGACTGCATATAAAACACTACTGCTTCCACAAGCTTAATTTCACCGACAAAGCAAGCATCCTAAAGCAAATACACAGTGACGCTGCTATACAATAGAACATTTATTCTAAAAATAATCTCAATGGTCTGCCAGGACATTCTGCTTACATTAAATAAACATCTACTAAATAACAGACAATTCCATCAAATTAAACCTTACTTAATGACTACTGAATATATAAAGGGATGATTTTCTTATGAACGTTTCCATACATTTTTGAGAGGGTCATTTTCATATGGTCATTAGCCTATATAATGTGTATAATAATGAATTCAGCATTTCTTATATTTACTGGTCATATAGTAGACATTTTCAGTCTTCACAATATTTTCATAATGTCAACTTCCCTTGCTACAAACGTATCAGCCATCTTTGGCAGGAAGCAGACAGCGAAAACCTTGCCTCAAAGATAATTTTAAAATAAGAGAACAAAAATATTACAAGATGCCTAATATACATAAAGCATGCAAGGTTGGGACATTTCAGGAAAGCTGATGGCACTGAACACAGTATCTTCAATACATGTGGGCGTGTTAATGCCAACCGCAATGGAAAAGTACCTTAAAGTCGGGGTAAATTCCAAGCTTCGTTAGGGACTGACCTGTGTCAAGAGAATGAATATAATCATCTGAGTAACTGGAGCCCAGTGAAATGCCTTTTAGTCTCATCGCCACCTACTACTTCCCAAAAGTATAAATTTTTTATAAAGCGCACATATACACACACACACACACACACCTAAAGGTCACATGTTGTGTTTTGGTGTACCACTCAACGGAATACAGGGGTATAGTTTATCCAAGTCCGCAGATGCCAGGCTCCTCACTGTCAACCCGACACTCTCTGCTGCTGTGTTCCGAAAGGCCTCGTAATGCAAAACATGTCACAACCCCACTTCGCCATAAATCATAAATCATGGCATGAAAGGCGCGGGACTCCCTGTGCTTCGCTTGTTCCGCCCGCTCCTCTACGTGGTGGCTAGACGTTTTCATGCTAAGCCGCCCCCAGGCCATGCCAGTTCATCCCACGCGGCCGCGAAGCGAACAATGGCCTCGCTCAGCTTTCTCTCTCGCCAGAGACGCGGGGCCCGGCGTAACATGAGCGTTTCATCTCCACGAAATAGCCACCGTGCATAATTTACGGCCACTCCGTTCCAACGGTGTTAGCAAACAATGGACTCGCGACATGTCAAGTGGATGACAGCTGGTTACCATGGGCACACAGCGATCCCCCGCGGAACAGCCTTCCCTCTATTGTCCGCAAAAGGGGCACCGTGCGGGCGCCATTTAAGCATGCATGCAGAAGGCGTGCAAACAGCACGCGCTGTACGTACCGCAGCACATGGGCCGATTCACTACATTTGTAATCAGTTTTCAGAGTCAAAAATAACATCAAAACAATATATTGGCCCTACAGACTATATACCTGTAACACAATCTGTTATGAGAAAGCTCACTTTAAGCAGTTTAAAAGATTCCTCCGTACCCAAAACGTGAGACAAGAAAGTTGACAGCTGGATCGTGTTAAATGCTGATGATCAGTCTCAAGGTAAGTTAATTGTATTTCGCATGTACCAGTAACAAGGGGGATGGGAGTTTGCCAAGCAAATGCCAGTGTATCCAAATAAAAAATAGCAATAAAAAACATGCATAGCAAGGAGGAAAACAACACCTTGTCTCTTGCTACGCTTGATGTAATTATTCCGCATAGCACTTTTTTTTCTGAGTGTCACGGGCGTATTAGAGATACTCGACATCTCTGTGCAGAGACACAGCTGACTAATGCTGTGTGTAAGCAACTGCTGCAGCGCTGGCAAGGAAATAAATAACGACAGAAACTGGAAAGAAAACGTGATTGTCTTTTCTAACACAGCTGAAGCTTCATTTATGCTCAAATATGGAAGATCAGTATGGCGCTCAATCAGGCCAAATGAAGAGGTTCCCAGTACCAGGCAAGCCTGACAGTAACGTGTTAAATGGACCACCTAAATTTGTGTTTTACTGAAAACTAAGCACTGCTAATTTGAATAATTGAAGCATCACTGTCCATTCTGAGTATCAAAAGCGACCCAAATATACTAATATGACTTCACGCTCATTTTCAGCTAGAACGAGATTCTACTTATTTCCACGTTGTGGTTTTTATAAAGTAACAACTAAGTATAATTATCTGAAAACGAGCTGTACCACCGAAAGCAAGATTACCCCCAGAGAGAAGCCTAAGTCTACAGAGGAGGTCTGGAGCCTAGCAGAAGGCAGGCAGCTCCAGTCACCTCAGGCATGTTCACAGTCCAGGCTGGAGAATCACAGGGCTGCAGCTCAGCACCCAACTGTGTTTGCCCAGCAACAGCGATGACAAATGGAGGATTTCCAGCAATGTTACTGTCAGGGTGAGCAGCTCGTGGGATGACTTTCATCCATGCATATTTAACTGTTACAATTCTTACATTGTCAAAGTAAATGAAGTATCGCTGAGTTAACGTTCTTTAATCAAAGAGAAAAATGTAGAGCTTCCTCTTGTGAGCTGAAGAATATTAAATAAAAGATAAAAGTAAAAACTGCCTAGCCAAAGGTTAACTTTCATCCATGTTGGAGGCACATATCTGATGGCGTACAAAGTACAAACTAATGCAAAAAAGGTCAGCCTTAGCCACAGTAAAAATAATGTAATTTTACTCAGAACTCATTCTATTAATGTGTGTTTGGCGGGCATAAAATTAAGTAAATTTTTCTTGGGTGCTATCTGTTTTCTGTCTGGAGCCTGAAACAGGACTTAAATATTCCTTCTGATGACTTCCTGTTTAAGCAGCCGATCAGCAGGCTTGAATTTTCCATAAGGTTTGACCAAAATGCCCCCAGTCTCATAAAAGAAATTCAAAGATAATCAACTGCAATAAACTGGAAAAAGAGCAATAAAGTGAAAAAGATCGCATGCAAAATGCGGCCTAGCTGGTTGCAGACCCACTGATGAAACAGATTAGCGTTCACACCCAGGAAACACTTCACTCACTTTACTGAGGTTTCCAAACTAATGAAGGAAAGTCAGATATGCCGACTCTTCCAGAAAATCTTGTTTTATTCAGGCATCTAGAATGCACTCCCACAGCTGCATGCCACTGTTTCAAAGCATGGAGGACCAGATGCTATCTCAGCCTTTACAGCATAACTGTAATTTTGTGACCTGAATTGTAGGTATATTAGGTTATGTAATGATCACACTAATCTGTTACATAACTTGGTGAATGCACTTTAAAATCACTGTTAAATGGCTGAAACTCTTACCAGTCTTGTAATTGTACCCTTACGTCTGTTATCAGCTCTGGGCCACAATAAAACAGCGTGATGCACAAATCCTTTTAAATGTCATTTAGTGATGTCATATGTGTGAGTTACCACATCTTCGGCTTTATAAGGACTGTGTTGTAAAGATTCAGCAGTCCTCTGCTACCTTGTAACAATAATGTCATTGAAAGGGGGAGCTTTTAGGTTTGAGATTTAATTAACACTGTTTTTCTTGCTCCCAGGGTCCTAGTGATGGTATAAGGGAGACATTGCACAAAGTATATGCTAAATTGCTATTGTGGAGGTCAGAAGACCATCAAAATGACCAGTATAACCCACATTTTTTTCTAATCCCGGTATAAAAAACACCACTTACTAAATATCAATTAGAAATGTCCTGATGTTCTGGGACATTTGGTTAAACGTGTACCTGTGATTCCCCATTGATTATTTTTTCCAGTTAGCGGTCACCTCTAGTGATACAGCATCTCGCAAAATTCCACCTAACACAGCCTTCCTCTTTCATCTTTTCTTTGTGACACATTACTGCCACATCCAACACTATTAATTTAGTGTAACATTCAATGACAATGGCCAAGATGAAGAAAGTAATGCATGAGTAAGTAAAACAAATGGACAGGAGCGGTACAGACATCGGTGTCACCCCTCAGCTCCCGGAAACATTCCGGGGCCTTCTCCACTAGGATAACCAAATGCATGGTGTTTCAGGTCACGTCCTACACGCCAGCTGGGGATGAGGAATTCAAGAAACGGAGAGTTTTTTGTTCACCTTTGTGGGTCTGTTGACAGTTTCTGCTATGATTTGGGGGGGGGGGAGCTTGCTTTTGAGTGGGGCTGGCCTGCTCAGCGCAGAGCAGCACAAGAAAGGGATTTAGAAGAGCTGAGTGCCAAGAACTCGCAATCAGCTGTTTAAAATTCCCTTCCGAGCGAAACACTTCCAGATGTTGCATATGTTGCCGATTACCTCCCTCCCATAGCACACAGGGCTACCAGAGGACACTTACTGCCTTAGTGCCCGGCATGCGTGTGCTTTACAGGCACAGACAGCTCTACAAAACAGCGTGACAGGTTGCCAGTGGGGTGGGTGGGTAGGTGGGAAGGGGTCACCATTCCGGTGAAATGAGAGCTCGACAGCTAACGAGATGAGCAAAACGACATGCTGGCGAATCGATTTCCTAAATGACACAGGCGGTGTCAGACTTGGACACTGGCACACACAAGATAACCCGAAAACACTTGCGGAACAGGATATACAACAGAGCGCCAGAGAGACGAGCTAAGATGACTTTCTTGGAAAATCTGTACTTCTTCAAAGATGAGGCTTCCCCAGAGAGGATCCCCTTCCGGTTTACCAAGAATCTCACTGAGGAATTTACGAGAGAGCAGTCCTCTTACACAAACTGTGTTGTAATGCACATGATTTTACATATCCAGGGACTGAAAAAAATGCTGATGGACAATTTGTGTAAGGGACAGTACCAGTTTCACAGACCTTCTACTGCTCTTAAAACACTTATAATACTTTCTCCAGCATTCCAGAAATGAGACCCCTTTTCTCCCTTACTCAGGACTCCTCCAATGTAAGACTTCTCTAGAAGCACTACCTGCCTGCTGATGCTTAACCCCTGACCTCAGACTCCACTCTTCAGTTCCTTGACAGCTTGGAAGACACTCTATAACACACTTCACTACCCTGCATGACTCACTGTTTCCTTTTATACGGTAATGAATGAACTTTGTTACACTGCAATGGAAAGACAGACTGCTGCAAGGTCACCGAAAACCCATTTGGGAGAACTCAAACAAAGCTGGAAGCCACAGAGGCCATTTTGGTCACTGTCCTGCTGCCACCATCCTGGGGACATGCCTGGCATGGGGTGCCCAGTGTGGGCTAAGTACTGCCATCTGGGCATGACGGGAGGAGGGCTGTCACGGCTCAGATGGCAGCAGCACACAGGCCAGAGCCGAGATGAGCCAGGACCTTGTGGAAGAAGGGAAACAGGGCTGAACCAGGACAAACGGGGGAGGGAGGGAGCAGGACTTAATACTTGCTGCTGTAAACCCTCTTCTCCTCATACCCAGGTGTCAAAACAAATGTTTAAATTCTATCACAAATGCAAGCCATGGTGCTTATGGTCTCTCTCAGCAAAAAGACTATGAATGATATGTTTCTTTTGGTGGAATTCTTAAGGCTCAGCTTAGCTCTATTTAGCTTTATATCTATCAGACCAAAGTGTAAATACTACTCCTCTATATGGAAGGACTTGAGCATGTGGCACTAATCACTGCCTATCTGCAGAGCTTACTGCTCAAGGGCCGGGGATTGTGTTCCTGGGTCTTGTGTGATTTGTTGTGACTTACAGTCTAACCCGCTAACATCTAAAAACATCTCATGCAACACATCAAATGACAGAAGAAATAAGGAGTCAGTAAGCAAGACTCCACAGATGTAAACAGACAGACAAAAAAGAAGTTTGGTTGTTATCACTGGTGTACATCCCTCATTTAGTCATAATACATACTGGTTTCTGTCAACCAATCAGCTATCAGCAGCCAATTAAAGAGACAGCATGAAGGTGTCTCATTCTTTTGTTTTGGTTTGAGAATAGGCGGGTGAAGCTTAGTCCCAGAGCAGCTCTAGCCTTCATGGCAACAGAGGCCATTGGTCAGATGCTTCATCACATGACTTGCAGGGGCTTCTTCCCATCTCCTCTATCACAGATCTTTATGCCAGGGCACTGACCCCAGCATACATTTGGCTGGTCTACCTGTTATGTCCAGTTGGTCTGGGTTTAGGCAACCTTCCACACAGTGTCACGCATGCAAACACATACACACTGACGCACACATCTGCACTTCCTTCTGTGAGAGGGCTACTCTCCACCCCAAAAATCATACCTGCCAACACTCCTGTTATTCTGCCGTGTTTCTCCCACATTTCAGGACAATCTCCCAGCACCTGTTTTGTTCTTTCTCCCGGGAAACTCCCATAATTCGCGTGGCCCTCAAAATTAATTAAGAATAATCATCATATACGGTTCCATAAGTTTTGTACGCTTGTCTGATGTTATTCAAGTTGCAAGATCATCCATGACACACAATCTATATAGACAATCCACATACTATATTCACCCATCTGTCATCACAACTTGGCAACCCACAGCCCTATTCAAGGGGTTGTGTGCAGCTACTCCCTAACTTAGCTAGCTGAATGAATTAACTAGCTAACTTTGCCACAACAAAAATAGAAATGAAAATACAGTCGTGTGTCGAGTTACGCCTGATCGAGTTGCTTCCAATCACATTTATGTCTGAGTTTATTCGTAAATAATGTACCCCATCAAGAGCCACCTGAAAGCAGACATAGCAGGACGTTAGCGACTGTATCGCTTAGTGTAACAGGTGCGGGAGACTGGGCAGTACCACCAGCCGTATAATGACCCGCTGTCCATATCTAACTTCTAATGTAGTATGCTTACAAGTATGGATATGAGACAGACTGATATAATATCGAAATACACCCAAACTGAATTGCATCTGGTGGTCCCGGTCCCAGGGTCGACACAAGACTGTACATTGGTGCTTGCGGTTCACGAACGCTGTGGTCTACGAACAATTTGGTTTGTGACCAAAAATTTCGTGAAAAAAATGCATCGGTTCGCGTACAAAATTTAGTTGATGAACAGATTCCTGGACCAGATTCCTTTTTATACTAGTGTAGCAGCGGCGGGGCGCATATCCCAGCATGCCCCGCGTGCAAATGTAATAGAAGGATCAGAACAGGCACCCAACGAGCAATGAACCCAAATAAACAAACGGGAAACACAAGGTTGTAAGACGCCTGACTGCAAAATGCACATACGGTGGAAGGTTTACACACTTTAAATACACGCGAGGATCGGACCAGGTACATACAAGACACGGGCAAATAAACGCGGGACAGTATGGAAATGCAACCATTAACATCAACAATAATACAAGGGTAAAGGACTGTTAAAGATCGTGGTTTCCTCGGCAAGCGAGTTTCCATCTATCTCTCTGCTCCAGCGATGCATCAGTCCGCCCATCGCCACACTATATTGTGTTTTTCTTTATAAAAACCAGAAAATTAATTAACAAAAATTATTATTTGGTAGGCTTGTGAATGAATTAATCGAATTTCAATGCTTTCTTATGGGGAAATTTGCCTTGGTTCGCGTACAAATAGGTTCGCAACCACTTTCCTGGAACGGACTGTGTTCGTGAACTGGAGGCACCACTGCATAAAGATATTTGGTTATTTAAATGGTAAATGGACTGCATTTATATAGCGCTTTTCTACTCCTCCGAGCACTCAAAGCGCTTTACATTTTATGCCTCACATTCACCCATTCATACACAGGTGGCAGAGGCTGCCATGCAAGGCGCCAACCTGCACACCGGGAGCAATTTAGGGTTCAGTGTCTTGCTCAAGAACACTTTGATGGGGTCTGGAGGAACTAGGGCTCGAACCTGTAATCCTCCGGTTGCCGAACGATAGCACTACCTCCTGCTCCACCATCTTCCCCACAAGTATTTACTTACTCGTTTATCCTTATTTATTATTTTTTTGTTTGCTTGCTTGCTTGTCCACCACCCCACCCCCATATTTTGAAATTTAAATGTTGGCAGGCTTGCCAAGAACACTACAGAAAAGATAAAAACTCACTACAAACTGAATTTTAATGAAGGGTATGAGGTTGCTAAAAATACATTCCTTTTTCAAAAGTATCCGTCTTTGTAGAAAAAAAACGATAGTTTAGCCTCATAAAGATAGCAAACCAGAGATGCATATGGATGAAAATGTTCCACTACTTGTTTGCGGTCCCGGACAAGAATAATAAAAAAATTAAACGTGCAATAAAGGCAATCTCCTTCGATGGATACCATCACTGGAGCTGAACAAACCAGTGTTTTCCCTCATAAATGCACTAAAGTATGCAGGCTAAAATGAAGACCTATGGCATTCGGTCGTACCACAGAGATCTTAGCTTTCCTGTTTTGTAGCGTCATTTCGCATAACTGCCAAAAACCTAAACGCAACAATGTACGGCAGAGTTCAGCAAACGGGCATGTTGAATGCAGACTTACTCTTGCTCCTATCGCTGTTATGCAATACGCAGACTGAACTGGGAAAAATGCAGCCCGATAAGGTCTTTATTTCACACTGACATATTTTGTATAATGGGTCCTATCAGGAAATGAAATGAAGTATTACAGCATGCTGAACAGGCTAAATGTGAAACTCGAGTTTTGATCAGCTCGAGCTGGTTATTGATTCAAACTTGCCAAAACACAGATAAAACTACTTGAGAAACTTCACATCAGATAGACATATAGCAATACAGCAGTTATGCGAATTCAGAATCCTTCCAGCTCTCTCCCTGCAAAAGATAACGTGGTTTAAGTGTACTCTCCCTAGCCTCTCGGCCCAATTTCCTTTGATCTCCCCCACTAAACGAGAACACAGGGAGACCTCGTTCTCCTCCTGTTTTGGCAGCTGGCTTTGGTTTTGGTGTTTGACTCTACCTGGCCTCCCCACCCTGAAAAAATCTAAAACAAAATTTCCATGGTCTCGGCATCCAAAGTTGGACCCAAAGCTCAGTGCTTCTTGGTTGGCTGAGATACCCAGTCCCAACACAGCAGCAGTGTCTAAAACAACTCTGCTGCCAAGAGAAAATGGGTAAGAAAACCACACTAAGGCCAACAGGTCTGAGCTTCCCTCTGCGCTGGCGGCGAGCATCTGCCACTGACACAAGCTGCACTGCTGTGATTCTTACAGAAGATGGCTGTCACTCTGGGGAATGTGACAGTCTGCAGCCCAGGCAAACCCAAGAACGCACCTTTTCTTTGTACTGCTATGTACATGGCTCAGCAGTGCAACACAACAGCACAGCAACTAAAACAAATGTAACAGAAATCGCCTCCACAAAACAATAGGCAATAAAGTACGGACACAGCCCCTCAGTGAATACAGCACCTACTGTTGTTTTTGAATGGGCAGCGCAAACTTCTTATATGCCTGTGTGAGGTACTGATTATCGGCATCAAGCGATTTCGGTTCTACCGACACGTCTACAGTGTCTCCGGGGCTCCGCAGATCGGCTAAATTACTTCTCTGGCTCCTCCATGTCAAATAAACATTAACTGAGAACCATGGTTAGCTTTTCATACCATCACATACTATATCAAGTACAGAGCAGAGAAGTACCTCTGAAACAATAATTAATGTTCCAGGAGTCTCTCTCTCTCTCAGAAGAAAAAATAATAAATCAATTAATCTAAAGAGTGCTAAGAAAGATAAGAGTAATATTGTACGAGAACGTGGATATAATTATTTTTTTTCCATGTTCCTGAATTTTTATATAACCATTCTGGAAATCATCTTGCGAGGGGGGGGGGGGGGGGGGGGGGGGGGGGGGGGGGGGGGGGGGGGGGGGGGGGGGGGGGGGGGGGGGGGGGGGG
>JAODJX010000136.1:19431835-19443085 GCA_026776945.1 Isichthys henryi
ATTGCTTCCGGGAAAGGCTCCGGACCCCCCGCAACCCAGTAGGATAAGCGGTTTGGAAAATGGATGGATGGATGGATATAATATATCAAATAATTTTCCTACTCATGCCAACAGAGGGCTGATGTTAATCACTAACATTTAAACAATATTGATTACTGATTTAAATTAAATGGGTCATTCTTTTTGTCGGTCTTCGAATTTTCTTGAAATGTACAGGAATTTCTTCGAATTCTTGTACAGGAGTAACAAGCAAAGTAAAACAAATTAAACTAGTTAAGATAATAAAAATAGGGCTGGAATGGCCTTTGAATTCATAAACTTATACGTAAACATTTTAAAGATTTCTCTTGTGATTAACAAATTATTCATGTACTACTACTGTGAGAGGAACACGTAGCACAGACCAGTGTCCTTCAGCAAAGGTCGTGATGTTTCCTTTGCGAGGCCAAACTGGCGAGAGCCAGAGTTTCCAGAACCTTTATATACTAATGGTAATGGACATATTAAAAAACGGTAGCAGAGATGAGGTCAGATACCATTCTATTCTTGTTTTTTCTCCACCCAGCAATGATAATATAGATTAAAACCAAGAAACCACGTCCAGACAAGCAAGTCTAACCTGTCAAACACAATTTAAAAACCATTAAAGTAAAACATCACTCTTTAAACATGTTTATTTTTCTCTTTTTTTCATTTCCAAGCATGTGTCCAGCCGACATTAAAAATGTGCAGAGGAAATCGCACAGGCTGGATGGCGCGAAGCTTGGGCCCATCTGTCAGGCGCACGCCGGGGCCCAAGACGGCACTTCTTTTCATCATTTCTCAGTAGCTTTTGTCAAACCTGTAATTGGCGCTTCAAGACAGGAAGAATGGATGTGAAAGAGAATCGGGAACACTGCTCTCCGGGGAATATCTTGTTCGCTAACTATTACAGCATCCCGGGTATCCTTGCAAGACGGACAATAAACCATTTCAATTCCTGCTACTCAGCGCTGACCATGTTGCGATCCTTCCTATAATACTTCCCTTTGGCAATGTTAGCTCTCTCTTACAGATGTATATTGTAATGCAATAATCTTTCAAAAATGGCAAACAGCAAACAAGTGAACTGAAGATTTAGACACCCCCTCAAATTGGGAACCATTACAATCTTGCCAAGATGATGTAGCTCAAAAAGTCACATGAAGTCTCTGGCAAATCTGGATTCCAAGACACACAAGATACACAATAGCCTAATCGTATGATGTCATGCATGACATTTAACAGGACTGTATAGACAGAAGAACTCATTCATTTCGTTATAATCACATCTAAACCAGGCTTGTTCTTGGTCAGATATTTATAGGACCAGGATAGTTCAAATTGCCATCAGTCTGTGGATAGCATTCAGTGCCATAAGACTTGATTCCATGAACTTAATGCAACATTTAAGTTCATTCTCTCCAAGCGGAAAGTAGCTGGCATCAGGAACATCTGTGCAATTCACACAATGATGTGCGCTGCCAAGGTAAATTCTGTAAAAGTTATTTTAAAGATCCCCCACATGTAACTTAAGCAAGAACTTATTTAAACATACACGCTTATGAAAGGGATTCTGTTTTCACAGTAATAACCCCCCCCCCCCAAGGCAATCCGAAATCCACGGCAGGCGGCAGCGAAGCAGGGAGTTGGAGGGATGTTTTCCCCAGGAAGATGCCCCCCATTTGTCTGCATACCGCTTACGACTCTGCTGGATCCCCCCCCCCCCAAAGAGTCGGGGTCCATTTCGCTAAACTCTGCATGACAAACGAATGGATTTCCCGTTACCTAATGCTAGCTCCCATGTGCTTGCGAAATAACCAATGATGTCACAGCATTTTGGTGAAGTGTTTCTACAGACAGAGAGTGAAACGGAACAAAGCGCGACAAGACAAGGGATCTCCATGGGTCACTGTAATCAAAGCATGCTAAGTGGATTCAATGATATCCATTATTTCATAACTACCGTCCCTCAGACACGGAAACTTTAAACAGCCCAAGCTACCTGAATGAACAGACAGGCAACATGAACAAACAGGGGCTTCTGTAGGAGTGCAGAATGAATCTTAAAGCCTTAACTTTGACCTCCAAAAACTGCATCTAAAATGTGCAAAGCAATACATGGCAGCCAATAAAAAAAAACTGTTAGCATTTTCAGTTGAACCTATAAATATCCTGTTCTGTCCTGCCTTGCATTTTCCCTGCCCTGTATGTGCATACTGTAAATTTGGGACTTTGGCAGGAACTTTCATTTCACAGTGACACACAGCTGAAAGAATTAGTCATTGCTAGGCCTTGAGGAGGGGGTGCTAAAGCTTTCTTCAATCAGGATGCACAGTGAAGCAGTGCTACACTAAGCAGCGCTGATCTGCTCTCTCAACACAGCACAGAAAACACATTCAGACGTTCGCCGACAAGCACCCCTCCCTGAGGCCACGTCTGCTGGCATTGCACACGTCATTTGCTTGGGGGTGCTAACTTCAAAGTTCAAAGAAAGGCACCTTTGACCCGACACCACCGAAGCCCGGTCTAATTAGAGGGAAGCTGTGAGCTCAGTGCCCATCCTCCAACTGTCATGCAAGTAAGTGGCACACAGATACAGCATTTGTCCACGTCCCTTTGGCAGTATTGTCATTCCTTGCCATGCATACCTCACTGTAAGGGATGCACACTCATCCGCCCCCCAGAGATGAATGGGGGATGTGACTATGTCAGGAAGGAACTGACGGGAGACACTCAATAATTTACATTCATTGCTTTTTTCCCCCGTGTACATCCCTGTTATTCTCTCTAATTTCCCCACAGGATTCAACACAAAAGAATCCATAAAATAATCCCCACCTACTACTGTCTCCAGCAGGTACACAAGGACGCATGACTGCAACATTTGTAATAAGCAGCAGCACTGAACTGGCCCCACCAGCAGACTGAAAACACCCACTCTCCATCACCTACACCAGTCTCTCCGCTTTGCCTAGCATGACACAGGAGGTGAATCAGCAAAGGAACCACTTTTTTTTTCTTTTGAATAATTTTGAAATACCGACCTGCTTCTAAAGCTTCCTGGGATGTCAGAAATGCGGCGCCGGATTTTGAACACATAATTTTCTCCCACCCTTACATACCAACACCCTTATCCTTCCGTGCGAAAACTCACAATTTCACACACTTCGAATGGCGACGGCATCCACTCTGTAGACGCTGCGGGATCTGCCTTCTGGTAAACGAACACTCTTTTATTAGCTCGTTCCCCACTCAGTCAGGGCAACAATAAAAAAAGCCTGCATCACAATTCTTTGGCGTCGGCAGGGGAAAGGGGCGTCTGAGAGGAATGCATTACCGGGCCGGACTGTTTGATGCCTTAATGATGGAGCACCCTGTCCTTTCATCCTGGATGGATTACTCAATCAGCCAGAGTGAATCGCTGGGCTGCCGCTATGATTGCATTTGCTTAACACAGTGCTGAATTACAGAAATTATTACATGCCATTTAATGGCAGGGACAGGCTGCGTTTTTCCACTCTCCTCTCACAGACCGTGCCATTACATATGACGAAAAAAACAATTTGCGATTATTTTTCCTCATCTCATCTGGCAACTTCAGAAAATCGAGCGACACCATTTTGAGTGTAACAGTGTTCCCTCTCATCTAATGACCAGCTCGGTACACCTGGTTCCTGTAGGCAGGCTGTACTCATGGACTGGCCCGAATGGACTGAGGTAGGCCTCTTGTGCTGTGTTTTGTTTCTGGACCTCATTCTGACTTTGGGCCTTCCGCGTGGCTTTCTTTCGAAAGGGATGCCCATTTGTGTGCCCTTATCCTGGCCTGTATTCATAGTGCACTGATAAACTCTCCATTCCCACAAGCAGACTCGGAGCGCATTTGAGGTATGGCTGCCCTGGCACATTGGGGGGACCAATACTTTACAGGGGCCTTTGAATTCATAAACCTATACATAAAATTAAATGGAAAATTGGGCAGTGACATTTCGTCAGTGCGTCCAGAATTTCTAGCTACACCCCTGTGTCAGTAAGCTTAGCCTATCTTCGGCAATTAAAGTATATACTGCACATTCTTTTTCGTTACCCAGAAGCCCTTAAATTGGATTATCGTTTTTAATTTGAGTTCACAACTTTTACATTCTCTATCACGCATTAAACATTAACATTTATTTAAAATATTTGCACAATTTATTTACAGTGGTACCCTGAAACATGAACTTAAGGCTGGTTGAGTTGCAATTTATTCAAGGTCCAAGTCAAATTTCCCCATAAGAAATAATGTAAATAAATTTTATCTGTTCCACATCCCAAAATGATTGCCTATTTAAACTCATCTATCTAGCTAATTAATGATAAAATCATTAACAATCAATATAAAACTAACAAACACATGAAAAAGCAAAACATGAAATAAAGGACAATCCCACACTCCAGAGCAAGAGCAGACACACATGCACCACCTTCAAGTCTCACTATAATGTCCTTTTTAAGTTCTACAGTTACTCTCACTACTTTCCTCTTCAGTTTGCTGGTATCACTGCTCACTTTCTTAGGGGGCATGATTACTGTATCACTAAATGTACTGTACATAAGGCATAAAAAAATTCACACCGTACACAGGAACAGAGGTTTTGCATGTCAGACTCAGTGGAGTGACACCGTGAGACTGACACGGATTCATAAGCATCAGCAGCCCAGTAGGTCCATTTGCATCCATTTCAGCCCAGCAGAGACACATCTGAATCCATATAAGTTTTAGCAGGTCGGTTTTGTTTTGTTCTGCGTTTTCAGTCAAGCTGCAGCTAGATTTTTCTCAACCGACCCATTCGAGGTCATAATTGGTACAGCTAAACACGTCTCGACCCTTGTCGAGATTAAGCAGGAACGGTCAAGTTCCAAGATTTTGGTAAAAAAAAATTCAACAGACCTGTTTGATGTCAGAGTTGAGTGGCATTTGAGTTCCAAGGTTGTTCTGCATTTGTCTGTTTGTTTGTTTACACAAAGCCCTCATAATACTTTACAAGCTAGCTCATCATTAAGCGCAGAAGGTGGATAAAATAACAAAAATGCCACCGGATGTTTTACTACATCATGATTACAAATGCAGCTACAAAGATGAGTAATATTCTGTAGAATGCTAAGTAACATTATGTGTCAGCTGTAAAAGAGATTTTCATATGTGAACTTTCTAAATAGCATGAGGCAATAAGCAGAGTAACAAAGAGGCCAAATATTCAGTGTCTCACTGAAGTGTTCCAGTCACAAAAAGTGCTTCATTATTATTTATCAGAGGAAAAGTCCTAAAATAATGACAATAGATGCGTGGCACACACGAGGATCGGATGAGCCGCGCATGACAATGCCAAAGATGGAGAAACAAAGAACAGGTGGTTTCTGTTCAAAGCTCCCTAACAAATATTTGTCAAGACAGCTGTTAAACACCACAAAGGTACAATTATCACAGAATTGAATCACCACACGTGACTCAGTCTCAACAAAAACTTTACATTATGAGGTCTGCAAAGCTAGAATTAATGGTAGTGCTGCCATAGAGCAAATACTTCAAGTCCATTACACAAAGATACATACCACGCAGCAAGGAGCACAAACCCAGAAACCCGTTGCAACTGATAAAAGTATAATTCTCTATTTCACCATTTTTCCTGCATCTGGGGTTAGTGTTTGACTTAAGTCAAAGGATCCCTTCAAACCACAATGGAGGACAATGCAATGTTACAGGCAGCCATCCCGCGGGAGTCATTAAGTCTGAAGACTGCGTTGCATGGATGCATGTTGGCCAGGAACATGAGGCCATTTTACAGAACTCAGTGCACCCTATGGTGTAAATATTGTTCCCTCATGATAGTACCATACCCAAGATGATAATGCCCCCATACACAGTGCTAAACAAATTCAAGAGTGGCTTCATGAATATGGGGGTGTTTTGTGACAATATTGAATAAATAAATATGATTATTTAATCATTTTAACTGTTATTTCAATTACTATTGATAAATGTTATTTAAATGATTATTTAGCCCTATGATGGGCTACCCCCCCCTCCTGGGTTGTTCCCTGCCTCATGCCTATAGCTTCCTGGATAGGCTCTGGACCCCCCGTGACCCAGTAGGATAAGCAGTTTGGACAATGGATGGATGGGATGATTATTTAAACAATCGTTTGAATTGCTGATTAAATGCCAATTTACATGACACCAGCAACCATTAAAATTATCTGTCAAAGTTACCCATCACTCAGTGGGTGGGCTCTAAACAAAACAAAACATCTGATTGGTTACATTACAAAATAAGTCAACAGATCGATCTCACGATTCGATTCTCATTTATAACCACATTTTGTCTGTTCCCTACTGGGGCTGTATACATCCTAACTTCTCAAAATCTTAAACAAACGCTTATAGCTTTAAGATAACTACACAACCCTGATCATGAGACAATACAAATTATGGGTAACACTTTACTTAAGGCCATGTTCTTAGTAATTCATAAACACATTCATAATGCATTAAAATGCATTCATCAACAATTATAAACATGGCTATATAAATATTTATAGCATTGTGAATGCTTTATGAAGTTCTCATCTATAATGCACTACAGATACCTTTATAATGCACTGTACTTTTTGTTGGTTGTGTATAAGTAATAACAAAGCAGTCTATTGGATTAAATAAGTTTAGCTATAGCTATCACTATGTGGTAGACAGTTAAGTTATGACAGGTTAACTGCTATCCTAAAATTAGGAGAACTTATTTAGGATTTTGGAAAGTTAGGGTGTATACAGCCCCAGGATGTAACAGCGAAAACTCATTTATAAATCTGTTGTGATTTAGTTTGCAATGAAATCAATTACATGTGTTTTGTTTAGAGCTCGTCCACGGAGTTTGATGGGTAACTTTGACAGATAATTTAAATGCTTGCTGATATCATTTAAATGGTCATTTTCACAATCATTTGAATAACAATTTATTCAAATGTCAATTAATTTAATTTAAATAATAAATGATTTATAAATGTCATTTAAATTAAATGACAGTTTGAATAATACATTAAATAATCGTTAAAGCGACACATATATTTATTGAATATTGTCACAAAATGCCCTCCATACATGAAGACCAGAATGAAGACAAATGCCTTCCTGCACAGACCCCCCAAATCAGCAGATCTAGATATCATTACAGAATGTTCTGCAGAAGATTTCCATTTCTTAAATCCCTTATAGCACTGGAGGCTTTTCTCCTTGAAAGATGGTCTTGCTGCACACAGCTCACACGCTTTGACAGCATTCCAAGGAGAAATGAAAGCGTCCCCAAAGCAGAAAGTGGCCCGACTGCTTAAATGCTTGACATTCATATACTGGTAGGTCTTTCTGTTATTTTGTCCAGACCCTTTCATAAGATCTTTTCATAAGAGTTTTAAGGACACAGCAGCATGAGTACAACAAATATAAAATACAGAACTACCTGGCATCATCGGCACCCTTCTAGCCCTATTCTACACCAGCATTTCTGTCTAAAAGCTACAGCCACATTAGCATGAAAATACGCTGTTTTCTGCTTATGCCCTAAACTAAGACCAGCTCAACTTTGAATTATCATATGAGCTTTTAATAACGTTTCAGCAAAAACTGACACCTGGCTAGCTGTTGTTGCCTCTTCCCCTAGGCAGCCTGTCTACAGTCAGGTACACATAAGCTCATTTACCTTTCCTTTCTAGTCAGGCATAACATTTGAATCTTTTTAACCCAAAACCCGCATTGTCCTTTGATTTCAATATATTTATTTACTTTTTGTCGTAGTGATTCAGTGAGCCTTTTTTCTCCATGTCATAGGATGGTTTTTTGTTAAAGGTTTGTCACATTCACACAGAGACACACACGGGTTTGTAATTATATCTTTGTGGGGACTCGCCATTAATTTACATGGGCAAAACACTAATCCCAACATGATGACATTTACCCCCACCTTTACCTTAACCATATATAACCAAACAAAATTTGACACTGGAATTTTTAGTTTTTTTATTGCATTCATAGATCTTTGTGGGGACTTGAAAAATGGCCCCCATAACATCAAAATAACAGGTTTTTATTACATTGTGGGGGACATTTGGTCCTCACAATGTAATATAACCCTAATCCACACAAACAAACCCACACACACAAAGAGTACCTGGAAATGGAGGCACAAACCTTCTTCAAACCACAAGCCAGCCCTCAAATTGACTCCCACAAGAGGCATAAAACTGTTAGACCGTCCAAACTCTTCATACAGCCCCCATCTGAAGCCTGAAATATTTTCATGCCCATTAAGGCATCTCAAAATATTCAGTCCTTATATTTACAACCATATCAATGGACGCAAATATTGCTTGGTTTCTCCTCAGTGCTGGTTTGTCTGTGACTAAAATAGACCCCAAAAATATAATCGAAAAACACAGTCAGTTCTAAAGTACTTCTTCCTCAAAATGCCCCGTCAAACTTGACACAGTTAAGTGTCATCTAGGGAACGAGACCTTCCTCTTCTCTATATAAAGTTACTGTCTCTAAAATCACAACATTGTTTCAGTGGACTGTCAGTGTTCTTTGACTAACATTCTCTAAAGAGATTTGCAATAACCTTCTCTCAGCCATCAGAGCCACTGCTGTCAGTTGCCATTTGAATTGTATTTATTTCAGTCAATTGTATAATTCTATGATGAGAACATTATTACCATTGTATTAATTATGTTGATTGTGTCATTTTGTAAGGTCTCATTTTTGTAAATTTTAGTCATTCTGTAATGACTAATAACTAATGCAATAGTATTTATTTCAACTTTTAATTATCTCATTTTTTAGTTGCACACAGCCTCCATTCTTTCATTCTCCCCATTCCCATGTCAATGCGGCTTCTTTACCCATCCATCCATCCATCCATCCATCCATCCATCCTCTGTACCTGCTTGTCACATGCAGGGTCATGGGGGTCCAGAGCCTATGCCAGAAGCTACAGGCACAAGGCTGGGAATAACCTACATAGGGCCCCCACCCATCCCAGGTATGTTCTTTGTAATTCTCATAAATAATTCTAAATCCCATTTTCAGCAAACCAAAACTACAAAATATGGGATTTAAAAGGAAATGGATTTGTTTACATTTTTTAGTGTTTATTCCTTTCACAAAAAAAAATCTGGTCAGATATCCTTGTCTAAATGATGGATAATGCACAAATTAACGAGTTAACACAACAGCATATTTTCATTTATGCAAGCTGCGAAAGTTCTGATCCGCCAAACATGGCTTGTTCCTTCTCCTTTTCCTATTTGGATGTATTTAGTGCAGCCAACTCCTCCACAACTGAGCCAACGTGAAGCACGTGCTGAATGTCACATTCCCCGAAGAGCGACAGTGAGCATATTAACTTATTAAAATAAACCCTCTCCCCCAAGCTGACAGCAGGAAAAGGTCACACTCACACCAAGCCCGACAGGCAATTCTTAAGGAGCTCGTATTAGGAGGGAGGATGAGCTCAAACTAGCTAACAACCATTCAAAATAATCAACCCCAGGAGAAAAATTGTTTTTAGAAATGTGATTGGATAATTACATTCTATACAGTTTAAAAGGCTGACTTGCTTGCAAGGTTTATTTAAATACTTTCTATATGTATTTTGCCCTGATAATCACAAAAATAATTCAACAATTTTGTGTCAAAATAAATCATAACCCTCAAATGAAATAATTTCAGAAAAAAATTATTCAGCTTGCTTTTCACCGACCGACTTACACGCCTACGCATTTTTCCCTGGGACTAAGCTCTGATTCACACGGCCCTATCTCTGGGTGGACTGGTGATGCTGAGGACCGAGTCGGACTGAGAAGGCACCCTCGGGCCTGTTGGCTACGTCTCAGAGCTAAGCGAGCTGCTGACTGGGACGCAAATGCCATTCTCAGAGTTCAGCTGGAGGCTCTGAAAAGTTTTAGTTGCTGAAAAGCTTGCTGGGAGATAAATATAATAGATACCTATTAATGATAAAATAATTCAGACCTTTCTGTAGCGCTAGTGTAATTAGTCCTCATGAGTACCACAGATAAATAAAGTGGTTGAGGATGGACGGTGTATAGTTAGGTACATCTGCAGTAAAGGCCATAAACTCATGCCAGCATCCCCCAGAAGCGACAGCTGGCTGCAGCCATTCGGAAAGACCTACCCAAACAGTATCTCAAAGACCGTGTAATCTCATTGGTTGTTCCTGTGCCAGCGCCGGATTCATGGCGCCATGGTGACATGAGGTGTGATGCTACACAGGATACCTGAGGCTGAGCAACATGGGGGACCAGTGGCAAGCTTTTTGATCCTATAAGGCGCTTTCACACCCCGGAACGTCATCTTCCCGGAAGCAGGAAAAACTTGTGGTGTTCACACCGCAAAAACTGGTACCGATTGTACTCCAGACTAGATACTTTTCGTTCGAACATGAACTACTGCCAATGCACTTACAGTGACAGCTTGCTGATTGGTTGACCACAAGTACTGGCACGGAAGTGCAGAAAAAGAGATTAGCATAGCGAAAACTGAGCTGACGGAAACACAAAAACAGGGACACACGAAAGTGACTGGGAGCTACAAAAACCCCCCAGTCTATACAGCCTAGGGTCTTGTAAACCGGAGCCAAGTTCTGGAACTTTGGTGTGAAATTGCCTATAGGCTGCGCATACGTGAATCCCAGTAGCCTCGGGACAGCTCAGAGACGGAGGCAAGTACGACCACTGTGACTCAGAGGGCAGGGTTAATTGGGCTGGAAGACGCCTGAGTCCAAAGCATCCAGGGGAGACGAACTGGATGCAGACAGAGACTTTCTCTACTTCCACCTTAAGAAACATCATATCTGGTTGCTTATGCTGCCACCTGGTTGCAGCATCCCTACCATCGGGGGGGTGCCCCGTCGCAGCACACATGCATGCTCAGACGGAGCACCCTGTAAGGACACCATAGGTCACCCAGAAGCACATGGAACCATGGATCTTCCCTCTGTGACCGAAATGCCCAGCATACACTCTACCGTTAGCTGCACTGGAAACTGAAGTGTGTCGGGTCAACACCGAGCTCCAGGCCTGGCAGTGCAGTGACCGATTTTTTGGGGGGGGGGGGGGGTTGCGGTTGTGTTCCCCTCAGCAGGCCCAGCTGGAAGGGGACGGGTGGCAAGTCGGGGGGGGGGGCAGAAA
>JAODJX010000136.1:19449729-19460307 GCA_026776945.1 Isichthys henryi
GTGCCCATTGCTTCCAGGATAGGCTCCAGACCCCCCGCGACCCAGTAAGGATAAGCAGTTTGGAAAATGGATGGATGGATAGTCTGTTAGCAAAAAATAATTTTAAATAAAAAATTCTCCTCCCTAAACACGGCAAAGCAATATTACGGGCATATCAGAGAGCGGTTTCACGAAGCTTCATATCCTGCAACAAAGGGGTGAAGTTTCATTACGACTGGAATTCACGCCAGATATTACGCAGACACCGGCTATCTAACTGGGGCATATCTGCTGCTCAACTCCGAGGCAGGATTATTGTCAGTTTGGCCCAATTTACTGTCTGGCTGCAGCTCAAGACAGACTGGCTGCTATTACTGCAGCGCCAGGCCAAACACGGGGGGCATTCTGCAGAAAACCCACAGTTCACAGCTTAAAGCTCCGGCCCAAAGATGGTTTTATGTTTCTGTGACTCAACACTGTGCCGTCCTTCGGCTGAGTATGGATGTGCGCTACGGGAGCACTGGCGCAGGACAGCGATTTTAGGGGGAGGTGCGTTGCATGCACTGTGGGCCGCGTGGTGTGAGAAACTGGAGCCGGGAGTCAATGCGCCGTAAATTTTATATGGCAAAGCTATGGAATCGTAACGAGCACAGCTCTTAAACCCATTCTGAAAACACTGCGTCGCCCCTCCGGTCCAATTTGATCCCGCCAACTATGCTTCAGAAATGCAGCAAAAAATCATGAACCTGACGTGACACTCGCTTTCAGATTCTCATGCTCACGCAAGAAATTTTACGGCAAATCTGTATTATTCCATTATACACCTAAAATTAGCTACATTAAAAGCGCTGGGGTAGTACGCAAACCCTAAAGACTATTTACAAGGTAATAAAATTGTTCTACATGTAAATGCGTGTGCAGACTTGTCCCGAATTAAAGATCTCATTCCAGCTAGCTGCCGAAAGCTGGCGACCCTGCATCAGATCTGAGATGGTCTTGCACTTCGCGCATTTACGGAGCGACGTTAATCCCCGCGCCATATGTTACGCTCACGTGGGCTGATTACGGATGTACAGTAAAATGTAAGTGCCGTTACTGAAGTGATGGGGGGGGGTAGTCGAGTGTGAGCCGAAGAGGCTAGGAGATTAGATTACAAGTTACCTTCAAGGCAACAGATGAAATTGCAGCAGGAAGCTGACAGCTGATACGCTAAAGGGCGAGGCTGACCGCGGAGTTCTCACACACAATACGCCCATCCCCCTAATCCGCGGCCCTGTGTAAGCATCAGATTTTAGCTTGCCTTATACGAGTCTACAACCAAGAGCAAAAATACTGTCTCCTTTTGCTAATTCTTCGACTGGATACAAATGCAATAAGCTGTTAGGAGACCATCTTAGAAGTCAAAGCACCGAGCGACTGCATATTAATTAAACAGAACAACATGGAAACTTCTACATTTCAAGAGCTCTGGGTGTAAGCAAAGATGGCTAAAGTGTATCTTCTAAAATTACAACGCCGCCACTTGTCTGACATTTAAAGTTCTTTTATTTTAGCCAGCACAGTAAGGAAGTAGTACATTGTCTTAAATGAAAAGTCTTTAATGAAAGCAATTATAATTCAATTGTCTTTTCATAGGTTGGGCTCTGCTGCCATTGTCTGTCACATTGGGATTGTGTGTGTGTTTGGATTGGGAAACGTAATGGTGAAAAGCCTGACCCATTTTAGGACAAGAAACGCGATTGTGAAATAGGAGATACTGCGGGTTGACGGAGAGGCTTCTGCGGCCCAGCACGTGGGGCACTACAAAAGGAGCTAATAAAAGAGCTAATTGCCCAGTCCTTTCTCCTGCTCTGCACAGAACCAGAAGGAAACCTCGTAAAATGTTTCGCGTCGAGCTGGATTTACATTATTAGCCAGACGGACAGCGCGGAGCACAGTGATTTCCCGCGTTGAATAATTTATACTGCCGAGACAGAGACACCCTACACGGTGGCAGAGTCGCAGGGCTGCTCAGCCCTTTCGTGACATAACAAGCCCCGACCGCCGCGCCTGTTATGAATCCGCTATTAGTCAGTCCTTTGCCAGATTTAAAAAAGAAAAGTCCATTTAAGGCGCTGAGGAAAAGTGTCCTTAAGCACATCTACAACATGCCCAGTAGGATATGTTCTTTATTCGCTTACGGTGATGACTGAAATAACTCCTTATGAAATTTCCTCAAATTAAACAGAACACTGTCAGGTATTCTAGTATTTATCTCAAATTAATGTTACGATAATTTTCCCGATCAACAAATCTTTCAAAATACATACAGGTACTACGGCAAAATAACGATGAGTAGGGAATATTTCAGATAGAACTTAGTGTTCAACAATGGTTCCGCTCCAAATTTAAAAACATGTTAAAAGAACTGGATCGAATCGGCAACGAAATATATTTTCCTTCACGGCAAATCAGCGCCAGTCTGTTCTGCCTATGCGGTTACAGGAGGTGGATGGATGGACGGTTTATGGAAGTACTATGGCAATATATTTCACAGTAGGACAAATAATGCCTATAATGATATCATATTTTTAAAGCGTTTAATGAAAGATCTGGGGCCGCTGGCTTCAAGGGGTGTATTTCTGTGACACTATTTATGGCGTCCACGTCTTAACCTAATATGTACAGCATTTGACGATATGATTGTGCATTAGTCTGCGCCAAAGCGGTGCCGACTTTGCGTTTCGCGCTGCGTCACATTAACGCATCTCTGTATAACAGAAAGAGCTGAGTCATGCAGCAAACGAAAAGAAACATCATAACAAAAACATGCGAATAATAAAGGTAATGATATATCGATTTTACATAATTTAACTAATCTAATCAAGAGTCTTAAAACAATCATTCTCAATGGTATTAATTTCAGATATTGTATTTTACATCATTATTTTTTCACAGTCTCACTGTTTTAATGCATGTACGTTCAGCACCTTAGTGGTTGATTTTGTTTATATGACAATGTTTATTCCTATCTTTGCTAATCACCTGAAACAATAAAACCTCAAACAAGTCCACCCCTTGCAAGTTCAGGGAGCCCTACTGCATAGGCCTACTTTGAATTGAAGCAAAAAGGAGAGGGGAAAACAATCGTAGAAAATTAATACACTGCACTCAAAAG
Source organism: Isichthys henryi (assembly GCA_026776945.1). Classification (NCBI taxonomy): domain Eukaryota; kingdom Metazoa; phylum Chordata; class Actinopteri; order Osteoglossiformes; family Mormyridae; genus Isichthys; species Isichthys henryi. The sequence goes on from JAODJX010000136.1 coordinate 19,452,866, forward strand.
TGAACGGTAACCTTCAAGAGACCGGTGTCCTAATATATTATGAAAACAGAACAGTGCCATTGAAAAGAACCGAGGAGACGCGACCTTGCTGCTTAACTGTTTAACAGTGACCAAGACATAAAGGTTTAAAAAAATGAAACTAAGGATTCCTGTGTAGTGACCTTACATGTCAGAAACACTTTATTATGCAGAATTTCATCTTAAGCAGGGGTTGTGTGTCTTGTTATTCCAGCTTTTACTTATAATCATAAAAATATATAATTGGTATTCTCGAACATAAATAAGTGTGTGCTGCAGTATGTGTGAGTAATGCTTCGGGACTTCGTGTCAAATGGACGGGATCAGTGCGTTTAAAAACACAAACGCTCATTTTAAGAAACTCGAGAAGTCGTGTTCGTAAGGCCGTCTGCCGCGTAAAGGATCGTAAAAGTTAACAATTTTGTTCTGCAACAGTAATTAACACTCCTGGAGCACTATATAAAAAACTGTCCCTAAAATGTATGCCATTTCAAAAAAACGTTTTTAATGTTATAGTTGCAGCACAGCTGTGGCAGAAGTGCGTTGGACTGCAGGAATGTCCCGTTTTGAAACCTGGCGCTCTTGACTGTGCCCTTGCATTTGTATCTCGGCATCTTTGCACAATTTGCGCAAGGCCTTTCAACTTACGCACCTTGAATAAGTGAGCAATTACCACCACTACCACCCCCCCCCCCCCCACACACACACACACACACATACACATACACAAACAAAAGGCCCTACCAACTCCACATGTACTTCTCCCCTGCCCTAGCCTAACAACAAGTCTCATATTATTACCATTTCAGCATGCCACTATTTTGGGACACTGAAGAGCCCCCTCTGAATAGGCTGAAAGACACTCCATTCTCATGCAACGGTAGTTGCTATAGAAACAGGGCATCCAGGCCCCCAATGGAAGCAAGGTACTCTTTTTAAGTACTTCTTACTTACTATGGCAACTCCCTTTAAATTACTTTTAAATTCTAATTTGCAGGTATACTTTAGAAATTAGGTATTAATTAGTGCGAACATGTTGCTACTCTGAACAGAGAAAAAAAGAACTGTACAGAAATGTGTCTGAGCTCATTCTACAGAAAGCAATTTTTGTATCTTGAAAGAAAATATAGGTTACTTCCCATTTTAACCTCACAAATGTTGGCATCCAATACGTGTTTAACACTCCACCAACTTCCTTTCTGAACGTGAAACTTTTCGGTACACATCCATTGGCAGCAGGGTGTTTGATATGATTAAAGACAACGGTACATGAATGAGGCTTTTTGGGGTAGCAGGTGTGTCCACTGCAAGAATTTCCAGCTACTGTCAGTGATGCCATCCTTTTCTTCCTGTCACTGTTAAAAACAACAATGGCAATATTTCACAGTAGAGAAGCAGCAAACTAATGCAGGCAGAGCTTAAGCTGTCTTCACGTAGAAGCTCTAGCCAGCCCTGGAATGTGGCACTTGACAAGCAACCTTGTAAAGTTCACAGTTTGCAGATAACTGGAACGGGTCCAGCGTTTGCTTTGGCAGGGCCAAAGAAAACAAACCCTTAAACAATCATGGCTGAAAAAGCAAAATCGCTCCTGAAGTTCATTTTTGAGCCGTAATGTTGAAAAAAAAAGCTGTACGTCTGTCATTAGAGCATTTATGTATAACTATACACAATACAAAACAGTAAAGAATGATTCAGAAGCTACTTCGGCAAGGGGCCTGCTGAATCAGTCCTCCATTTGTAATTAAAGCCCCTCTGAGACACTTGGTGAAAAGATGTACTCTGTTCATATGCATCGCCCACGGACAATTCGCAGCACTCTGAGCTGGCCGTGTCGGACGATGAATATAATGCCTCGTTGATAATGTATGAAAATGTACTTCAACTCCTTTAGCACAAAAAAAACCAGCTGAGAAATAAGGCAGTGGATCGATACTTTCTTGCAGCGGATCTTGTCCTGTGCAGCAGCCCTGGTCTTTACTCAAAAAGAAACTGTTCACCTCTGCCAAGGAATCCAAGTGCTTGCCTGCACATGCTAACACAGGCAGCTACTGCATCTGCATCTGCAAAACTGGGATGCCCAATAATAATATTAATAATAATAATCATTTTTAAAGTTTCCAGAGATGAGTTATGAACCTCATATTACAGTGAGAAGCACACAATATTTAAAATGTCATTTGAGTTTGTATAAACATGAGCTAAAAAGCATTTTGCCCTAAAACAGAACTATGTCAGATCAGCGCCATATAAATATAGACTTCTGAGAATAACACATTTAACATTAAAAACCTATTCTGACATTTTATTAAATATCAAAATATACAAATCCCCATCCCCAAGACAAGATATGGGAATTAGTATTTATGGACATGACCTGAATTTCCAGTAAAACACTAAAATCAAGATTAATCATGCATATATATGTATGAATAAAATACTCAAAAACTAAAGCATTAACCTGTAAATAATAAGACAGACTGACTTGATTTATTGCAATGGAAAGCACTCGTGGCAAAGACAAACCCACTGGTGCGTTGCTATCAATAGAGGGCTCATAAATTAAATGTCTTAGCCTGGGATACTAGCACAACTGTGTAAGTGAAAATTATTCATGAGTTAGAGATTACTTAAAATACCATTGTAACAGGAAGCAATATCAATGGACAGGCTGCTCCAGTTTCATCACAAAAGCTCCAGACAGATGGTGATCTATTTCAGAAAGCTTTTCCTGCAAGATCCTAGCTTTCATGCTGATAGAGGAAATCGGTGATTTGCAACATATAAGTTTGGGTACATTGGTCTGTTGTCGAAAGTTTTATTTTTTCCTGATTCTTATGGTATGAACAGAATGACACTCCCTTCCGGTTTTACCATGGTAATTTCCATTTTATCCATCATACAACTTGTGTGAAGATGCAGTAATTTTACAATTTTTACAATGCCCAGCCAAGAAGTAAATAACAAGCACATTACAGTAAAAACAGACTATATTAAAGGAGTACAAGTCGTTTTTAATTTTCCAAGCATAAGGTGTGGTTTGAAACCATTGGGGACCTGGGCATTGCATTCCCAGGTGAGTTCCCACTATTCTATGATCAAGAAAACCACAATCTACAGTTCTAAAAAGAATATAAAAACACACCAATACTTTTATGCTCTCATGGATATGATAACGGATAACATACCTAGTACTCAAAGCAGGTTGTCCATCAGAATGGTTATAAGTTATTAATTATATGAAGCCGTCTTGTGAGAACAGAGGGATGCTAACTGAACAAGGGCTGGACTGAGGCCCAAGACCCTTTCACCTACTCAATGGGATTCTGCGGGTCTTTTTGAGGAGCCTTATCCTCTGCAGGGGTAAAACGTTTACTATAAGGCCTTGATGTTCAAGGCGTTACAAGAAGAGACAAATGAAATGTGTTTATTTGGCTCCCTCGGGATCCTAGACAGATGTACCACTGCCACTCTGTATCGCTGCCTCTCCCTTCCCCTTTGGAGTCCTGTCCATAAGCAGACCACAACAGCCAGAGGCTCTATAGCAGAAGCCTTCCTTAAACGTAATCTGTTCCTCAAACTAACAAGGGAGTTGTTGAAACAAGACATGCTAAGGAAAGAAGGAAAAAAAGATCTGCATTGTCATAGCAACAAAAAAAATCTAATTATTAATTATCATATTACTGCATGCATTGTAACGGCATTAGGCACGTCGCTGTGTGTTAGGATTCCTCTTGAGATTAGGCAATGGCAATAGCTGATAACTAAAGGGCAAATTACATAATGGGCCAATAGTCATGACATTGTTATAGAACAAACATAAACAAACAAAGGTAATAAGGGCACTGATTACTGCAGCTCTACTTGACAGCATTTTGAGGAAACAGAGTGATAAGTGAAGGAGCATTTGTTGGCCAACACAACGGAGCTGTTTGAAATTGCAAAAAAAGAGGGCTTCCCTTTACAGTCCTCTTTGTTGATGTGATTTGTATCTCCGTCCTGCACACACAAAGTATCCAGCCACGCTAATTATTTATCTTTAGATTTCTGGCTTAATACTGTTTTGAATGGAAATAGCTAAGTCATGGATGAACATGTACTGGAACCCATGATACTACTTTAACTAATTCTGTGCATTTAGTTCAACATTTCAGAAATCTAATAATCTATCTTCAGGAAAACAATATTTATCAAGCTAGATGTCCCAATAATTGTAAATCCCATGGTATAACTTTTTAGTTTCTTGCATTTCAATAATTACAAAGTTCACTTGTAAACAACACTGAACTGATTTTTAAAGAATGTGACTTTAATAGGCTATTAAAACACTATCATAATTAAAATAACATCTCTACATGCAGTCTCCATAAGTAAATTAGACACTGTAACATGAATTTAGAGAAACCAAAAACATTCTCACCCTGCTTGCAGTTAATGAAATTTTCATTGCTTAACAAGTGAATGGTTGCCTATTTGCCTGCTTGATTTTGCTTTGATTGAGCCAAGATCTTCAGTGCAAGCAAAACCAAACATTTTGAGCAGCACATTATGTATCTGATAAATTAATACACAAACCAGCTTGCCAAAGACCATACAATCATGAGAAGCCTTGCAGAAGCTTACAACACCAACTTCGCCTTGTAGATATTTGATCATTCACAACAACAACAATGGATTACGTGAAGCTAGCCAAAAATCTTTTGTGAGTTGCCTGACTCCAATGATGTAGAGCAAAGGGATTGGTCATGCACACCAGCTGAAATAAAGGCTATGTTACTGCTTTGCTCAACACCAACTGTTTGTTTTTGCAATAAGGAACGTAATGTGACTACTGGGGACATTGAAAAGGAAATGTTAATATGCTCTGTATGTCTGTACACAAATTTAGTATCTTGTTCTGGTATCTTGTTCTGGTTTCTGATGAACAGAAACAGCCATAATTGTGTATCCATACTAATTCTATATAATTCGTCATCAACATGGATGGCAGTATGTACTGCATATCTGACAAACAAAAAATTGCATGGGATAAGTGCTAGTTATGGAGAATCAAACATTACACATAATTACAATTAATTTTCTAAGAATAGAAAAATATAATTGTCGGAATTTTCATTATTCTTTTACATATAACAAATGAGTCACATTACATTTAATATAATCATTCACATTTATTACATTAACCAATGTCATATTCAATAACTGTGACAGAAGAAAAAAGAGTTTTTCAATTTATGATATTCTGACGGATCTCTTTGACGGAGAAAAGTAGCGAGAAAAAAAGTGGAAAAGTACTTCAATATCACAGAATTTCTCACTTCCACTATATAGTATCTTTAAACTTTTTGTAGCATAAATTATTACACTTTAACCTGTTGCTAATTAAGCCATTGCGATTATAAGAAAACTGGATCATATTATAAATTATTGTAATTGATTATAATTTTTATAATTTCAACGAACTCGTTATTTTGGGTGATAACTGAATACTGAGCAATGGGTTCTTTCACTATCTCAGCACCGTTACAGCTATTCTTGGTACAGCTAAGGGCACCGTGTTCTAGTTAATGCAAACTTATACAGTGATTATACGTGTGAAATGAAACCACTTTTTTAATTAAAAAAGTGCCCTCGATCATGGGTTCATTACTAGCAGCCTATGTTCCTCGTAAACTAAGCATCTGGCTCCCCTTAAGTAAATACAAAGAAGCCATTAAAACACAAACTGGGGACATGGTGACTAAGGGTTAAACGCTAAATAAGGTTATACAGAAATGTGCGGAGGGACTCTTTGTTTAGCTTCCACATTCTTTAAATCCCCTTACGTTTAACTGCCCCCTCCTCCCAAAAAAGGCGAATCTGCCGATTTGGCTTCAAGTACTTGTGGGTTTAGTATAGCAGCTGCTTAATTTCTCCATTTTTTATCTTGAAAAGAAGAAAATGGATGGTGATCGCTCCCAACAACACGGACCTCTGCAATGCGACTGGAAATATAGGTGCCTATCCTAAAACATTTATTACATTTGTGTTCGGTCAGATACATTATTAAACGATTATGGGCCATGTGTACTACAGCGACGAGTTCCTTAGAAAAGCAGATGCATCAGCATTTGAAAATGACCATGAGCTGGGGGATATCCAAAGCCATGCACAGCAGCCCCCCTGGCACCGCAATACCGTAGGAGGTCACAGGGAGACTTTCAAAACAAACAGATAAACGCAATCATACACCCGCACACTATAGCACATAAGTCACTTCATCCATTTATCCAAACTTAAGACTGTAATGCATGTGCAGGGAATGGTAAAAAAAAATCAAAATATAATATCCAGTGCCCATTTTCTCCATTCGCGGAAAGATCAAATATCCCGTGCGCCCCATTTGCGGGGCAGATTCATGAAAACGTTCAAACTCTTTCAACCAAAAAATATGGAAACTCTCCATCTGCAATGTTCACGCGATCTACAACTGCTGTTTGCACACTGATAACAATGTTAGCCGTGCTGTATTAATGAAATAATGTTATCTAGGGACGGAACCCGGAAAAAGCCAGAGGCGATACATGGCTGTCTGTAGGACTATAAGAGGAGCACGAAAAGCAAACAAAGCCATTTTTGTAAAATATATTTTGGGAATCAGTCTCATTTTTTAGAAACTTAGCGTTTAACCAAACTCGCTGCTATTTTGTAATGTCCTCGTAAAACGAGTCGAGCCGTTTGCAGTGACCCACGATCGGCTATCAAATAAAGTAAAGGGCTGGCTGCAAATTATGTGCAAGACTAAAACGAGCCACCAAAAATCAGTGTTCATTTAAATACGAGTAGCAATACAATAGGTAACAATAGCATGCTCCCTGGTTACACATTTATATACTACACTATGACAACGATTATCGATTTACCAATTGTGGAAATCAAATCTGCAGAATAAGTGATATACGAGCGGCCGGCATGAAAGTTAAATGCGTTGACATTAACCAGTAAAATCCGGCATGCGAACTTGTTAAACGACAGCCAACTGAAGTCAATTTACCAACACTGTAAATATCCACTTACGTATTTCTTTTGAATAATATTCCTCTTCGGTCTTTCTTTGCTCATTATGCAATCCAACGTGTATTTGCTAAAATGAGAATCGCCACATGAATTTTTTGCTGTATTTTTCTTTCCTCTTGTCTGGATTGGCGTCAGAATATTTAAACCACCCGTAGCTAGCAAGTGAAGTAAAAGAGCTTTAATTCCCTCTTCTGTATTCCTCCAAGCGATTTCGCCTGTAATTGTGTAGTATCCAGGTATGAAGAAGGAAAAAATTAAAACATCATATCAAACTGGCATAACATTTTCATAATAACGTATAAGATCCCGCCCCCCCCGGGGTGGCCTCGCGAGGCGCGTGCTTTGGTGGGCGGGGGGCGGGGGGGTGGGGG
>JAODJX010000136.1:19460407-19485477 GCA_026776945.1 Isichthys henryi
GGCTCCATTGAAAAAGAATGCGTGTTATATATATTATCATCACGCAGTTGTAATTTACATCTTGTTCAGCAAAGGGACTTAAACGTGACAAAATAAATAAAAGGCTCTGAGTCACGTTTTGGCTGGAGCCAGCAGATGATGAGCACCACTGCTGATCTGCTCTGAACCAGATTCTTTCTTCTAGTGTCTGGCTACCGTCAAGCAATCCGCTCTTTAAAAACAGAGAGCCGAAATATTGCCCATCGAAACGTGATGCGCAAATACACGGTGTAGCGCGGTAGTCAGCGATGACGATATACCTCACGGGTCACTACAGGAAAACCTAGAATTTGGACTTGAATGTGTGTGCTATTAAATCACACCGAATAAAACGTGTTATTTTATCAGATGAATTGCTGTTTTCTGAATGTAACGACGACAAAATTCTACTACTACTATTACATCCGCAATAATAATAATAATCATCATATAAAAATAATATTATAGTAATTATGATCCATCATCCATCGAGCCCCTTGTCCTCGCCAGGGGGCCTGGAGTATATCCCAGACAGCATTGGGCCCAAGGCTGGGGTGCACCCTGGATAGAATGCATTAGTAGTGGCAACGAACAGAATAATAACAATAATAATAGCAAGAACAATAATAATAATAATAGCTAATAGCAATATTATTTGTTATTAATATTGCTAATATTAATCTTTTGCTATTATTCTTATTGCTAGTATTATTACATGTTAGTTGTTCCCATTAAATTATGAAAGAAATTGTATTGAAGTAGACTGTTAATGCACACGGCATTGAATGGGAGCAGATAATGTTTCTGCCCTAGAACATTCTTCTAGCACCACTATTCAATACCACAGTGATTTTGAAGGTTTTTTTGTAATCAAATTCAATTTCACGGTATCTGTGAAATACTAAGGACTGCCTTTGTCCTCATTGCATGATAATATACATAGGTATACCATCCATCCATCCATTTTCCAAACCGCTTATCCTACTGGGTCGCGGGGGGTCCGGAGCCTATCCTGGAAGCAATGGGCACGAGGCAGGGAGCAACCCAGGATGGGGGGCCAGCCCATCGCAGACATAGGTATACTCTTTCACATTTTCACATATGAACAATAACCTGGAGTTGTATACCCTCTATACAGTGTAAATAACTGACCTCCACAAACACCCCCTAAACTTGTTTTTAGAAATCACTGATAAGGATACAGCTGTCAGGGAAGACGAGTCCTTTAAAATCCCAACTATCATCCGCAACACACTCAAGCAGAGAAAGACTATTTGTGCCATCATGAAAAACCCTCATGTTTCCTGTGTTATCCATCCGTCTTCTGGCCACTAATCCAGCACACGGTCACAGAAAAACTGGAGCCAATTCCAGGAAGCTCAGGATAAAAAAGGCAGGGGCGCATCCAGGGAGGGATGTCAGTCCATTGTATGGTGCACATACAGCAGGAGATTCACAGACATCAATTCACCTAACCGGAGTATGTTTTTCAGCCATGAGAAGAAATCCACAATACCCAGAATCGCTAGAGGAAACCTTTGCAATGCAGGGACAACATGAAAATTTACGCCCCGGAGGTGTAAGGCATCAGTGATACCCCCTGAGCCACTGTCACCCTTTCCTGTGTTATATGAAAACTGATTATCACCCAACATTTGCTGGTACAATTTTGTAGAATCTTTGAAAAGTCATGAAATATTCCACCAGTGTCATGTTTGTTGTAATATTTGATGGCATGTTTAATCTGAGCTGAATCTGCCCACTTAATGACAGTTTAAAGTATTTCTGATTACAAATGCGAGATTTTCAAGCTTTACAAATGCAGTGATCATTTAACTCTTTCCCCCACAACCACTTTAGACATATTTATGGTCAATCTTTGTAAACTTAGCCTAGCAGCAGTTGTACCTAAGTTGGCTCCTTGACAGATGCATGCTTGTGATGTGTTATCTGCCTCAGTTATTTTTTACTTTGGACAAAAGTAACTGCTAAAAAATGTAAAATAAAGTCAGCCTGCTTCAAGAGGCGTACCTTCTGTCTACCCTCCGTGGAGAACCTGCATAATCTAAAGGGTACGGAAGCTGGCTGACAAGCTCTATGTCAATGTCAAAAGCAACCGACATTTAAAAAGGCCCTTTGCCAGAACAATCTCCCTGGTGAATAAGCAACCCTAGAAAAATCAGCCCCCCCCAAGCTTTCAAAGTAACGATGAATTAACTACAGCTGCAGAATCCACCAATCACAAACTACGCCACAGTCAGCATTAATTTAAGTCAGTCATACAAGTGATGTAAAACAACATTTTTTTCAAAAAATACACAGTGATACATTTTATTTTGTGGTTGGCATGCATGTATTTTAATCTTAGTCTTTGGTAGAGAATAAATAACTGAAGTTTAAATGTATGGTTGCGTCAAGAGAATAAGTGTGTTGCTGTTTGTGTGCAGGAATTGAGGAATGTATGATGGTAGGTATACAAGTATGGCCTTTGACTGTGTGCACAAGTACAGAAGTACAATGGTATGTGTGTAAATTTGACCAGAAGTACTTATCTCGTTGGGGAAGTGTGTTCTTTGCTTTTGCAAAAGATAATCTATCATATTTTTATACTGGTTCCAAATCCATTTTATACTGTATAAACATCTGGATGAGTCTACAAATGTGTAAAAGTTGCACATGTGTAGAAAATGCAGAATGGCGGCCCACAGCTTACCACAGAGAGTGCATTTTGCATTTGCTGTGTTTATGTACATATTGCATAAGGCTTTTATGCAGATGCCAAAAGTGTAAATATGAATGGGTTTGAAGTTGGTCAGACTCTTTAAATGTATTTATGATACATGTTCCCCAGGCCTTGGTAATTCCACTCTGTGATGCCTTTCAAATGCCATTCTTCCTTTTCTCTTGCTAGTTATAGGACAATTTTACTATTCTCCATCCTCATTTGCAAATAAAAGCACAATAATTTGTATGCGAACTAACATAATAATCAGCAAGTAGGTTAGCCAAGAATAAATAAAAGAAAAGGATGTAACATATTTACAAGCTCAAATTAGCCTTGTAATAGCATGTGGGTCCTTTCAATTAATGTAAGAAATAATGTAGCTCATGCAAGGCACAAATATCTTCTTGAAAAATTGCCCTAATATGCTGTGGGATTTGCAGTTTAATGGCTTTGTAATTTTTTTTGCCAAACCCCAGCTCAATGCACAGTTTTTATCATTAAAATCATGATAAAGTTTGCATCTTAATTTGAAACATAACGCAAAAAGTAATACCTGCGGTTTCAAAGTGGTGAAAGATAAAATATCATGCAACATAATATCTCAGTTTACAAAAACAAAATTGATTGCTTAGTGGCATTTACAGCTGGAAATGTGTTTCGGCATTTTTACAAAGGTGGATAATTTAGACTTGATGGTCTTAGAGATGTTCAATAAAAAAATATATCAGAATACACTTTTGTGGAATCCATGGACAGATTCATTACCAATGCATGGACGTACACCCAGTGTCAACATTCTGCCTTTTTCCTGTCCCCTTCGACATCTCTAACAACATATACTGATTATGATAATGTTCCTTATCATTGGTCTCAATTAAAATATTCACCCCCGTCCTTTCATTATAAAATCGGCTCCCTGTGGTGATGGAGATTTCTTAGTAGTGTTATTAGGATGTTTTGATTGCGCTGTGATTTCTTTCCTCACCCATTTACACCCAATCAGTATTGTGAGTCTATTACTGCACATGATAATAAATAAAATGCAATGATGCTGTCCAATAACACAATGGTGTCCTGAGTAGCCATCCGTAAACCAGATTCCTAATTTGCAGCTCATCTGCCACTTATGGGGGGTTTGGGGTACAGGAAATGGCATTGTGCCTGATATGCCACATGCTTTGTACAGAGCACAGACAGTTTGCCAAGGAAGAGATGAAGTTTTCCAAAATGGAGACCTGTAGGCTGTTTAGTACGTCTTGTGTCATTTTCTGAAGGTCAGCACAAGATGAAATAAAGCGAATCTCTCTACCAAAAGAGCAACTACTCAGAACCAATATATAATACCAGGAGGAAACTGTAGTCTGAGTGTAAATACTTTTAATCATGGATTCCTTGGCTCGAATACACTGTCCAGTTCCATCTGGCCAGATGTGCCAAGCAATGCTGGACCAAATGGCATTGTTTAGCATTTGTCTGTCTGGGTGCAATTCTTCACATTACTGTGAATCCACATGTTTTCAGCTGCTAACTGCTTATCCAATGATGCAGAACCCATGCTGTAGAACATGAAGCGTAAGGCAGAGCACAGCCTGAATGTGACAGGGTGCCTCTAAACTGCAGACGCATTCACTCAGGGGCACTGTGGGACGGACATGAACTGGACCATAAGAAAAATGTCAGGATGGGAACAAGACCACACAGACATCACAGATAGAGAGCTGAGGGCAAATTTGAACTCATGACACTAACCACTGAGCCACCAGCATCCTAGAGTGTGTAGCTGAAAGTACGTGCCACAAATGTATGTAATTTCTGATGGGTTTATACGCCCTTCTTAAAGAGGCCTTCTACCATCCGTACATTCCGGTAATAAAAAGCGTAACAAAGCAATACCCAGAATTAGAACTAAACCTAGCAGGTAAAATATATTCAAGGGATGGTTGTAGAGTACGAGCAATACTGTGTGTAAATATGGTGTATAATAGACTAACATTAAAAGACTGGCCGGTATTTTTATTCAAACTATACTTCTCCAACAACATAGCCCATGTTGTGATCACTTAATATTATCCTAATCTGTCTCTATAAAAACCTTTAAATAACAGGTGTAAACTGGTTTAGCTTCATCATGTGCAAGGAAATTCTTGTCTTAGGAAACATATGACTCATTATGGTGATAATACTCTGAAATGTTCTTATGTTCTTAAATGAATATCTGTGGACTCGCATGGTTTAACGTAGCATGCAGGAAGTGGAATCTCGTAAACGTGTCCCATAAAGAGCAGAGGAGGCTAACTTGGGTATAAATCAGCGTCTTCTATGAAGGATGATCGCAGCAAGGATTAGCACATGCTCATTGCCTAATTTAACAGTCTGTAACACACAAATGCTGTATCAGCAGATGATAAAACCTGAATTTGCAAAAAACAACTGCACCATTTTTGTCCCTCCTGTGTTTGCTTTGGTGCCTGTTGCATTGTAGAATGCAAAAACACAGTTATCTGTGTGTCTGCCTGTTGTACTGAAATTTTACAAAAACCACTTGTATAATCATACTATGCTTACATACAGGCAGTAGACAAAGTAACATGAATGATGTATTTATGTCAGCTTCAGGTCAGCTTTGACCCTATTTGGAATCCCCTAATACACGTCCTCTGCTGTGTAGTGTGATAATGGACGAGAAGCCTCCAGTTCTTTGATGGATGAAGGAGTTAGGGATATAATTTGTTCTCCAGAACATCACATAAAGCATGCTTAGATCTGGTGGCTGGGGGAGGGGGGGGGATTGACTCATCCCTGATGTTCATGTAATTGATTGCTGAATTTTAATCCTAATCACAATCTTACATATTGAACGTAAAATGTAGTAATACATCTATCTCTGAGGAATACATCTGGAAACAGAGCAAAATTAAAGCACAGGATGCAAAGAAGTTCCATTTTTATTTGACCTCAGGAAGGCAAATGTATGGTTTGCTTCTGAGTTTCACTAAATTCAGCTGCTACCCATAAATTTGTTCTCCTACGTACAAACACATACCTCCTGCCACCCTTTCATGGTCATTTTATTCTAGTTATCTGTGTAAGCTGGTTAAGCTGGTTGACCAATTTATGATAGGTGACCTGCTTAAGGTTTATTTTTACATGTTGGTTTGATGGTTTAGCTCATGATTCCAGCTTATGATAATTATTCTAGCTGGTTTAGCTGGTCATACCAGCATGTCCGGCTTGTTAGTCTGGCCAGACCAGCATGACCAACTGGTGACCCAATCAGCTAAACCATCAAAGAGCAGCAGGAGTTGAGACATGACCATCTAAGACAGGGGTGGGAACCTCTTCCATGGAGGGCTGGGATGGGCGTGGGTTTTGGGATTTCCTCTCAATCACCCACACCTGCCCTTCATGGAACTGGTTCCCCACCCTCAATCTAAGACCATCTTAGACTAGCTAAAACCAGATACCAGCATAAGCTGATTTTCATCTGATTTTTTCAGCAGGAATAGTTCATATACATTTGATTTCATTTAACTTTTATCTCTTCAGCTTTGGAAAAGAGACAATGTTTGGAATGAGACACTATTTTCATGTGCATCATTTTTATATTGGAAGACCAGCATTGTTCCATTTTGCTTTATGGCTCTAATATACGGGTTCCAGCCAACTCAGCTTGGATTTAAACTGTCCAAATATCATTTATCTGGGGACAGATTCATCATATAATTCTCATTTTTAGAAACAAAAGGAAGTATAACATCTCCAAAGATAAAACAAAAAAGGTTCAAATAAATAAATGACTTACTGGTTCAAATATCATGAGCATCTGACAGTAATACTAAAACCATGCATGGCGTATAGTTGAATTGTGATATTCCTGCAGGGAGGGAAACAAGGGAAAAAAATCCACTCAGTTGGATTTTTTTTCTTATTTTTCTTTCTTTTAGGCATGATAATTATTGTTGACTCTCTGGACAGCAGAAGTAATTATGCACACAGCTTCTCTAAGGATTATTTTTGACTTGAACATCATATAATTGGATATTTTTAGTAGTAAAGTGTTTTACATTGTATTGTAATTTACTTGCAAAAGCCTGTCATTTTGATCATTTTCACTTCATACTATTCATTTGTAGTTTTTTACAGCAAACCTTTGTGAGATTTGTAAATATACTTATAAAGTTTGGTATGTGTGCATATATATATATATATATGTATGTGAAAGTGGGCCTTGTTAGAAATGAAACAGGATCTGGAATCACATGTTGAGGCTCACCAGCAAACCGTTTTATTTCACTGGAAAAGCCACGTTCCACGTAGACTCCAGAGCCGAGATATGGATCAGGTGTCAGCTGTTAGAAAAACCTTACCCTGTGAAGGCAGCAAAAAACCTGCCAAGATCACTGGCCAAGATGGACAATTCCCACCATGGGAATAAATCGTGGCCTAAATTGTCATGGTTATGGTGGAGCAGGGACTATATTGTTTTTTATCCATGCAGGTTATTGAAATTCTTTTTTGTTTATGACTAGGTAGCTCTCATATCTGTTTTCTGGAAATAATCTCTATAAAGGCTTATAAATAATTTTTCTAGATTTCATAATATATCATGAGGGTACACAGTCCAAACCATCAACATGAGTATGATAGTACAGTTTCCTCAATAAAACTGAGTCACACTTTCTGTACCTTATAATAATTAATATATTGTGCTGTAGAATTGCGTTGTCACAGCTCATTTTTTACAGAAATCCTAATTTAGGTACATTCTGATCGTACAGCACCCCAGCTCTATCTACAATGAGTAAATAACAGTGTTTTTCCCATCCAGGAGTCCTAGGGAATATGTCTTTCATATCTAACTAATCCTGAGGGATGCAGATTAATTAATGTCCAAAAAGTCATCATAAAATGTAATTTGGTAGTAAATGGTTTGGTAGACTAATTAATACTCCAAAATACTCCAGAAGAGTCAGACTCTTAGTATCTTAAAAAATATATAATAAAGGTAGTCATATGAAACAATGAAACTTGTGTTTCAATGGTTAAATCTATTAAAATTCTAAAAACCCAAAAGGTAATATCAGATCTTCACAGAGCATTTTATTCAAGAATAAGCCCTGTTATTCAGACATCAGAATTTGCTTATAAGTCATATAAAATACAAATAAGTAGCCTGATATCAAAATCAATACACAGGGCTAAACTGACTATTTGATTCTTATTGACTAGCATTACTGGAAGCATGTTGATCTGCATTTCCGTTCCTTTCTGCTCTGCCATTCACACAGCAGATAAATGTTCGGTTCTTTAAGAATTCTTGTGAATCAAAAAGCTAAATACCACCATATAGCAGAATATCTGTGCACACTGGGCTGTTATTGCTTACTGGAAACAAAGCGAGCGTTTAATACTGAAGAACAATGAACATGAGAAGGATAAATATCACAGCTGATGTTCTGGCTGCTCAACACATGGAGCCTCGCTAAAGTATTCTCATATCATGTTGCTCTTTTTGACATCTTATATATTCAGGGGATGTTTTTATCTGAAGCGATGTACACTTGAGAGAGTAAGGTTAGCCAGACCCTGTGGAAACTGGGGTTAAGGGCCTTGCTCAAGGGTCCAATGGTGAAGTCACTGTTGACCATGGGATTTGAACTGACAACTTTCAATGACTGCCATAGAGTCCCAAGCTACAGAGCCCCCCACATGCTTTACTTTTCTAGTAATCAAAATATAAACTGAGCCAAAACTAGTAAAGGGACCAGCATAGGAAACTGCGAGTCGCTGAAAGACACTGTGAAAGCATGACCTTGCTCTCTGTGTGCATCTATGAATATAACAGTGTCCCAGTCAGCATTTATGTAAAAGGTACATGCAGCAATGTTTGTGGAAAGAATGACAAAAACTGGCATTAATAGTAATAGCAAGGAGAATAAGACTGCTAAATTACGTTTCTATAGATAGATAGATAGATAGATAGATACTTTTCATCCCAAAGAAAATTTACACATCCACAATCTCAAAAATACAATGATAGATACAATAAGACAGTAATAAAATAAAACTTAAGGATTGCACATGTAGAGGGTCCATGATACCTTGAAGAAGCTGTACAGGTCAAAGTGATTATCTGCACAGACAATAATAATTACTACTATGCATTATATATATGATTAATGATTGATCATTAATTTGCCAAAAATGACTGCTCACGCCAGGTGACTGCAGACGCCAAATACCATAAAGACACAGCACTTGTACTTGCAAAGTACAACGTATGTATGATATAGATCAATCATCAGGCCTTTATCCATCTCAAAGGTTTTTGGTTTTTTTTAGATTTTGCAGAAGTCGTGGCCATATGGACCTTTACATGCGCCACACGAAGGAACCCAGTGCCATGCTTGCATGGAACTGTCTGCCGGCCTCCTCCCCTGAGAAGCATATGAAAGCTGGCATGTGATTGGCTGGTAGGAAACCGGGTACCACACACAGAGAGCACGGTCTGTCATTGGGTTCAGGTCTGCTGCGGTGGCGACTCAGGGCACAGGGTGTGCTGCTGAGACGGGGCCGACTTCACAATCACTGAAGGGCAGTGCCAGCTTGGAGTGGCACCATTTACCATGCACCTCGTGGCATGGTTGGTGATTTAAGTTAATCCTCTATCTTTTCTTCTTTCTATCTGATCCCGACTGACAGTGACGGGCTTCATTCCACCTCCTTTAATTTGAACTGGACAGTCTTCAAAGTTAACAAATAAAAGAAAAACCAAAGCTTTAGAGTTTATGTGGTTGTTTCAGACACGATGTAAATCCCAGCTGCTTTTGCAGGATGGCTAGAACAGAGGCTTTGGCAGCAAATTAGCCGCACGTCTGGTCTGTTCATCTGCGTGGGGGAGGGGGGGGATTCTCGTTTGGGTCTGAGTCAGGCCTGTTAAATGGGCTGATTGGCGCCGGTGCTGAAGTCACTAAACCATCACAGCCTCTGATACAAAGCATGTCACCCCGCGCCATGGCTTATTCCCAACTGCAATTGTTAGCAGCATATATCATGTCTAAAAGATAATATAATTGAATGTTTAATTAATATAATATGCTGGAATTTTTAAATATTAGAAACTTGGAAATTAAATCTTACTTATGACTGGAAAGTCATTTAACTATTAAACTCATTAGGTATTAATACAATCTTAGTTTGTATGGTATAATTTTCTCTTGTTCCAATTAGGCATCTGATAATGAGCAACTGTAGTGTGTAAGTCATTTATGTAACATTTTTAGCAATTTCATTTTATGATTGCTACAGTATAATAGTTCAGTTCTGGTTATTAATGTGTATAGCTGCAGAATTTAATGTTTTTGTGCTTCTCTTATTAATTGCCCAAGATAGATGCGCCGGAGCTGAGCTTAATATAAAAAATGGAATAGTAATATGCTTCAGAAAGTCCCCAAACCACATAAGGGTAATAGCCGTACCAGCTGTGAAATGGAGTTGGGTGATTAGATAGTCCAAAAGGTGTTGTCTGGAGATCAAAGTGTTTTTAGACAATGTGCATATGCATGTATATCATGTACATAAGAGGATCCAGATCAAAGAATGTAAGGGGGAGTCCTCATAATATTACATCACCACACAGAGCAGACCTTCATTGAAACCATGTGTAACTGACATTTGAATTGGACACTGTCATGATGTACAAACCGCAGGTAATCAGAGGCTGAAAGAAGCTGTGACCCCGGTGATTTAGTATCCACACCGAAGATCACCTTGCCTTGATATAGTCCCAGGATCCTCAAATACCTCCTGACTTATGGTGCTGGCTAATTGATTTACTCTTATGGATGACGTGTGGTTTCAAATAGAATTACTGGGGATGGACATGTAATGCCGTTTTTATACAGTAATTTGATTAATTTGATATTATCTACAATGGGTACATGGAGATGAAGTTCACAGGCCTCCAACATGTCTACCACTGGTATTTTAAAGATCCAGTGGACTGCAGTCAAGAATATATCCCACAACTCAAAACATTTCACTTTATAGAAATGCCACTGTGTCTTTAAAAGAAAAAAAAACTCCTTAATATATGAATGTAATTTGTAATGAAATTAATGTAGTCGTTTACCTATCAAAAAGTTAGCCTGTCTGTTTCTGACCTTCCAGACGTAGCACCAAGTAGTAATAATGATAAAAAAAAAAAACTGTCATTATTAGTAAAAGTGCCTCACCTTATATAGATCACCCAGTCTGGCTGGATACAAAAAAAGTTGTTGGGGAAATTTCAGGAGACTCGATGCCAAAAGCCATGTGGTGTGTTTTAACTGCCAGGATATCTGTAACAGTAACAACAGGCATGCACCACAGACACTGAATCACATTTTACAAATTATAAAACTTAACTTGGACCACTTACTTATTCAAACTGACATCTTTATTTAGAAAATCCCTGAGCGGGAATTCTGGTTGTTAAGCATTGCAATTTTTTTTTTCCTTTGCCCTGATTAATCTGAGCAAGACCGTGAATCTCAGTCTGATCACCATTTCTGCCAGTGAACATCAGTGCTGTTCCATCAGTTACAGAAAAAAGGATAAGAATCTTTCTCTAGTACCTCCATATGAAATACACATCGTAATTTCTCTGTTTTCAGGAGGGGTACCTCCTGTGGTACATTTGTTTGGCTCCAGACCCAAAATTTGTTTTACAAGGCCAGCACCATAAATCAAATTGTCCCGATCTGTTAGCTGTGTCTTTTATACTACAGTTTACGCACCTTAAAAAAGCTCTTTGTGCACATTTTCTATTACGTTTGTGCCTGTCATGTGAAACAGCCACCACAGGCACCTGCACGGGATTTTTTGTTTGCTGGTCCTACGGTCTCGTGGCAGTTTTGCTTCCCTATGTGGAAATCACCACTTCAGCATGATAGTGTCGTTGCGTGGACATAATCTGACTCATTTCTCTATGTTTAATTGCAGTTCTGCCTGCATGGGCATGTGGAGAGCAGTTTTATAACAGAAAAAGATCATGAATTGCATGGCACATCTAAACCTCTAATGATGGTAAATTAATTGTGCAGGTGTACTCTCATATCTTCTACAGGGCACATTATGGTTGGGATGACAGCCTATCACAGGGCACACACGATTCATGGGCAAGTTAGAGACACCAATACACCTGAACCACATGTGTTTGAACCATGGGAGCATTCTGAGATGGGTAGAACATGCAAACTCCACACACAGATCTGGGAATGGGACCGTCTTACCCTGAAGGTATGAGAATGCAGCACCACTCGTTGAACCTCTGCACTGCCCAAGGTGAACTTGTCTAACAATGACTTCAAAAGGACCGCTAGCATTTCTCTGGTGCTGCTTTACAGGCATTTCGCTGTTACATGTTTAATGACATACAATGAGGACAATAAGATGTGCAATGCTTGCAGATTACTGAAAAAGCACTAATGCAGTCATTAATGTGACTCTGCCGATGGCTGATAAACTCTAGAGCATTACTGTGTTTACACTGAGCAGTAAAATGATAACAGACCGTCTGCACCGTTGATGGAACACGCAAAGTGTGACTCGTTTAGGGAATATCTCTGATATATTGTATGGGATGACAGAGACAAAATCTGGGATTCTTTTAGGATTATGTTGAGCTGCCCTGTGTGATTATCCAAGGATTACTTCTAAAAATACGTTTTACAAAGAGGGGGCAGGGTTTGGCCCCTGAAAAGGGGCAACAGTTCCATGTAATACACACATGAACACACACTTATGTATATTTATTTATAAATAAATTATACTCAAAAAGCCTTTTTCTCCACTCATCAAATCAGTCTTGCTGTGAGAAAAGATACGTATCTCTGACTTTTGTTCACTGTTTTGCTTTAGGAAACTTTACTAGATTTGATAGATATGAAACTGTACATAATTTTTTCCTTTAACTTTCGAATATCAGCTATAAAGTACAAACACCATAATATTATTTTCAGATTAGGTTAAGAATGAGTATAAGATGTTCAAAGCTGCTATAGTACCTCTCTATGAAGGGTCTGATACTGCACCCCCTTTTTATGTCACAATTCCTGATGGTTCCTTAACCACCACGCCCCCTGCCAGACCTCTACTGTCATAACATGTATAAACCAAGCAGCATAACTACACTGTAGTGGTGCCATAATGATAATGAGAGGTTATGTTGCGTTGCTCAGATCTTCTTTCAGAAACTCGAGGCAGATGCGACTCGCAAAACTCTGCATTAAGTGCTATGTAAACATTATAATTTGCTTGTGCGCTTAACCGTAAATAACCAAATGTCAGATGAAATTTGGGGAGTGAATGCATGGCTGCTTTGTTGTGTAGACATCTTTCATGTTCAATTAAGTGTGGGGATTAAACAGGCAACATTCCTTTGCCATGACACTAGTGTGTGTGTGTGTGTGGGGGGGGTGCTTAATTCCATGTGTCTTCCAGGGCTCCTAATGTCTGCGCACATCCCCTTCATTCTTCTTTTGAAAGCATAGACTGTGCACCGAGACCTGAGTCATCCCTCACCCACAACCACAATCTCTGCAGGCAGCAGGATAAATGACAACAAATGCGATTTGTTACACTCCTCCACATTGTAAATCAAGCAAGAAAACAAGGTGGTTGCATTTCTCCTTATTTAAAAAAAGCCTTGTCTTTCTTTCAGAGGAGTCTCCTCACAAGTCTGCTCTTCGTGCCTTGTTAACAATTTTCTGTCGACGGCTCAGATCCCTGTGTCAAAGACAAACATACGCGCCAGGCAGCAAATAAGCAGGCGTGCCGGCTGTGCACGGCACAGAGTTTCAGAAGGCCCTCTTCAGTGATGTGGCCCCCTTTTGTGTAGCTCATTTTTCTGTTTTTGTAGCGCCTGGGGCAACACACAGGAGCAATGTTATCTCTTACCATTTAGTTTGGAGCTGGGGGCAGATGGGCTGGGTTTAATTGGAACAGGGTTATAAATAAGCTGAATTGGTATCAGGGGCAAAACACAGCAAGTGTTCCCATTCCGCACTCCATAGTCTCCCATGCCAGAGTTATAATTGCCAAGGGCATAAAAAGCTAGTCAAGGCTGGATTTCATTTAGACATGACAGCAAGAAGAACTCAAAGTCAGAGCTATTATCACTTGGGTATTATTAGTGGTTCTCAGCTGGAGGTTGGAAATGGGGGGCTTGTGGATTTTTACAGATGGACACAAATGCTAAAACACAGATACATGTGCTACTTCCGTCCGAACTTTTTCCACTCGTAGCTGAAAAAAAACACTAGGATGATGGTAACATTCATCGGTTTTGGAAAAACTCTGGCCTCTAAGTAGCCTGAAGATTATAGAACATACAGTGAAATATGGTGAAATATAGTGGTGGCATTGAAGCAGTACGATTAGTGGTGGGGAAGTTACTCACAAAAGTAATCCATTACAGACAGAGGTGGGCAGTTCAGGTCCAGAAAATACAAATCCAGACCAAGGTTGAAAAAGAAGAGTCACAGTCACAATGTAGTGAACTGGTTGGTTGAATCATAACCTTGGTCTGGATTTGTACCTTCTGGACCTGAACACAGAGTTTGATAGACATCAAACTTGAACAGCAACAAGCAGGTGAAGCAGTACTGAAATTATCTATGGGAGAAGAAACACATTAAACACATCTCTCTCTTGCATACTAGTTTTGTTAATGAGTTTAATGCAGATTGTTTGAGTTTAAAGATGGCCTGCTAAGGGATGAAGGGGCCGGATGATTACCAAGGGAACATCACTAATGAAACATAATCATTTTCCACAAACATCCTGGAAGCCTATGCTAGGCCTGGTGAGGCCTCAAAGGTTCGAGATCTAATTTTGACAAGACAACAGAAAGGCGTTGAAGGGTGGCTCCATCAAAAGCATCTTCATAATCTTCTACAGCAGTCTTGGGTATCATCTGACAGACAAAAACTACAGACTCCCAAGCTTGACATTTTCTGTTACAGAACAGTATTTCCCCACTTATGTATAAAGATGTTTTCCATTCAAGTGTGCTAATAAAACACTATAATATTAAGCACATAGTCCTTACTTTGAAGATCTTACTAGAAATTGCTTTCTTATCTCTGGGAGCATATCACATGTTTTTACTGCATTTTACTAGCAAAAGATATTAAACTTTTATAAAGTTTACAATACCAAACGAAACAAATAGATATATTAAAAACTAAAACAGAATCCATATAACTACATGAAACTCCTTTTCCCTGAAATGTTACAAATTTGGCTAATTGGCACTACTTGTCATGAAATATGGAATTATGTGAAATCCGTCTATCAATGAATGACATCTCCAAGCAATGTCGTGCCATGATTCTTTTCCCTAAGAGTTAGTTTGCATCAACATCCTCTCAGGCTTCTCACTGGTCTGGGTAAGAGTCTCTGAGCCCTTTATTACCAGCCAATAGCTTTCTGTTCTCCCCTAATCATCTGCCTGGCTGTGGAGCTTAACGAGTATGGAAGCCGTTGAGTGTTTGGATCATTTCCGTCCTTGGAAGAGCCAGGACTAGCAACTGTGTGTTCCCTTCTTCCGTCATGCAGTACAGCTGGGTTAAAAACAGAAGAGCAGTTGCACTAGCACTCAGTTTTTTAGTGTTACCATATTATTCCCAATATATTTTCTTCCCAAGAATAAAATGTTTAAAAATGAACATTGAAGCATTAACTACACCTATATATTGCTTTTATGGTTAATTTACAATGTATTTTTAAATGCCAAAATAATAAACTACAAAAATAATGCCAGTCTTCTATTTGATTATTGTGAAGATATTTGTAAGATGGTGTTCCCACTTTGAAATAAGAGAATGAATGTCTGAAATCAAGAAGCCAACAGAATTTGCCTTGCAGACAGCTCATTTTCATATGCCTCATAAAATATTAGTACATCATTAATTTCTGTTGTGCAGTAAAAAACTACTGGCCGTTACGGGCAGCTGTTAAATTTAGGAGTTCAACCACAGCTATAAAACGGAATCACATATTTTCATATTATGAGACAACTACATGTTTATGATTCTACAGTTCACTCCTAGCTTACCTCAGAACTGGCATCTATCCACACTTAAAGTGGAACTGGCTAAATATTTCATACTAATTTAAAATAACACATTTGAAATCATTAGAGTGAAAATGTTTTTTTATTCCTTGGTCTCTTTAAAAGTTATACGGCTATTTAACTGCTTGATAACATAGCAGTAATTGCTACTGCAATAGTCATTACGTACAAATTCTACTCTATATATTTCACAATGTGCGTTTATTTTTCATATGACAAGTCTGGCATCCTCACTATGCTGTTGATTGTTTAGAGATTAAATGTTTAACAGTTTAAAACGACATGTTGGCAACACGGAAGAGTTCCTCATTCTCTACATGGGACCATTGGGAAGTTTCGGCGTTCTGGTCCACATAAGATCTATCAGTAACTTTCAAGATTTATGGGTGCCATTTTAGGGACATATTTTTGCCATTGCAGCACAAAACTGCATGCCAATCAGAGTAACAATTAACTACTTTGGGACTAACTGTGCTAAATAGCTCTGTGCTTAGTATACCAAGTCACAGCAAGATTCCTCTTATGCAGAGTTTCAAAATGTTGCGCTTGCATTTTAATCATACATTTATAATTATGTAGTTATAATTATGCTTTAATTTATGTGCCTCTAATAATTATACCATGCACGTAAAATATGCAGTTTTTTAATAACAAAAATATATTTGAAATTTGATTTTTATTTCCTGGTCTGAGGTAACATTAAATAATTTATAGCAATATACTGCACATATAAACAGTGTTCGTACTCTCTATGTAAAGCTGTTGCATTTTTTCTCAGATCTAATTCTTAAGGTCATTTTGTTGCATACCTTGTATTATAAGTAATTTATATAACATTCATTGCGTTTGTTTAGTTATTTTTGATTGAAAGAATTGTAGATTCTTTAGATTAACTTAATTGTCAAAGGTTTATTAAATGTGACTGATTTAAATAAGCTAATAAAACTTCTTGAGATATGTTTATAGGTCTAGAACAGAGGAGGAAACCTTTTATGAAAACTCTTTTGTCTTTATAAACAAACAAGTGTGAAAAATCTCAGTAGAAGGAAAATAGTCCCCCAGTGGGATTACAACAAGAGCTCCAAGCCAAGCGACGCTCAGTCCAGAAACTCAGCTGAGCTATGAAATAAATGCTGTTTTTCATCTGGAAAAAAAATATTGGATGGTCCCTTGCAAGGTTTTCCCTATGTGCCCGTTTTCCTCCAGGACCTAGGAAAAATTAACAGAAAGAGCACTGCCACAAAATGCACAGGGATGAGCTTTGACCTAAAAGTCATATTTCCATGTTCCCAAATTTAAAAGCTATTTGAAAATTTGGTGATGCTTTCCATCTGTATAAAATTAAGAAAGGAGCTCAAAGGCATTTCAGGATACATTATGAGTGTCGCACTGTTTTCAAAATACAAATGGTTCCAATCTATATAAATATAAAGTATAAACCTATATAACCTTTGACTATGAGTGTGCGTGTATAAAAACACCAATGTGTAGTTTATATGGCTCATTTTACATCCAAAGATAATACTGAATCTAAGTGATGCATTAATAATTTCTGCAAAATCTGTGCTAAATTAAAGCAGTTATTTAATCTCTAGCCTGCACAGTCACAACAATCTGGACATTCATCTGGGGGCTGCAAAATTCTCCACAGTGGGCAGGCCTCAGCTTCTCAGAGCTCCTTAATGCACATCCAAGGTACAATAAAAGGCAGTTTGTTCTCCAGCAGCGGTGCTCAAGTCAGTAATAAAAAAAAACTGCTGGAAAGGAACTGAAGAGGAAAGTCAGCTCAGATTGCCATCTGTTATGTTTAATCAAGGGTTAGATTTAATCAAGCAAAGCATCTGCCTGCTGCCATTACAGGATCATTTTGCCGTGTCAAAGACCTATGGAGGCTCAAAATTGAACTCTGTTTTGAGACACAGAGCAGATATGTATAGGCTAGCCTTTGAGGTTCCTACATGTCCGCCCCAGCCTGTGTACGGTGGGGAGCACCCGTGCCATTTTTCAGTACATAAATGAGGTTGCTCAGTGCAGGAGTCATAATACTGTGTTTGCCCACTTTAAATGGGTCATTTGTAACCATCTCTTTTCTATCTCAGCCATTGATTTATAAAGCTCCTTTCCCCCATAAAAATTTAATTGTCCATTTGTATACATTAAATTTACAGTACAATTTCTAGTCGGGAAACTATGCACATGTTTAAAGACCCATAATTCAGTCATTATTGAACAAATGCCTCATTTCAGATTATTATTATTATTACTCAGAAAGCACCCAATTAACAGGCTGTTCACAAATGACATCCATCTTCTAACCACCTTTCCTGGTCAGGGTTGGTCCCAGGTTACACAGGGCTTATGGCTGGGGTGCATCCCGGGTAGGATACCGGTCCACTGCAGGGCATGTGCTGGAAAAAGGAAGTGAAGTCCTTTCTTCTCTGCCCAGCCACTATCTTTCAGTCTGACATTCTGTTATTCATTATCATGACTAGTGTATCTAAGAATTATTATATGAAGATTCATTTAAAATATATGGAAAATGAAAAGCAGATTAATGAACAAGTTTTACATTTTGTGTGTTTTTCTATATAACATTGTCAAGAACTTTGTCTTATTAGGTTCTTGCTTTCTTGGAAGATTGTGTAGCTCTTCATCCTGCACTGTTTGTACTTGTACCTGGGCTTTCACTGGAAGTGCAGCTGAGCTGGACTTAGTTCACTGCTTGACAGTTTGTATGCCTGTAATGTACAATTTGCCTCAGTAGTGCGTCGCTTTGGATAAAAGTGTCTGATAAATAAATGTAAAAGTAAGAAAGACTGTTAATTCCATGGAAACACACATTTGTTACACAGGTCCCATTATTCAGACCCACACCTATCTAGTTACTGCTGTAGAGTGAGCAGTATAATTTTTACGCTAAACTAAATAAAAGTGCGATGTCATAAATGGTTTTAAATGTATGTTATTCATAAGGAATAAACTTTCAGAAATGGAACCTATAGATCCATACTGTCACACTGAGATAGAAATGTTAATAAAGAATTATATGATGACACTTGAGTTTTGTAGAGACAATTACATCTGAAATAGCAGCGTGTCTAATAAGGCAGATGGACCCAGGTGACGGAAAGCTGGAAGGATGTGAAGAGAGGAATATCTTGGAACTGACACCTAAGAAAGGATCGTAAATACTTGCGCCCAATTTGTATTGTGCCAAAAACAAGAGAAAATAAGAGAATGAGGGAAGAAATGAACATTTTAAAAGTTTTTATCTCAGAAATAATGCATTTATTTTTTATCTCTGTAAGCGCATTTTTTACATTTACAAAGGCAGGAATATGGCAGTCAGTGACAGGCCAAAGTCTATGTTTGTAAGGGGAACAGCAACCGCTCTGCCTGCTATCTTCAGTGCCTGCAGGAGTCACATTGATGTCAGCCCTTCATTTCTCCCCTGTCGATAGCGTTCGCCAAACAGAAACCAGCATTCTCGATTCTGCAGAATCAAACTTGTACCAAGACTATGAAATGACAATCAAAATAATTATGGCATTGTTGATTACTTCAGTTTACTTGTTTATGTTTCACAGATAGTTTTATATATCAAAACACACAAGTAATATGGGAGAATGAGAAGTATTTTTTTGGTGCAGTGGAACCTTTTTATGCATGGCAAAATGTGTAGCTATCTGTATGATCATTTCATCTCATATTGTATGACCTCATTTTCAGCTCCTAATAAGCAGTTTTGTGTTGCCAAGTTGTCATTCCAGTAAACATGCAGCACTAACCGCAAACAGCTCCGGTTCCCTTTACAGCAGCTTATGGGTGGTTAGGAGTATCCCAGAGGAGATGGATTTCCAGCATGTCTTAAGGCAAATAATCTAAAATACAAAACAAAGCATCTTCACTGTTTTTTATATGGAACGTGAAATGAAGTCAACTATGTCGGTGGCAGATCTGATGGAAGTTAACATCAAACACAAAAGAGGGATGATGTGCTTTGAGATAGCTGTGGAAATGTGAAGTGTGCCAGAAGTTCTTTACAGACCTTTAACTGCATCACTGAACCAATTAGTAACTAAATGCATTGTCTGTATTTTATTACCAAAAAGACAGATGTTTGCAATACCCAGCCCCTGCCCACCTCCACCAAAAGCTAAAATATCTGACAGATGAAGAACAAAGAATTAAAAATTTTGGAATTGTTGCTCCTATCTGTGAAACAATGTCTTTACATGTTTATTATTCTAATCAGGTGGCTTCGTTGTTGGTTTTTTTAAAAAGGGAAATTGCATGCATCCATCAAAGCCCGTCAGATGCCTCTGCCTATGCAACTCTGGCACCGTGCACAGCAGGAGATTAGGAGCTGGAAGGAGATGGAATTGCAGCTTTTTTTTTTTTATCTGAGATGGAAAAGGAGCAGATTATGACAACACTGTTATTTGTGTTGATAATGGGCACCTCAAAGGTACTTGTTCCTCATTTACCTCTTTATGTTTTTGATTTCCCAAATTTGTGAGACAGACAGGATCTTCTGTCACATTTGAGGGCACGGTGCATTTTCAAGACACTGAAAAAGACTTGAATGCCTTCAGCAGGGGCCTCAAATCAGTGGGAGGGGCACGGGGTGCAACAGCAAAATAGCTGGGGGGCCTTTTGTAGGAGAACGATAAAGGCTGTCACTGACTTTCTACTTCAGTTACACAAAATTGTGGCTATAATTCATGTTTATTCATGTAATTCTGAAGACTACTGAATTGGAATTATAGTTGCATCATATACATTCATTTGTTATAAATTGTGTTTCATGTTCTATAATCAACACCACTTAGATCCAATGAAATGGGGAGGAGGGGGGTTCTACTCTGGAATATATTGCATACTTCTGTCATTGAACTTGAATCAGAAGGTATCTAATCTATTTCCAAAATGTCTGATATCATTTCATGATTTTCCTGTTTCGTATTAATATGTTTATACGTCTTTCTATAAATATACATACAACATTGCTGTGTTGACATTCTCATACTAAAGCAGTAATTACTGTTCTTGAGTCAAGTGAAAAAGTCAAGGTCTGTATTTACAAACTTGCTATAGAATTTTATACATGTGTTAAATGAACAGGAGTTACTTTATATGGTTTAGATTACCTTGCTGGACAGGATGCTTGAATTAGCTTGAAAAGCATGACTTGAATACATTGCCAGAATATACAGCTACTCTCTCTGATTCTGAAATATTCAGGCCATGATTCTAGGGATAATTAAAATGAGAATCAGGTTAATTTTGATCAAACGGTAACTTGCCCACAGCGACATAACTGTATTGGTTTTGAGTTATTGAGCTTACAAAAGAACCCCTCTTACAGGGGACAGTTCACAGTCTAAGTGTACATCACAGTGACCTACCTCAGAGTCACCTTCCTCGCAGTGACGTACCTCCCAGTCACCTACCTCACAGTGACCTACCTAAGTGTCACCTACCTCACAATCACCTACCTCACAGTAACCTACCTCACAGTCACCTACCTCACAGTGACGTACCTCCCAATCACCACCATCAGTCCTAGCAGTGCCAAGTACCTGCCTATGGGGATTGGACTAACAGGCAAAATCCCTGTGGTCATATGTGTGAGGGTCACATTTTTTTGCCTGTCTGAATGTATATATTGCTTTGTACCTTATTAACAAATTATATATATATATATATATATATATATATATTAGCTTTGTTCCATTGCTGTGAAACCCTGCCATTTGGTGTTACATAGGCATCAGTTGGTCAAAAATCTTACACCTCTTTGATAAACCCATTTTCATGAGGGAATATGAGAAGCAGCATCAGAGATCCCAGTTCATAATCATTACCATACCTGGAGCTATTTCTATTTTAGGCACAATAATACTAATTCATAGTATCGGACAGATAGCAAGGACATGACAACGAGATCTATATGGTATGAGACTTTACAAAAACTTCCCTATTAATAAAGCAACTGAGATCTGGACTGGTAAGGGAATTGGACTGGATGATCATCTATGAATAATCTGTTCTTCATGTCAACTGATTACAGGCTGCGCTCTGCAAACTCCATCGCTACCTGCCATCCAGAAGACAGCTGTTTCAGCAGGAAAGAGACCCAGTGTTGAAAAAGCAAATTTTCAGTTTAACTTAAATGTGCTGCATCTCTAAAAAGAATATGCGGCTCTTCTGTACACAAGCAAAATAGATGTAACGGGTAAACCTCTCAATCAGGCATCGTGGCTTACATTCAAATGTACAAATCCTTTCATGGCAAATGTTCCCGAAGGACTTGTCAGTCCTAAGCTTTTGAAATTCCTGTAGCCTTCTTGATGTGCCTCATATGCATTTATGTCATAGCTGTTGATTTGTACCTGCAATCTCTAATAACTTTGTGGTTCATGATTATGATTTTTTATCCATCCATCCATCCATCCATCCATCCACCCACCCACCCACCCATCCTCTAACCTGATCAGAGATTGTTTGTTTATTTGTTTTATTTATTTATATACCAGATAGTACATTAGGAGCAACCTTCCCCAGTAAAAATACAGTACATGGATAAATGGATGTTAGGAACAGTTCCTTTTGTGCCATTAAGGCCAAGTGCCATACTTTAGATTCTAACAATCACACCATCAAAGTGGCTGCAGTTTTGCTCATGCTTTTAATATCGCACAATCTTCGAGAAAGATATGCATAATTCCTGCTTTGGTTTATATTGTCCTTTGCACATATGATATCCACTGATCATTTGTTATTCATCCCATGTTCATTACCCTTTAGTTATTTATTAGTCAGAACTGGACAGCCTTTGTGACAAAGTGCCAAACAGACCAAATTTAACAAGACTTTGCAATGATTGATCTCTCTTCTGCCGATGACTGCAGTCGTTTTGTCCAAACGAGACTTTATTTCTTCTTAATTGCTCCATTCATCTGATTTTGTTATTGTCTGACAGTGCCAATTATTTCTCTGTGCTCTTCCCACTCCTGCAGCAGTTCAGATCATTCACAACTTGGTTAAATTGTTTGCACAGGCACCTTTGAGGACAGCTGAAATAGCAAATGAGGGCACCCATCGATCCCCAATTACTAAACAGTGACATTACGGCAAAATGCCACAAGCGTGGATAAGAACCTGAACATCCGGTGTTGAAGCCCATGTAAGACGTGCATATAGGCTTTGAAATTTGAGTATGAAAGTCAGATTGTATGCTTTGTCAATGCTGGCATTCAGTGCACTCAGTGCTGTCATCATATTGGCAGTTCTACCTGTGATTTCTAACACTGACTCACAAAGCCTGTGCAGGAACTGGTGAACAGATGGGAGCAGCAGGAGAGAGGGGACGCCACTGGCAGTTGTCTCCACAGAGGAAGATTCGATAACGCCAGTCCAGTTCATGGAAGCAGAACAGACTCCTAATGTAAGGTTGCAAACTACCTATTGCAAATCTATGATGTCACAACTTATCATAAATGTGGCTCAAACAGGAACTGATCTCGTGGAAGATCTTTATTCATTTCAAAGTATTTCAGATAATTCACTAAAGGTTTTATAATCCAAGAGGTATTTAATTAGTAGATTTAATTTTAGTTATTTACATAAACAATTGATATGCACAGTGGTACTGCATCCGTGATTAAAACCCGCACATTTTTCAGGGGGGGAGAGAGAGAGAAAAACTGTAGCTTCCTTGCAGATACCATTTGGTAAACCAGTTGGTAGATTTTCTTTGCCTACAGACGGAAATGTTCGGTTTGTTTGAGGAGACACTGATCTGTATAGAAAAACTGAGATACTTGTGTTGAATTAGCTGTATTCATGTTTAAGCAGCCCTCAGCTACAGATTTGAGTTTGGACACTCATTATGCCATCAAGGTTTTAACAGTGAATGGATCAATTTAAATGTATGGAAGTGTTCAGTGCTTTGTAATTCTCAGGAAGAGCCGACACTGCAAGCCAAGGGCTGAGGAACCACTTGTACTTGATAACAAGCAAGCTAACAATTGGCCAAGTTCTACCTCTGTCCTCGAGGACAGTGCCTCATTGCTGAAGGAGGGGTGAGCGTGATGAAGGGGCATCTTTTTCTAAACTAGACTGATGACAGGCAGGATGATGGAAATGTTTTCTGTACCTTCTACAAAGATGTTCTTGAAAAACAAAAAAAGTAACATTATTAAGCGGAACTGCACAGCTGGCTTGAAGACCAGTTGGTGGAATTATCATGCTGGAAAGACACTGCTGTCGGGAAAGAGAAGACATCAAGTGCATTCAAATCCGACAGCACTGCCTTCTTTTGAGTCTTAAATTGAGTGGGAATGGGGCTGCCAACAGCAAAACAGCAAATAGCTGGCACTTGCAAACCAAGACTATTTTGTTCCTTTATTTTTTATAGGAAGCATAGCATGAAATCCAATCCATACAAATTATTAATACCATTTTTTTAACCATTTTTTTAATTCAAGGACATTCTTTTAGTATTGATTTCTCACAGGAGAAGATCCATGCGGTTTTCGCTCATTTTTCCAAAACTACTTTCAGTTCAGTATTCCCAAAGCTTAAACTGGAGCTACTCTCTAGGCAAAATATCACCACTTTAACATAAAAAGGTTTACATCAGCCTGGGGGTTGGTGGAGATTGAAGGATTGAAGCCATGGTAGAGTGTGGTGGATTTCCTGCATGTGCTGTACATGTTCGGTGCAGTACAGGGTTACCAGAGGAATGTGATGAAGAACAAACCAACGATGTGGGTAATTCTCAGGAGAGGCGGGCAAATGGGGGCACTGAGTGATGGGAGTTGTGCGAAACCTCAGTCGCTGGAAGAAGCCAAGGCTACACAGTGAAGCACAGCCAGGCTGTGCTAATGGGAGTATGAGCAGAGATAAGCTGTGAAGAAAGCAGATGAGCCAAACCAGGCATCCCCCTATAGTTGGAGCACACCCTCCGGTCCCCCTTCTTAAAGAGGGGGACCACCACCCCAGTCTGCCAATCCAGAGGCATTGCCCCCGATGTCCACGCGATGTCACAGATGCGTGTCAACCAGGACAGCCCCGAAACATTCTGAGCCTTGAGGAACTCCGGGCGAATCTCATCCACCCTCGGGCGCCGGCCACCGAGGAGCTTTTTAACCACCTCAGCGACCTCCTCCCCAGAGATAGGCGAGTCCACCCCCAAGTCCCCAC
>JAODJX010000136.1:19519291-19535851 GCA_026776945.1 Isichthys henryi
GTAGTCAAAGTAGATGTACGTTCCTTTCTCTTTCCTTCCCTTTTGTCCTCTCCCCACTTCCTCCCTTCGGCCCGATCCTCCCCCCCCCCCACCCCACACCCCCCAATGCAGTTTGACCACAAAGGTCATCTAGTCGAATGAGGTCTTCTGTCTGGGATGAATTTGAACTCTTACCTCCAAGATTGATCACACTCTAACCACAAGGACCATGAACACACACATATAAAATGTGTGTGTGTGCAGTGCCAGTGCGGGACAGGGTGTGTATCAGCTTGGTCATTGTTGATCAATTTATGATTTAATGACCTACCATTTACTGCCCACTGTTTCTGTTTATGAGCAGTTAAGTGTGTAAAGGTAAGTCCTCTACAAAATACCCTGCAAAGGAGCACTACCTACAACTCTTATTGTTTTTTTCGTTTTGTTTTTATTAAAAAAAAAAAACATTCGTAACACCCTCGAAATTATTTCCAGAGTGTTACAAAATCATGCTGCCACTATAAATTTTTACAGCTAACACTTAAAATATCAATATATATTTTTAAACTCAACTGTAATTCCTATTAAAATCGGGCTTCTGTATTAATGAGTCAAATTCCGATAATACCCAAAATGGCCTTTGCCCCTCTCTGCTCGCCTAAAAACCTTTAAGTCTGAGGAGACCCGGGCGATCCGCACAAAAACAGCTTAAGCGTTTTTCTCAAGCCTATCTGCTCCCATGTTCACGGCGTCCTCACACGCATATGTACGTGCGCATGTGGCACTATATTCATACACAAGCGATTAAAAACTTGGCCAGGATTCATTGACGAGCTGAGGCAATTAGCAAAATTTACTAGTCAGTTATTTCATTTGAGTGTTTAAGGGGTATAGCTTATATTTGCATATACAACATGTATATACTGTCGGTTATGAATAGCATAAATTATATATAACATGTTTATATATACAGCATACACAAAACTATCGTCGTAAATTCGTTCAAAAAGGGATGCGATTATGCTCGTCGTTTCAGAGCAGGGCTGCGCTCTGCCGTTACAATCTGTCTATTCTAATTGCGATACTGGCCAACTGCCCTTTGACACTGGGTCGTTTTACTGCACATTGTGCTTTCTCCCCAGAAGGAAGGTAAATCATCGTGTAAAAACCGCATTGAGAGGGCGCCTATAGTTAAAGCTAAGAACTACGTTTATTATTGATGCATACATCTTTTTAAAGTTGCGTGCATATTTCTGTATTTCTTCGCAGCAATTAAATTATTAACACAAAATATAATCCAGGTCGATAAAGATTTTACTCAGTTTAAACACAAAGGAGAATCTGAGGTGTCTGTGTTTTATTGATAAGATGGACACAATGGGGATTTGGTCCGGAGCAACATGCGTGATCTGTCACTTTGGGTTTCAAACGCTTTCGTTTTAACCTCTGAAAATAGCGCAGAGGATCACTTAAATTACTTGAAATGTTAAAGAGGTCCAGTCGGTGATTTTTTTGGTTGTTCGTATTAATTCTTCTGCAGAAACTCCATTGCCTCCTCTGAAAATATTTAGTTTTGCGTTTTTCCTCAGAAGCGAACGTAGGAATCTACTATTCTCAGAAGTAGGCTACATCACCGTCGCAAGTTATGCAGCAAATGTTATGCAGAAAAAAATGCACCAAAATTTTCAGTCGCCAGAATCTTTAAGTATTTAAGTATCATTAAGTATTTTTGTTTCCGATTGGTGATAACATGAGCTAATACTGAAGCCGAATTGCCAATGTAAAGAAAATGTAAGGCCGATACTGTTAGAAAGCAACGAGGAAATTATAATATTCCAATTTAAACTGACAGTGAATCTACTAATTGTATTTTTTGGAATATTTTGGTAATCAATTCATTGGTTTTGAAAAAAGTTAAGGTTTTAAGAATAGATCTCATGAAGGTGGGTATATGACTGTAATACTTGAAATATTGAACCAACTTAAATGTTATATTTAAAAAACGGCGACGTTTTGCCAGTATTGTCAGTACCCTGCCAATAGCCAGTAGTTTAATACGAAAAATTTGCAGGTATTAGCCATGTGTACAATATATATACATGTAGTCCATTCGCGTTCTAATAATCTTTTCAACTAAGTTTTCGATTTCCTGTGGTGCCGGATATTATGCTGCCTTATTTTGTCTTCTAAATTTCCGACAAGACTGCGAAAAATAAAAGATGAACTTTGTATGCACCGGGAAAAAGTATTCTGTGTTAACTTTGGGAGAGGGAATGATTTAATTTCAAACGAATGAAATGCAAATGTTTTTGAGTAATACATTTGGTCGAATTCTTATTTGAATAATTTTCATTGTTCTAATTTTAGCCCGTTTTGGCGTTTATCCAATGGAAACCCATGAGATTTTTAAAGGGAAATTTAACATTTGACAAATTTCGACTATAAATAAAGCCCCCTTTCCCGTTCTTGAATTCATTATTTCCAACAATCTCCAGTGCATTCTGGAGTTTTCTTTTCCATAGTATTTCAATACTGTCATCCTGTTCGTTCTCGCTGCAGTACAATGTTCGATTTTTTTGGAAAATAATTTTCATACTTCACAGTATTTCCGTTATGCATTTATTCCATTTGACGTCCCGACTTCTACGAAACGCGCATAAGCGCGGGTTTTTAGGAACTTTAGGAAATCGATGACAAGTTTGGTAACGCGACTTAAAATTGTTTAGAATAAAAGTCCTCACAGAGAGGATAATTTCCAATAAACAAATATGCTCCTACACTTGAATGTTTGATAAAGCGATTAGTAAACGCATATAACTTCATGCGTACTTTTGCCTTACAGGTATATTCACCTCATATTTTAAAATGCGTATTATGTAATATGCAAATGGTAATTATTCGTGAATGATGTGTCTCAGTAATCGATATCTTCCTGTTAAATGTTCCTGACTTCTTTTAGGCATGTTCAATATTTGTCAAGGATACGTCTGTAGCTTTCCATCGTTGGCTTCTCCACATGTATATATATGCCTGTTTTCCTTGTTGTCTGACTGTCATAATCACAAAAATAACGAAAAGACTTTCCAATTATAGTATATTTAGTTTACCGTTTATTGATTACTTTATTTCCTTTAAAATGTTTTTATTCTGCGTAACGGCACCGTGCATTTACAAACACGTAGCACCGCATAAGTCACCGATATAATTTTTTATTTGTTTATGCAAAATAAATGATGAATTAACATGTTTGAATTACGTGAATGTTAACGCATGCCTATGCATCTTTTTCACTTGAATTTTTGTCAGTATTCACAAAATGGAAATACTGCGTCACTTTATAATCGGGAAAATGCGCATGGACGGTGATACGTTTACTTACAGCCAAGCAATATCCTGAAGCTGTTAGTGCTTCTTCTTGGCGGGAAAACAAAATAATAAAATCATGACTTAATTTACAAATTGAAATATTTAAATTCGTGTGAATATTGTAATTATTTTTCCGGATCCGGACCTTAAGTACGCCATGCATACTTACACGTACATAATTTCACACTATCTATAAAGTCGTTATATGCATTCCAGTAATATGATTTACGACTAAAGTACAATTATAATATCGTAGACAGATGTGAATTTATATTTAAAATATTTAATAGCATAAAATAACACAGTTCTGCTATTTTATATTAAAAAAACGGATTTATGTAATTGCAGAAGAGGTGACATCCATAGAAAATTACACACGAGCAATTCATTGCATATAAATTATTATTATAACTTTTAACGTTATTACTAGGCAGACATATAGATTAATTTAATTTTTATAAAGGGACAGGCAGAACCCTAACATTAGCAGTTACATACATATTCAAAGATAGCAAAATCAATGGACTAACAAATTTAAGTCAATATGTACAGCACCGCTGGGATATATAGGTAAAGCCCGAACAGATAAAACCTTCATCCTTTATATACGTTAAAAATCAATATAGATAGTCCAGCAACATAACAGTCTGTGTTCAAGCTATGCTAAAGTGCTGCACGAATTCACCATTTGAATTTGTTTGCATCGTATTTGCGCACTGCAAAATTATCCATCCGCGAGAGTGCATGGCCATCAGCTGCACGCGGTAATACAAAAATGTCCGTTATACTCTGGTCCAGTTTAAAATATGATTCAGACGGTTTCGCTTTGGTAGACAGTGTTTTATACGTAGGCATAAGTCTATGTGTCCTACTGGTCACCTATGCAGTCAAATAATCATCCAGAAGTTTTCTGGGCAGAAACCTTCTCATATTCCTTGGTTTTATAAAAACAATATAAGCCTTTAAGTGCAGTTGGATGACCACGTAATAGCGGGTTCCTTAAATGCTATAGGAATACAGAGTAAATAATAAGTAAGCCTAATAAATGCATAATGTAGTGTTTTAAAAATACATGAATAGAACGAAACCACATATATATTCACTATCCTAAATCACAATTGAGATTTCTTTTTTGACTGGGGGTGGTGTACCTCACAAGATAAACTGAATTTAAACAAATCTAAAACAAGTTATCATTAAAAAAGAAATAAAAGAAACCCTCAGTTTTAAATCCTCTGACACGGAGCCCCATTGCAAATGTAGGCAGAGAGAGCGAAGGAGCGACTTGCAGGCCAGGAGGGAAGCCGGAGAAAGCTCCGAGGTCCGCGCGCCGCTCCGCTCCTCCTCTGCCTGTCCGCCCTGCTACATTGGCTTTTATACTCTCAATCCCCTCCTCTTAATTGATTTTCTCATAATTAACTCAGTCTATCCATCGATTTCCCTTCGGCGACGTATCAGGGTTGATAGCCGCTAACACTCCTTCCTCCCGCACAGGGCCCTATTATTATAATATTAAGCCTAGATGCTGCCGAAATAATATCGATCCCATTGAATTACAATTACACCATAACACTAAATACATTTACTCACCCACAAGAGGGTACGGTATACATAAGACGTAAGAACCAAACGCTACTTATTTCGCTCATTATAAAGCTCCCTTCTACAAATATACCCGACATAACAAACAAGAGATAAATCAAAATTAAACTGAACCGGGACAAACTGAGTCACTGCGTTACTTTGGGTTATTTTTAACTGAACCACGCGCTAGTATTAATATCGTCTGTTAAGATCGTTACCCAGTTTCCCATCGATAGTATGCTGATCATTCAATAGTATTAATATTTTACAATGTCACCCGTTATACCTATAATATACGCCACCAAGACCCTGACCATGAAAAGCGCTATTGTTATTTTTAACATCTGTCTCGCCGTTCCTTCTAGAAATATCTCTTAAGACAATTTTGGTACATATATATTACTCCGTGAATAAAACCAAAACAATCAAATCTCATATCAGACCCATCAGAACTCATCAGTTATTTTAATATTGCTTACATAAACCGTAAAAAAAAAAAAATGATACGACAACGACAATAAAAACGAGCATGAAAACAGTTTTGCAGACGCTGCGATGTTGTGTGTGAGGATCTGGTTATAACAGTGAGCGCGCCTGGCTGTAATGCACAGCGCATGCATATTACGAGCTTCTATCCCACATTGCAAATCAAATATTCCCGCGATCCTCAGCCCCTAATACAGCATGCAGAGTATGCGGAAGACACAGCGCGATTCGCAGACACAGAGTGAGAGAAGAAGAAAGAGGGAGGGAGGGCTGTACAGGGTGAAAAGAGAATGGGATGGGTTGTCCCTTGAATTAATTTCTTTTCTAATCAATAGAAATTGGAAGAAAAAAATCCGTGCGCATGCAAGAAATCACTGAAGCTAATATTTCTCTTTCCACCTCCCGCTTCCCCTTTTCTTTCTCTCGTTTTTACATTGACAAGAGTGAAATAATGTCCATTTGCCGAGGCTGCTAAGTCATTGGGATCGGCGTTTTTTTAACTAATCAAAAGATAAATGATTTAAGAATATCAGCAACTACCCAAGGAAAATATGCAGCGTAAAGAGTAACAGAGAGGGCAGAAGGGAGGAGGGGACAAGCGAAGAGGGGAGGGTAGCATATGCAGAGATAAGTTATCAATATGCAAAGTTGTACAGATTGTTTTTCTGGTTTTGTTTTGTTGGGGAAAATATTACCAGCGCTTCCATCGGTGAATGCCGCTATCTCCGCCATACGCGCAGGCTGCCGGACACGAGAGATGGAAAGAGCAAGATGGGGAAGAAGGAGAGATGGGATGTATGGGGGGGGGGGGGCAGATGTGTTTGTAGGGGGGTAGTGAAAGAGCGAGGATGGACAGAGGGAAAAGCAGGTGTTGTATGGGGGCGATGGCTGAAATTAGAGACAGCGGGTTGGAGGTGAAGGAGGTTTGGTTAGGTTAGGGGAATACGTGCGCAAGTATGGCAACACCCTAACCTTTCATCTCTCCGTGTCCCTCATTGTCCCTTTTCCATCTCTCTCACTCTCCATCTCTCTCACACGCACGCTACGTGTGTCTCCGCTGTTTCCATGACGACATGTCGACTGGGCTGCTGCTGAGGAGAAAGGAGGCGCGTGCACGGGAAACTGGACGCGGGTGTGCAAAGGTGATTTAGTGGGGGGCAGCAGTGGACATTGATTAAAACACCCACTGCTACCTCGACTCTGTGCTCCAGCAGCTAATATATTCTGCTCCTACCCGCTCTGCAACATTTCAGAACTTCCCAAGTCTTATCGAAATGGTTATGAAGCGATTGCTTATACATATATCATCTTAGACAATAATTAGCCTATCTAAAAGACAGGCGCGCCCGCTATAATAAATTAGTAATAAATAAATTGCAAGTCCTCTCACGTAATTCGAGTGTCATGTGGAAGCTGAACTTCACAAAAATCACTTCACATTTTCATAAGCATATAAGCATATTCATGTACAGGTTAAAAACTGATATCCTGGAAAAAGAAACTTAATATAAGCAGTTGCATTTATTGATCAAAATGGTAATTAAAATTGCTGAATGCCATCTTATTTGCATAATTATAATATTATAAATATCCACAAAAAGCTTTGGGTCGCCCTGTAGGTCGCCCAGAACGGCAAGTTGAAGCATTTTGAATATTACCATGCACAAGCTAATAAAGCTACCTGTGTCAAAAACACTTATTGTTTTAAAACAAAGCGCAGGTTTATGCATAGACCTTATAACGTCCATTTACGACTCCAGTGTTTTTCTAGCGGGAGGTAAAGACACATCAGAGCTTCGATCCGCTTTGTCACGATCCCTTTTTATCTTCCTCAGCCCTAGCCTGTCTGGTGGCTAGGGGCAGTTGCCCGCTCGTTTGCTCTCCTTTGTTGGCTGGTTTTGGACTTTTCATTATGGCTCCGCTGGTCCTCTGGCCAAAACGGGAACGGGGTGGCAGCCATACAAAAATGCGCTGTCATAGTCCTCTTACGGGAGAAAAGTAGTTCAGGCTTCATATTATTCTCTATTCAGAAACATGGATACTAGTGTTAGGTGGTCATTTACTATGTAACTATGTATTTGTAACGTAATCCGTTTGCAGTTCACTTTTGTATTGGTTTATATGTGCTCTGTTATGTCTTGCTTACTGCTAAGTAATGTTCAAACTTCGGGCATCGTTAAAGGAGATAATTTTAGATAGATACTGAAATATGGGACGAAACCCTGTGTTCTTTTATTATACAATGTCTCATTTCTCTGGATGTAAGATAATATGGTTGACAATTAATAGATCAATAAGTAAACCGAACACAAACCGAAATAAATAGGCCCTACATAGAAAGGATTACCGCGTTATCCTTCAGTATGTGCTGCTTTTAATACGGACTTAAGGACATAAACACACCGCAGTTAGAAAGAGCACTCTCGTGGAAAATGGAAAATAATACTTACTGTCATCCTTAACTATCGGGTTTTGAATCCAAGAAAAACGAGATTCATAGATAGACTTTTTGCATGACAACAACAACACTATAAAATGCTGTATTGGATTCTTAATTGGACTATTCCTGCAATGACTTTCTCCAGCCTGTTTTGCCGTGCTGTGTATGCCTATGTTAAGTGTAGTTCTTTGATAATTAAATATTGATTCAGATCTGTGGATATTTAATGTTTAATTAAGGAAAATCAAACTTTGACAAAATAAACATTAATGAATCAATGAATCTTTTGGCTGGCAGACTAAAATAAATGCCACACTAAGCAAATGAGGAGAGGGTTTGACATTAGCGGCGTGCGGTTCTGTATAATGAGTCACCAGAGGTGCATTTCGAGGATAGTCTGAAGATGGCGCCACTCATAGGTAAGGGTACAATTCCGGCATAACTTGGGGTCTCACAGAACACATATCATGCAGAGACCAGCGAGTGTAAGAAAGCAAATCGGTCTACGGTGCAGGTAGGCAACCGCAGATTCGATGGCCAGGAATTAGGTTAAGGCGCAGATTTCATGGCAGCAGGCTGAAAACTAAGAGTAACAGAGAAGATAATGGAGCAAGGGGGGCAAGTAGCAGGCTGGGGGCTATCAGTTAGAAGGCCAGTGACTTTGGTGGCAGGAACCAAGCTAATGGCCAAATGGAAGATACAGAGCTGATGGGGTGACGCATTGCAGACTGCAAGCGAAAGCTGGGTGACAGCCTGCCTTTTATCCTCTCAAAAAGTGCAGACCAGAAATTAGCTAAAGGACTAGCAGCCTTCGAGATTTAAGGGCTCTGCATTTCCACCGGTCTCATGGCCACACAAGAGCAGTAAGCCTGGTGGCTAAGGCTCGATGCCGGAATATATGGGCTGTGGACTCAGATCGTACGAAATTCGTCCTACACAGAGCATTAGTGACA
Organism: Isichthys henryi; assembly: GCA_026776945.1. NCBI lineage: Eukaryota > Metazoa > Chordata > Actinopteri > Osteoglossiformes > Mormyridae > Isichthys > Isichthys henryi. Next base: position 19,528,100 of record JAODJX010000136.1, read on the forward strand.
GACACCCATGAAAAAGAGATATCTTAACATTTTGGGTGTTTCATTGATGAAATCAAATTGCAGGACTCTGTTTTGCGGCGCTAAGGGGATGTATGTCAGGTAGCCAGCCTTGTGAAAACACGGGAAAGTTCCAGTTAAATGTCACCCTTCAGTGGATCCAATGCTCGATGGGTTAAACCGGTGTGAAATTTATCAGGGCGTCGAACGTATTGACAACCAGAGAGAATCAAAAGCACCTCTTTATAAATACATGGTTCCATCAATTTTCAGTAACATAAAAACATTGGAAATCGTGGCTCCCCTGTACGAAAAAAATCGATAATTTGAAGAAAAACAGATTGACATTTATGAACGTTAACGTGATACGATTAGTTGTCTGCAATGACTACAAATCCTATACAAGTCCTAATACATTTTGAGGGAATTCAATCAAATTATATTTTTGAGGTATATTTTCCAATGGTTGATAGTGTCTTGTTTAAATCAAATACAAATTCATACGGTTTGATTAGTTTCATACTATGATCAAATATCGAGGAGAAAGGTGGCAGAAAAAGTTTTTAGTTCCGAGTTGCAATTTTTTCCATAGCCCATGGTTTGCTATTATTATTGAGTATAAGGCATGAATCTGTAGATTTTACCTGCAGCCAATTAAACACATTTTTTGCTTCAGTAATCAAAGGATTAAGAATTTTTTTTCTAACGGTAAGAGGTGCAGTAAAAGGGAAAGATTTATCAAGAAGAAATCGAGTTTATTTCGTAGATGACAATCCGTAGCGGATTACTGAATGTTTGGGGAAAAAAAAAATTCTAATTGCACGTCTGTAGAAAACACAGTGATGGATCTCTTGCGCCCAGTAAAGGTCCGAATAAACTGTTAAACCAGTGTCTTACAATAACTGATGCCATCACAGAAATCGCAGTGTTCTCGGTTTACTGATAATAGCAACGAATGCATAACTGAAAAACAGCGGGACCTAAACCAGAGGATCTCTCCGATTTTTGCTTGAACGCACAAAACACTGTACACCCCAAAAGTCTAAATCGTAGGCCTATAAGTGATCATTATAACAATAATAATAATGCAACAGATAATAAAGTAGCAAAAATAAGATTTCACAGGTGGAGCCTTGCCACTCAGAAAATAATTTAACAGCGCCAAAATAAAAAGTCATATGTAATTTATGAGAGTGACAGCGACACCGCGTGGTCTACATGGGAATAGGTCTACGCCAGGAAACAGCGCAGTTTTACGCAGGTGGAAATGATCTAAAAAAAAAAAAAAAAACATGTCGGGCGAGGGATATGTAAAAAAAAAAAAAAAAATTCAGATTGAATAAGTTGTCAAAATCTTTATCTTAACACAGTTCAACATATGTAAGTGTATTGTAAATGTTACGTGTCAAGTTAAGAGTAATTGTGAGGCCCGAATCAGGCCAATGCCAATAAATTCAGGATGAGGTCAAATTTCATTTTATCAGCAATAGTAAGGGACACGTATGTCGTGCAGCATCCGCGTGGAGTGATTGCTTGTAATACAGCGCAAATTGATGAAGCTGCTTTCCAAGGTGACAGAGCCACTTAGTTTTGGAAAGTAGATTCCTTGGCAACGGTTATGTGCTCTGAGGAAAATTGCACAAAAATGTCAGTTGTGAGTTAAGCTTTCTTCCAAGTGTTTAAAATGACCTTTATTATTATTATTATGAAAACTTATGATGAAATAGTGACTCAGTTTTTTAGGAACAAAGTGGCTCATTCAGTGCCAGTAAAATTCAACCTGGGTGAGTAAGCTGGGGGTGTAGATAGCATACATCTTTGCCTTCATGGAGTAACAAGTTATATCAAATACAAGGCCGCTCATATATATTACATACATTTTTTAATAGCTGGTCATTGTTTACTTCCACATAGCTGAGCTCTTAATAAAAACCGACACACAGAATGCATATTTGACTATGTATTTTATTTAGAAATTATTCTTGCTTTCAAACACATTAAATTAACTTTTTATTTAAAAAAAAAAAAAAAAAAAACACAAACCAAGGTCACCGTTGCCATGCCCAAATCTGCTGGTTTTTAACAAATGCTCACCCGTAATATCCTAGATATTAAACTATCATTGGTTATTCTTAATCTTTCTCAAACTATGGTTCATAAGATATCAGAAATATTTACACATGTAATGTACATATGTCTGTCCTGCACCTCACGATTCCCTGGTCCCAGGTAAATAAGAGCTCTGATCCAAATGATAATACTGACCTGTCACTAAAATTACCCTAATATGCAAGGACTCAGAAGGAGAGTATTGATCCAATGCAGGTCGTGCCCTACAGGTGACAGTGATCCAGGGCAGCCAATGACACTCTGCTCACGTAATCTGGAAACACGGCCATAATGATGGATTCACTGTCCCCTCACATGTGCACACGGAGTGGACACCACCTCTCACAGGCTCTGTATAATCTTGGGAGTCAGTTTAAACTGCTTGACTTATGCAAGAACATTGAGGCAGACAGATCCTCAGTTCACCTGGCGCGGCAGTACGCCTTTGCCTGCCCGTGTTCCCAACCCGGCTACCCCGGTGAGAGGCACTGAGTAGAAGGGTGCCAGAAAATCAGACAGGCCCAAGGTCCGATTATCATCTGAACAGAGCTCACAAAAAGTGCAGGTGGAAAAATTCCATTCTTCTCTTTCTAGTGTTTTGGGCCAGAGCCCAACCCCTCTCTGCCACTGCTAGCAACATCAAAATGTCCCCATTGCCTACTGCAATATTTATTTCTAGATCAAAATACTGATCCATCATCACCTCATCCTTCCTACTAATCCATGACAGGTAAAGACAAATACATCCTCCAAAATTATGGTAATTCATAGCAATGCATGGCAGATCAGATCATAAGTGACACACATACTCAATGTTATTTTGACAGGTCATACACACGTGTATAATTTATGCTGATTCAAATCTGCACATGCCGTCTCTTTACACCAGAGCATCATGGGAAAATCTGGCAGTGTGTGAGAGACCGTATTGGGGGCAGACAGCTGCCTTCCCACTGGTTTTCAGTGCAGTTCAGCCAAGAGGAGCAGGCTGGTCTTAAAGAGAGAGGCTGCACTCTCATATTCCCTCAATTCCATTTATCATTTCAAAAACGTCGCCCTTTGTTGGCTTCGGGGCAGCTGCCATTATGGAAGCTGTGCCTTTGGGAGGAGGGGAGGAAGGAGTCACAAGCAGGTACCTGCCTTCCTGCCCCATCGTTCTGCACCGAAGGTGGCTCATCAAGACCTGAAAAAAGTGATGAGGAGGAACCGCGTCAGGTCGCTCTGACAACCATCAATAACCAGCAAACTTATGGACATAAGTTTTGAGGATTATTTCATTTCACTTGACTCAAATACAGCAGAAAAATGTTTAGATGCCATCTTGTTGAGCAGCACTTCTCAAGCATATGCCTGCAACAGACTAACTGAACAAGAATTCAGCCCTTTTGTTCCGGACTGAGTCCAACAGCAGAGCTCTTCTAGAACAGAATCGAGAAGATGAGTTCATACTGAAACTCAGCCCTAACTGGGGGGGATCAGTCAACACATGACGTACTTCTGGTGTAAATCAGTAACTAGTCAAATTGTAACTAGGATTGCAAGATTCCAAGACTGTCATGTCCCCTCTGCAGGATGGCAGAGAGTCCAGCTATAAAAGCATTTTAAATACTGTGTAGGTGTATGTGGAGGTGCGTGTGTAAAGCTTGCCCTCAGGTCACCACTGATGGAATTTCTGTTCAATAATATGTAATGTGTACAAAAGAAGGACGGGGGGACAAAAGTGCTGTAAAAACACTAGAGAAAAGCAGAGGTCATTCCTTCTTCCACAAGTATGGATCGCAAGTAACGCAGATCTGATTATATGTATCAAAGAGTCAAACCTGACAGCCACTACAGTGCTTTCTGCGAATGTACATAAGTGAAAAACACCATCTAGGTGAATTTTAGCCCTTAACTTTCTTCAGACCCTGACATCCCAAAACTTTTACCACTGCATAAAAATTCAACAGCTGACTGGGTTAAAGGGAAGCACTTCATGGAGGCATCTATGCCTGTGTAAGATATTACGCATCATTTAACTTACCCACAAAACAGACAGAAGTTTAAAGGATTAAGCACAAAATCCACACGGATAAGGATAGTGTGTTATCACTGGTCTTCTACAAATACCAGCACACACACAGGTGCTCGCAGCCAATTACCTGGTCCCGGTCCAGGAGGCCATCCAGCCCTGGCTCTCTAGGAGGAGCCTTCGGCCCTCTTCATAATCATCCTGGTCCACGCTGACCAGTAGCCGTACACCCTCGTGGCCCGCGGCTCTCTTCAGAGAATCGGTGATGAAGACACCCTTGAGCGCTTCCAGAAGCGCCCCGCTCAGGTAGTCGGCCCAGAAGGCGTCGAGGTTGGCCAGCTCCGAGAACTTGATGTCACAGATGATGGAGCCAAGGTCGCGGGCGCGCAGCACTGAACTGGCCCTGCTGAAGAGCTCGAACTGGCGTTCAAGGGGCTGCTGCTTATCCGAGGACACGCCACCTCGCAGTGCCGACTCGTGCTCCGAGTACTCGGCCCGCACGCGCAGCCGGATGTCTGTTCGGGCAGAGAGGGGCAGGAGGAGGAGCAGGAAATACAGGTGGGGGAGGAGGGACAGAGGCGGGAAGAAGGGTTAGGGTTGGTGGCAGCAGAAAAGGGGAGGGTGAAGCACAGTAGAGGGTTACAGTACAGGAGAGTCAGTTGGGGTGAGAGTTAAGGAAAAGGAAGTGATGAGAGAGAACAAAAGGGGGACAAACAAAAACAAACGACATGAATACCTGTACATCGAGGTGACACTGGCAAAGCCCGTCTGCGGTACATTAAAAGTACGACTGTGGACAAACAGGCATAAAATGTTCTGGGGGAAATTGGGGGACATGTGGTGGGTGACGGAAAAGAGAGGGTCTGAGGAACACATAGACCGGAGCAGATGCACTGTAACGGCAGCAGATAGTGCCCTTATACAAGCTAACATCCTCTGAAAAATGCGGGGGGACATCATATGAGCACAAGTTGCGACCTCACCCAATGACACCAGTGCTTCGCAAGCAGCTAGGGTCCATGAGCCTACCACCTTCCTTAAAGACAGTAGACACAAACATGAACAGGCACTCGGAGCAGTTATACGCCCATACAGATCACATCCGAGTGGTCATGGACAGAGGGAGGGAGTTTACATTCAATGAAAAGGTCCCCACTGACTACAATTATTAAAACACCACTCCTGAACTCTCCCCAGATGGACATCGAACATGGTGCGTCCCTTCAAACAGGATGCGAGCACTTCCCCACAGGTGGACCGCGGCACCTGTCTTCATCTACTCGTGAGTGTGGGATCTCGTGCATGAGACACAGAAGCCCTACCATGGCTGAGGCACAAGAACAAACAGGTGGGCATGAGCCAACACAAAAACGGTTGGACTGGGGAAGAAAAGAAAACAAGGATGAGAGAAGACTGATTGGATACTAAGCTCTGTTCACACTGAGGGCCAAGTTTCACACGGTGTGGTGACTTTCCTAGTAAATTAGCAAATGACTAAAACTTACGTAATGAAAACCCCATCTGTAAAGATGCACTGGATGAAACTGATGGCTACACTGTAGGTGCACTCTATTCCTCAAAGGGCCCTTATGAGTGTCTTATCCATGCATAGCAAGCGAGGGTTGACGTTTCTTGGAGGATACATACTGGAGAGTGGACAGCAGCGCTCATCTTGTCATGTGGATGGGGTCTCTTCAGACTTCACTGAAACAAAGATTCCCCTACATGGCACAGAGGCGTGCGCAAGGGGTTAAAAATAAAATAGGCAGGTTGGAGAGAGGGGGTTCAGAGAGGGTAGGAGTGCAGGGGGCAGAATACTTTACAGTGAGAGGAGGAGGGTGAGGATAGGCAGGAGGCAGAGAGTAATGAGGAAGTGGAAAACAGGCCCAAAGCCATGAATCGCAATTTCAGAGCCTTCAGTTGGGAAAGAAAAGCCCAAATTTTCCATCTTTACAGCCAAAGGGAGAGTGGCACTTATTTTATTCAGAGACAAGTCACAGACACAGGCATAAGGTGATGAGCATTTGCCCTCGGACATGGTAACTTTTCGAATGATTTGCAACAGGAAGAATTTTAATTGCATTAATAAATACACCTAGTTGTAAAAGGCCTGGGACAAATTATTTAAAATAATTAAGGGGAATACATATTAAATTATCCAGGACATGGCAGTTTAAGAAATTAAACAAAATCAGAACTGTCAAAAGAAAATTAAAAACAGAACAGGATATACATAATTTTGGTCTTTAAAAACTGAAAAAAAAAACACAAAACCTTTAAAACACAATTGACTCAGAGTCTGATTTTAGTGAAAGAGTCAAGTTCTTTGTGCCTAATTAACAAAAGAAAATTCTTATGGGCAGCATTTTGTCAACAGTTTCCATGACTGATATCCTAGGAGAATTATTTGTGTGTTACAGCCAATCATAACATTTTGGGGGAAGGGTAGCAAAAACCCACTGGGAGCTACATACAAAATACTTCTGCTGTGGAAATGTAAATGTTATATTTATAATTCAATTTTTACTCCCTAACATTTGGGAATGAGTGAAAGCCAAACACTGCCACTGTTCGCAGCTTCCCAGGCTTGAGAATTTAATACCAGGAGGGCTTTTTTGGCCCTTTTAAACATTCAGATCTTGTTTGATTTGCTTCTCAAGGCCGTCAGCTGGAACTGTGAAAATGCCCTCATGTTTGCCCTATCTCCATGTCTGTTTGCAGTTTTGCCCAGAGAAACATTAGCAGTTTTTTTCAGCATTCAAGCCACTGCAGTGCAAAACCTGCTCCATGACTGAAGGAAATGGGCTCCCTGTTTGTTTCTTTTATTTCTGTGGTGGCGGGTTACTTTTCCCAATCCACCGACCCAAAACCAGCTCTCTTAAAGACAAGGGTGGGAGCAGACTCTCTGCACGCTGGTCAAGACAGCAGAGACCAGAAACATGACGGTGGCCCTGGGCAACAGCATGAGGAATGGTACCGAGGTAAGTAGGAGATGGGCTACACAACCTGCTGATTAGAAATTTCTCACAAAAAACAAAATTTAATCTTTGGCACCATCAGCTTTGAATGTAACATTTTTTTTCTGGAGACAGTAGGTATGTACAAAGTCAGGGTACAACCCAAAAGGTAAATTACCAGTGAAGGCCTTTTGCATTTAAAGCATCAAAGCGAGGTAACAGGCTAGTAACAAAAAGTTTGCACACCCCATTTCTTGCACACTTACATTGTCAGGCTGTACAATATCATACACATTTCTGTCCTGTTACAGCACCCTGAGTGGTTTGTTTTTTTCCCCCTCAGTGTAAAAAGCCTGTAATCACTCCAATCCACCACAGTTTTTAAAGGTATTACAAAAAGGCCCAGGAAGGTCTTAAAAAATATTTCCAGTTCTCTAGGCAGGTTTAAAAGCTTTTTCCCCCCTCACTATTTTTACACTGACTGCTTTTAGTATAAGAAGGGCTTGTTCAAAATAATCTCACAAGTAGTAATTTCCTTTAAAGGTCAATTGTTAGCTTGCACACAGAAAATGGATGCGATAGAAGATTTTTCGATCTCACCCCCCCCCTCCCCTCCCCTCCCACCCAAGACATGACAGAACCAATATCATTGCTGTTACTGTTTCTCTGACTCTTTTT
>JAODJX010000136.1:19535951-19560583 GCA_026776945.1 Isichthys henryi
GACTCTTTTTGCAACCTTTAACATTCTCAAAGAGATAAAATGCACTGAATAATACCATTTCACTCTGAAAGGGGAGAGCTCTGGCGATTCCATCCAGTTTTCTTCGCTGCCCCTTAAAGACCACGGCAGATTAGGCGGGGTCTGGCAGGGCGGATGGATGGATGGGGTAAAGAGAAAGAGGAACCTGCATTTTGCTCTCAAAGGGAGTGGTTCATCATTCACAGTTAAATCTGCTCCAGTGCTGGATCACAGCATGAATGAAATCAGAATGTAGCGCTCTCATCCTGAATGCAGTCAGGCTACAGGAGCCCCACAGAGCCATACAGACAGAACTCTGCTTGTTCAGCAGGCTTGGAGTGACAGAAAAAAAAACATTCACATCCAGAACTGTACATTTAGGGCGCTGGTTTAGTAGAGTAGCTGTGCCCGTCTTATCATGCATTGAACATTTTACCTACTTGTGCACAGAAATATGAAATAAATCCTGGCTGACGTGAAACTGTTTGCCCTTTCATCACATGACCCATCTAGTCACATGAGAGGAGGGGCAGAGACTTTAGGTTTCACCCGAAGTAAACATGTGTTAAACATGAAATTTGACCAAGCCCAATTAAGTCAAAGTTGAACATGAACTTTAGTTAAAGGTGATTCATACTCACTGAAACCCATACATTACAGCATATTATACTGATCTGCACATAGATAGATATTGATCACACACAGCCTTGCCACAGCAGTTCTGACTCCAAAGGTAAATCAGCTGATCGCTAGTTGTCAATCAGGTGTCCATCAAGACCCCAGCGAGAGACATTTGTTTGGGTTTGGGCCTTGGAGCTGATCTTTAGCGTCAGCAGAGCAATGTAGAACCAAGGAGCGTTTGAGAAACACTGAAAGACTGGATGAGACCATGTCATTGTGGTACAGCTTCATCAAACAAGGACAGTGAGATGCAATAGACATGTAAAAAGGAACAACTCATTTTTCCTTTTATAAAAACAAGACCCAGTTTAGTTACTCCATTTGGCTTGACAGAATGCCAACAAAAGTACCGTTTGAGACGTCAGTTGATGTGGAGAGCTTCGACTCTATCGATCCGCTTTTCTGCCGAGCAGCAGAACGAGAGACTGAAAGAGCGAGACGGGCAGAGAGACAACGGCACGCTGTCTGTTTGTCCGTCTCTCACTTTGTTCGGTTTGTTTGCTCAATTGTTTTAGTGTTCGTTCTCTCGCTCTCATTGTGTCTGTGAGGACGACCAACTTGTGTTTCCCTGACATGAGTCAGTCTGTTTTGAACTGCGAACACAGAGAAAGGAGAGAAAAAGAGAAAGACAAGAGATTGGCTTTGGTTTTCACTCCGGTAGCGGTTTGTCAACACAAGCAGGCATGGTACAGACATATCTCCCCTTCCGGCCCCTTGCTTTACACTGATTTGTTGTTTTTTTTCTAGAATGACCAATTTCCTTGAAAGTTGGCACATGCCATGAGGCAACCAATGAATCAAAACGTCACATTTAAAGCCTTCCAGTTAATCACTTAATGTTCATTTACATATTGGTTATCACTAAGGTATCTGAAGCTCAGAGATTGGAATAATTATGGTGAGGAGCTTACAAATCTGCGTGGCATGCTGATCAGCATAGATTGTTACCAAAAATTATAGCAGGCAAAGTGCATTCCTTCTAATTCCACAACAGTAAGAATATTAAAATGAATCAGCTTTGGAGACTGGGCTTAATTAATCATTATCTCTTTCTTAAATAACTAACTAACGGTAGGTCAGTTTAACAATAAATAATCCTACCAATTAAGTTGACACCTTCCTCATCACACATAGCAAGTCTGGAGAAATACCACTCACATTGAAAATAAGTTAAATATGCCAAAGCATAAAGACGACTACATGCTTGAATCTGTATTGCATCATGCATCTACGACATAGCAAAGCACAGATAGATATGACTACTGCCATTTACAAGGACTTTCAGCTTATATGTTACTGTAATAGGGAAAAGACATGTACCAACTTTCAAAAAAATACCAAGGTCATCTAAAATTTCATGACCCAGGAGCTGCCTGAAAATTGCAATTGCACATAGTAAAGAGGCCAAAGTTTGTTTTTGTAGACTCTTCCAGTCCAGTCACTCAGACTAAGGGTCAAACGCCCACCACACCCTGTGACACAATCCCCTCTCATAATGCTTTGGCATTTAGTGAGGAGACAATGCAAGATTATACAACCCAAAAAACTAAAGGAAAAAAAAATCTCCTTACATATACAATGCACACACACACACACACACACACACGCACGCACGCACGCACGCACGCACGCACACACACACAGTTAATGCAAACTGTGAATACCTGAAGCTTAGACCATCTTAAATAACCCTGTACACTATGTTGCATTTATAACTGCAGAAATGAAATTTGACTGGCATTAAGAAAAAGTACTTCAAACAATTTTGAGAGTGACGGCACAGACTGTAATACATGAGCCAAGCAGACCATCCTAAGTGGTACTTCAGATGATTTAAAAAAAAAAAAACTATGGCCCCTTTACTGCTTGCAATTCAATCAGACTGCTTTTATGTCATAGTTCTCTTCCATAATGATCTGTAAAATAAGTCTGTTCAGTGAATAACAAAATGAATGTGTGACAATTCTTTGGGAAACAGTTTAATTACTCCTAATAATTTTAGAAAGATTATAGAACACACATAGCCTTCTAGTTAAAATTATAGTAGACTTATTACAAAAGAAAACATCTTTTATCTCTGATCTCACACACAGAGCTCACTAAGTGCACAGAGGTCAGGTATGTGGCTTTAAGAATCGTTTATTTGACTTTGTTGGGGTATTTTCCTCAGAACTGTTCAAGCAAAGGTTCCAGAAAAGTGTCAAAGAAGTTTTAGAAGACCATCAGCATTTGGGTCATTTCAAAAATGAGAACTGGCAGAATATTTGATCCAGTGTTAGGGATGGTTTCCACTTATAATACAGGTTCCAGAAGGGTTTTAGAGCACATGAGACACATGAGAATGTGGCATATTCAAATGCGATGTTTAAATTGCTGATAGCTTCATTTTCAGGTTTTGGGACAGCACCAGAACCACATAGATCAATTAAAAAATGTTCGGCACAATTCTGAAAGCAGTTTGGCATATCTTTGGAATTGAGTCAGTTACTGATTCTGAATGGTTCCGGCTCACGCTTGAAGCCTCTTATAAAAATGTTCTGAGAGCTATCTGAGCACATTCCTAGAACAGCTCTGGGAGGACAAGGTTACAGTGGACTCTTTAGTCAATTCTGCAAAATGTAGAGGCCCACACCACTGAGAGGAACAGTGAGGATGGGCTGGGCTCTCTGATGATCACTTTTAGCCAGAGAGAAACAGCACAGAGACACTCGAGCACACTTGTAGAGCATTAGAGGGTAGGGGAGGTTTGTTGGAGCACAGGCATTGAACACAGAGCATGTGACAGCCCCCACACGGGACTTCTTTACCTTAGGCATCGGGCCGACCGTGAGAGAGTGCGAGTGAGCACACGCTGACCATACGGACAGAGAGACAGGACTGACTCACTGCAGTCTCTCTCTCTGTTTCCTACCCGATCTGAGTTTCAATCCTCAGTCAACCTGGTGGAATCAAATGCGAAGTCAAGACAGCACATTTTCACTGGACAAGAAACAACACTGCAGGTCACTTTTGGTCTGTTTGATCTGCTCTGTACTGGATGGCTCTCAGTCTAATTTGTAAAATTACGTTTTACTTTTGTACTACTAGGGAGGCCCTGCTGCATGAGACAACATTTGTTGCGTAAGGCTATAGGCAGATGTATGTCCTTAAAAGTTTAGAGGCTGCTTATATCCTGATGAACACAGTAGGCTGAACACGATCTTCTACAAATTGTTGTATATTTTTCTTTAGAAGTGAAATGTTGTAAATTCATAATATTTGGATGTAGAAGGAACATTCTCAGCTATTTATAAGATGGTTTACCATTACAGACATCTAAACAGTGCTCAAGCAGGTACAATTTAAATGGGGGTCAACAGAATTCAGACTTACTTGTCCCAGAGTTCCACAACTTTTGCTGGACCTAACCACTATGGATTGAAAATTCAGGCAGAACAGAATATCAGCACAGTCATGCTTTGCTTTGTCTAAATCAGTGACAGAAGACCTACCCAAGGAGGCATTGTGGTAAAGTGGCTGAAGAAATAGAAATGGAGGGGAGAAATAAAGTGAAAAAGAATGACAGGACCAGCTGAGTTATTGCCATCGCAATACGTCGATGAAGTGGTGAAGCACACTCAGCACGGGTACACACACTCGCATACAGAGAGAAAGACAGAGAATGCGATCACAGGGTCTGTGTGACGAGGCCCCGCTATAGACAAGACCCTTCTTCTGCCTTGATCTAAAATTCATCCGAGTGGTCTGTGGATGTAGATGGCTCACACTTCATGCACTAATCATTCTCTCATCAATCCAGGGATTTCTGACAGTTTACGTATTGATAGATGTTTGCCTAGGGAAGGTCTCTCACTCTCTCTCTTATAATAATCACAACCAGGGCAATGCGTGGGACACAAGTGAAGTTCTAATGGAGATGCAGTAGTGACACTACGCAAGGGCGGGGTTCACGTTTGCACAGCGGTCACTCTCACAACAGAGCATTCAGCAGGTTTCTGTTGTATGCTGCTTTCAGAGCACTCATGGCATTCTTTACTGCTATGATGTAGTGACTGTTGGGTGTATGGGCACTTTACAGATCTCATAGAATTCAAGATTTTGATTAAATATGCACTCTGTCATGGTATCCAAAGATATAAAACATAGTATAGACAGGGATACTGTCGACTGGCTAAGGCTTTTCTCTAAAGAATTAGGATGCATTGCATCCAGGTTTCACTATCAGTTCTGTATATACATAATGCTACAACTGAGAACCACTCTGGAGAGAGCAGAAATAAATGTCAAACTGCCGTGAAATATATAGGAATTTCCTTTACAAATCAGACTACATCAGAGGCCTGCTGTAAGCTGTGTGAGACACAGACTGAATCATACTGCTGTGCAGCAAATGTTGCTATTGTTCCTAAAATATTTTTGCCAAATTTAGAAACAATTAACATTAAATAACAGCTGTGGCTTCTGTTTGAGGGATCCCTTTCCTTGATGATAAAATTCCATAGATCAGGGTTGATTTAAAAACTCCGTTGACAACTGACCCATTTAGTCCACTGGCTTTTTTTCCTGATGAGAAAAGGGCACTGCTGATTCCTGAAAGCTCCATGAATCCAAAGCTCTCAACAAAAAAAGACAACAAACTGCATGATTAATGTGACTCACTATTAGATCTTAACTAGGCTTTTCTGCAAATTCTCTATATTGTATACAATAACAAAATAAAGGATCCCAACCGATCCAGATCTTAATTAAAACAAGCCACAAGCGAATTGCAGACTGTCTTGCTGGATTCCATTACCCCCCCCCCCCCCCCAAATATTAAGCACAAGAGAATGCAGCTTGTGCTTCTAATGCTCTGTAGCCTTAGTGAGGTCTTGCATAGAGCCAAAGCTTCACATTTATCTGAGGAGTGTTTCAGCACAGTTCATGTTAATGGCATCAGCTCTTGAAATCAAAGAGGGACACGCACTAACAAGCCCTTCAATTTTTAGTAGAATCCCATTGGTCAGTGAAAATACCTTCATTTTCCACCTCCTAAACAAGCACGGATAGATGTTAACAGGCGGATTATAGTTCTTCCTTCTCAGGCTTCTCAGAGAAATTAGATGCACAAAAAAACCACAACACCTCACAGGCATAAAGCAGCTGACACACACTTTAATAAGAACCCACTATATGCTAGAATTGTGGTGGTGGTTCTTAAAATGTCACGTTGAACAAAGCCAAACTGACTTAATGGCGCATACTGAAACATGCCTCCCTGAGCCGTTAAAACATGCGGGGGTGCGGGGGGGGAAGACAAAAGAAAGGAATTAGCTGCTGCTAAATAAAATGCGTAGCAAAATCAAAGAAAGAAAGAAAAAAGGTCATCCCAAAACACTTGGAGACCAGAAGGAACAAAACGACACGCGTCTGTCCAAACATATCAAACAGGTTCAAAGATGCTGCATCAAACAATAACGAGATTATTTTCACCCCCATCCCAATGTAAGGGCCTTGGCAGAGGAGTCTGAAAGCTGGATGATTCAGAACAGTGGAAAAGCTATGCACCAGCAAGTAAGTGTTTAAAAAAATCTGTGCTGTTGATAGAGTGGATGGCACTTATGTGATTCACGGCATGGGAAGACGGACAGAGTACAGGTAAGAGAACTTCAAAGTCACAAATGCCGAGAGAGAGACCCATACTCACTCAGAGAAATGAGCAGTAAGAGAGAGAGAAGAATGAGGCGCTCTTACCGCAGGTGATTTTCTCTTGTACAGGCTGTGGTACAGGGAGGGCTTCTGGCAATTCTGCCACCCTCTGTCGGGGAGTCAGACTTGCACGCCGGGTACCACGGCCACGCTTCCGGCGAGCAGAAGAGCGTGTCTGTCTGGATGGATCGACACCTAATACACACAAAATCAGATAAACTGACATTTCAGAAGTAGCGTGGCTTTAATCTAAACCGAAACAAGACGTTCAGCACATATGCATAGAGAACGGAAACAAGCGAATCCCAGTATGGTGAAGATTCTGTCATCCAGGTCATGGTTATCCCAAGGAAGGTTATTCAGTGGCAACTGGACTTTAGTTCCTTGAAAATGGAATGAAGGGTGAAACATTTTTCAAGGAACTAAAGTCCAGTTGCCACTTAATTACCTTTCTTGGGAAATCCTGGCATGATTTCCACAAACCACACATGGACCCCACGGTGCTGACCTGCCCTCCACTGCTGCGATGAGTAGTCTTGTGAATAGTTTGTCTGTCTGTAGCTGTTGATCAGTTCGACACAACTAACTTCCTTTTGGTCTTCAGCCAAGTACTCCACATTATAACGTTCTGGTGACACTGGAAAAACAGAAGAGCCAACAGAATACTGCTAAGTGGTTTAAAGATCATTTCGGCAAATCCTACATATGACCCAAGCTTTGCTTATTCTGATTTCTTTGAATGCCAATGTACATATGCTTTATGCTAATGTACTAATACAAATAGCATCATCACCATTACAGTTAGACAGGAACTAGATCTAAGAGGTACTAGATTCAAGAATCTTGCAAATAAATACTAAATGAGCTCTTCATGACGAAATTCTTCTTTTGTTCACTCCAGATAGGGCTGGGAGATGTCATATCGCTCATGAGCAATAATCACCAGGGCTTCAAATGGCAGGTAGAAGATTTGGTCGGATACCAGCTGTTCAGTACTTTACAGATGTTTATTTACACCCACAATTTGTTAACCAGGTTAGAAGTATGGATAATATATTAATGAGATACGTTTTAAGACACCCAAAAGTTAGTAATCTGTATAAACTTGGCATATCTTTATGTTTATTAAATTCGGTTAGCAGAGCACACCACATAATACTGTTCTGGTATACTATGGTTTAGTATGCGGTGAAGAAAGCAACAGCTCAGCAGCCACAACATCTTTTAGAAGAGGAGATCATGTGTATAAACAAGGTAAAAGACACTGGTGGCGTGGCGGTACTGTTTGCAGTTTAAATGGTGACATTTATTAAACATATGTTGAATTTTACATTTACAGCATTTGGCAGATACCCTTAGCTAGAGCAACTTGCATACGCGCTTAGAAGTATCATCAGTGAATGCATTCTGATACTTGTTCAATAGAATTCAGCTAAGAATACTATCACTTTAAAAAAAACTCTGTTGGCAAGTAAGACAATTTCTTTTTAAAATAATAAGAGTATAATCCTGGAAGTGCTAATCCAAGGATATACAAAAGACACAGGTTTTTAATCATTGTTTGAAGGCACCCAATGACTCAACTGTCTGGACATATAGGGGAGGTTCATTCCACCACATAGCTGCCAAAGCAGAGAAGAGTCTAGGTGCATGTCTTCCTTGCGCCTTGAGAGATGGTGGAACCAGTCGAGCGGTGCTGGAGGATCAAAGAGAGCATGGTGCTGTGCTGGGTGAGAGAAGCGCTGGTCCACTTTTGGCTTTGTAGGTGAGCATCAATGTTTTGAATCTGATGCGGGCAGCTATAGGAAGCCCATGGAGGGAGCGTAACAATGGTATGGTGTGGGAGAAACTGGGAAGGTTGTAAACGAGTCAGGCAGTTGCATTCTGGATCAGTTGCAGAGGACGAATGGGGTTCAGAGGCAGACCTGCTAGGAGTGAGTTACAGTAATCTATTCTAGAAATGACAAGAGACTGGACAAATACCTGAGTGGCCTGTGTGGAAGGAAATGGGCGAACCCTTCTGATGTTGAAAACAAGAAATTGACATGAGCAGGAAAGATTAGCCGATTACTAATTTTCGGGCATCATAAAATGCCTCATTAATATCTTAGTTGTACTACTAATCTGCTTAAATTGCTGGCCTAAATAAACGTCATCATAATACCGAAAAGCTGGTGTCTGGCCAAATGTTTCGCCTGTCATCTCCTAGTGATTATCGCATTTGTGATATAATATCGATGTGATATCGCTCAGCCCTAACTCCAGATGTTAAAAAACACTAAACACTGCAATATATAATCATGCATTTCTTAACAACACTCACATGTTCAAGAAATGCTCTGTTAGGTGATTTTATCATTGTGCAAGAACCAGAAAGTAGGGTTATTCTAATCATAGTCCTCAAGGGCAAAGCAGTGCTGATTCTCCAGCCTTCCTTTACCTGTGAGCCCAGTGTGAAGCCAATCAGAGCCAGCAATTATAAAGCTAACTACCCGAGACAACTGAAAACAAGGCCTTGCTTTGTAATTGAAGGCCAGATTTGAATGATGGGGTCATAAAGTCTACTTATACAAATCTAGTTGGTGCAGCATAAATAACAATTAAAGTACAATATAGTAAATATATATTATGTGCCTATATTATGTACCAAACATAATTGCATGTGGTATACTTTACTTTCATAGGAGTGGCAGCACAGTCGGATTGTTTACAACATCACAACAAATACTAGGTGATAAGAATTGTTCCATTATAACCTTGTGGGACCACGTCGTAAATGCGTTCCGCCGCAGATCGAAACATTGTTTTGCGGCTCATAACCGTATACTAAATGTAATGAAGACATGGCACAGACATTTGCCACAGACTAAAATTGTTTATCTGTAAGAGCTGTATTAAGGTACCATTCCTCATTATCGAGCCCTTGAAAACGCATCTCACCTGTCCTCCTTTTCTTGCGGGATACAAACGGAAGAAGGTCGTGCCGCGTCAGGACTCGAAGCAGCTGCAACACAGGCTCCAAGTTCCCTTCGCTCACATACCCACGCCTCTCCAGCTCCAGCAGCAGCTCTAAGCCGCTTTTGGGTCTGTGTCGCGATTCTGCAGGACACGGGGCCGAGCTAGGCTCTATCCGACGCCAGGCCTCCAGAAGCCTGTGACTGGGCGACATCTTATCACCTGTATGGACATCTTCACCGGAAACATCGAGGGTCCAGCCCGCCGGGTCTAGGGGATGCTTTCCAGGGTACGTTTCTTCCAGCAAGAAGGACAGCACGTCGACGTCAGTCTCCGTCAACTGGGAACCAACAACTTCGAAGATTTCGTGAAGGGACAGCATTCCGTAATAACTCAGGCACTCGGTCTCTTCCCAATACAAAGAGTACCTCTGTCCCCCAATTGCGGCCATATTTGACTTCTGCTGACAAGTTGGCGAAAAGTGTGGGTGCTTCTAAATGTAGACCGAAACAAAGCAAAATTAGTGCACTGCAGTGTAAACGTATGGACAAGAGCCGCTACCCAATACGGAAAGACTAATTCACCGAGCTATTTATACGGACTTGTCTCCGAAGTACGAAATGTAAGTTTTAGCAGCGAAGTCGGCATTTGGCGAGATTAAATCAGAAAACAGTACATTTACACGCCCTCGCCGTTTTCTAACAGAGAAGCAGTTCGTAAACATCACGTGATTACGTTACGTAATGCCATGTTTTTCCTTCCCCCCAGTAGTTCCGCTCAGACAGTTAACCAATAATATTCCGGTACCTCACTCTAGTTAGCTAACCGTTTCATGCAAGTATAATTAGATAAATATTATAGTTAACAACAAACGACGTAGGCCGATAGTCTCCACTCTATCCCTGTTGTAGGCCTAAGGCTAACAGTTAGCCACGTCACCGCTCGTCGGCTACACGCCCGCAATGTTCTCGAACATACCACAGACCCAGGCCCAACGACACTAACTTTCCGGAGGCCTTATTTAAATAAAGCAAAATTATATCAGAATTTACATTAGTTTAACTGTACCTCATCTGAAAACAGAAATGTCATCCCTTAAAACGTCTGCTTACATTACATAAGGTTTATTTGCCAGGATAATTCGGTACATGTTAGCAGCTTTTTAAATTTTATATAAAATAAACAATCCGCAATATCTTTTAAAGTTAACGTATTAATAAAAATAATACAGTGGTATTTTAAATGTTATTACCCCGCGACAACGGAATGATCTAGCTAGCCAGGTTAGCTATCCGTTAAAATGTAAAACACAAGTGTTTCTTCAGCATACAAGTGTAGACGGTAAAAGTGTAACATTTTTTCCGCTACTTCTGGTAACAGTTGTATATTTGACACAACAACGTGTTTTATACCAACCTTAGTTATCTAAGATGAACAAACGAGTACGAGCTATGCAGCTGTAATCCTCACTCAAGCTCCCCAAACGCAGAGATACCGAAGGTGGCGACGATCCACCAATCAGGAAGCGCTGCTCTGCTGTCTCGAGTGCCTCACGCGCTATACTGCAAGTATACCGCATTGAAGCTCACGGAGAAGAATTGATTTGGATGCGTTTATCTTATAGGGAAAATAATAGCTTCAGAGTTGGATCATTTAGGAAAAGTGTCGTTTAATACATAGGTGCTTACCAACTAAGTATTTTGTCGCTAGAAGCAGGTAGCCCCGTTTGGAATTAGTTTACTGCGGCAGCATTTAGTTATTAAATATATTTTACTTAATTTGTACAATCAGTGTATTTTTTATAATTATTTGTTATATGAAATCGTCTTTGCCTGTACTGTGTGTTTTACTTATGTTTTGTACTTGTTGATTTGAAACACTTGTAATCGATTTGGCAAAATGAGGAAAATATTGTACCGTTCAAACAAGTGAAACTGGGCAATAAATAGTGTCACAAGTTAACTTCAGTGAGAATTGCATTCATTATAAGATGCATTGGTATTCTATGAAACCTCACACAGGCTAAATGTCCTTTGGGACATTCTTTCTTTCTTTCTTTCTTTCTTTCTTTCTATCTATCTATCTATCTATCTATCTATCTATCTATCTATCTATCTAGAGTTAATAATAAAGTTACCTTGCAATCCATAGATATTCACATGTATATGTGGTTTGACGTACTCTGCGCTCCAGAAGGTAACAAAACTGCAAAAGAATCCATTTTAAATTAATTAATTTCTTGCCATGATCATTAATGCAAATACATGGATTTTCGCAAAATGCTACCTTACATGTCACCACTAGATGGAGGTATAATTACAAAATTAGATGTTTATTCAAATCACTGACACTATTACAGAAAAAGCGGATTTCTGATGGAAAAAAAAACGATTATGCGATTAAATTGTTTTACGCGAAATACTCTTTATTTTTAAATACAATTTCATACACAACTTGTAAATGAACGTAAGTTTTTCAGAAGAATCTTAATAATGCATTTTTAACTTAGCTACTTTCCTGTTCGTTAGAATAATATCTATTTGAAGTCTGCACTTAGATCAAGATCTAGTTAGCCAATTACTAGAGCTCTAACAATTGCATTGAAAATAAAATTGAAAAAGAATTGTCTGAATTGCATATTCCTGCCATATAACTGCTGTATGAATCAAGTAATACATAGTAACATGTACCACAGCATCCAGACTTCCATCTACCTCTGGACTGTAGCAGTCTTGGAGCCATCATCGGTCACATTTCAGAGGTACCAATCCAAATGCCTTTGGGGTGAGATCCACATTAATACAGGGAGATACTCCACACTGAACTGAAGTAGTAATTATACCCACAGCACTGCTGGTATGAAGCTGCAGTGTCCTACTGAGCCACCATGCCCCTTCATCTGATTGAGTACTTTATACGGGCTTCTGATTATGGCATTCTGTGTCGTCTTCTTCTTGTGGGACTTTCAGTGTCCCCCACAAGATATGGGACAGGGTGAGGTGTCCTAGCAGCAGAGAAATGTGAGGTGGACAGAAAATGTATGAGTGTCACATAACAAGCCTGCATTTTTGCATAAAACAGGTTAATATTGAGTTTTGCACACTTGTAATCCACACTCCTAATCAGCTGCATACACACTAAACTCAGCATACACAGCGGTTGCGCAATGAAAGTGAAACACTGGCCAATATTATTTATCATTTCACACCTACAATCAACTCCAGAATCATTGACGCCTTTCATGAAAAAGACTAAAATTAAGATATAAAAAGAGCCACACATGCAATAGGTGATTTGTTGGGGGTAAACAAGTGGGTAAGCCTTTTTCTTTTTTTTAAACAAATATTTGGAACAAAATAACGTTAAACCCCAAAACTAATTTCTATTCAAAATGCAGATTCCAAGAATATTGGCACCTCAAATGTCGGTATTTGATGGAGCCTCCCCTGGCGAGAATGACAGCACTCTACCTCTTTCTCCAGTGTTTAACAAGGTTGGAGAACACATGTGCAGGGATCTTGGATCACTCTTCCATGCAGAACATTTCCAACTCATTGTGATTCTTGGGTTTTCTCTTGTGAACTGTCCTCTAAAATTGAGACCTCAGGTTTTCAGTTGGGTTCAGGTCTGGAGACTGAGAGGTCCATTACAAAACCTTGATTTTGTGTTGCTGCAACTATTTCTTTATCAGTTTTGACATGTGCTTTGGGTCGTTTGTGTTTCTGGAAGTCCCAACCACGGCCCAGTTTCAGCCTTCTGGAAGAGGCAACCAGGTTTTGGGCTCAAATAATCTGGTATTAAATTAAATCGAATATGCTGCTGATCTTAACAAGAACCACTGGACCGCTGGAAGCAAAACAGCCCCAATGCATCAAAGAGCCAGAACCCTAATTTACCGTAGGTTTGAGGTGCCATTCTTTGTATGCAGTTCCCTTTTTTCGCCAAGCGTGGTGAAGATGTGCGTGGCCAAAAAACTCAGTTTCTATCTCATCTGATCAAACACACTATTCCAAGTGTATCCCTAATGCTGCTAGGCAAAGCTCAGAAACTGGGACCTGTATCTTGGTCTCAGGAAGGGCATCTTTCAGGAAACTCATTCAAAAAGCTTCTGGTCGTGCAGGTGGTGGCTCAGTGTTGATTTCTAAACAGTGAAACCCCAAAATTCAGTTAAACACTGCAGTCGTGAAACTGATCTTTGGGCTCCTCTTTGCCTCTTAGGATCCTCCTCACTGTACTTGGGGGTAATATACAGATGCATCCCCTTCCTCACAAATTTTCAGCAGCTCCATGCTTTTCAGACGTCTTTACTATGGCTCTGATTATACTTAATGGCAATTTCAATTGACTACCAATTTTTCGTAGCAATTCCCCAATATATGCTGTTCAACAGCGTTTTTCCTTATTGGAGTTGAGTCTTCTCATGTTGATGGATGGCGTCCATCTCATGTTGATGGATGGCAAAAACATTTTTGCTGTGTATAACCTCATATTTATACCCAAGTGAAAGAGGAAATGGTCACAGGCAGTAATAAAGTTACTAGACACTAAACGTAATATCAAGAAACATTTTTTCCCCGAAAGATGCGAATTCCTTTGGTTTTATTTATAGTTTTCTTCAAGGGTGCCAATAATTTTACCACATAAGTTTTTGACAGAATAATCTATTCCAGAGATAAAACAACACTGTTGCAGGAATAATTTTTAGAGATGGGGTGAGCAGCTCGGACATTTGGGAGGGACTCACAGTAAAGCCGCTGCTCCTCCGGATCAAAATGAGCCAGTTGAGGGGGTTTGGGCATCTATCTAGGATGCCTCCTGGACGTCTCTCTAGGGAGGTGTTTCGGGCATGTCCAACCAGGAGGAGGCCCTGGGGCAAACCCAGGACACGCTGGAGAGATTATATCTCTCGGCTGGCCTGGAAATGCCTTGGTACTCCCCTGGGGGAGGTGGCTGGTGAGAGGGAGGTCTGGGCATCCCTGCTTAGACTGCTGCCCCCGCAACCCGACCACAGATAAGCGGTGGAAAATGGATGGATGGTTGGATGGATGGAACGATGAATAGTTAGCAATATCTCCAAATGTTTAATGAAAATTTGAATCATTATATGTATTATCTATATTACTTTCGTGTTTTTGCTCACTTTCGTGAGGGGTGGCAGAATTTCTGCAGTTAACTGTATGCATGTGCAGACTGGTGGCTAATCTTCATGGATTTCACATTCCATCAGTAAGAGCAAAGTGTGAAGTCTGAATTAGCAGTGCAGTAACGCGGCTGTATGTAAAATATTACAATCCACACGACATAACGGGAGACATATCAGAGGTCAAAAGAGGTGTAGTTGTTGGTGTGCATCCTGCTGGTGCACCTGTGACCAGGACAGCAAGTCTTTGTGGTGTATTGGGAGTCACAGCATTCAAGAAAATGTCTGCATACCACCACGAAGGACGGACCACATCCGACAGCAGTAACTGTGAACGTAAGAGGAAGCTGTCTGAAAGGAAGGTCCAGGTCTTAACCCAGATTGTATCCAAACAACATATAACCACAGCTGCCTAACTCACTGCAGAATGAAATGCACCTCTCAGCTCTCCTGTTTCTGCCAAAACTGTTTATCTGGGGCTCAACAGGGTCAATATTCATGATCAGGCTGCTAAAGCCAATCCTTTGGTCACTCGTGCCAAACGTTGGTTTCAGTGGTGCCAGCAGCACGCATCTTGAGCTGTAGGCAAAGTGAAACGTGTATTGTTCTCTGATGGTCTGCCTTCACTGTCTTTCCCACATCCAGAAGAGTTACAGTGTGAAGAAGCCCCAAAGAGGCCTACCACCCGGACACACTGAGTGTAGCAGGGGCATGGATCAGCACAGATCTGGATCAGCACAGATCTTCCTCACCTGCAATCCACCAACCTCTCCCGCTGCCAGATGAGGGCTGAGTTTATCATTAGTGACACTAGTCACCCAGTTCACTCTCTCCTCATTCTCCGGTCCTTGGGAAAGTGCTCCACTTTATCAGCACTGTTACTTCCACTATGCTTATTTGTGTATCCTTCTCTGTTGTACCACCTATGTGTTGCATATGTATTGTCACTTCTTATATTGCCATGTCTTTTGTCTTGTCTATCATTGCACTGATGTTTGTCCTATTCTCCCCCCATGCACATGTCTCCAGCCCTGCAACTGTGGCATAAGAATTTTCTCAGAACACACATAAGAATTAAACATGAAAACAAAATGCTTAACAAATATTTAAAATGAAGGAATATGATTGGTTGTTTGTTATAGGTTCATCCATTCATTATTCATAAAACTGCAGCGCAATATACAGTGAATCTATATCCTACGCCAGCAAGCACAGGGTAACAGATACAGTTTGACGGTGTGCCAGTGCGAGAGCTTCTTTTAGACGGGAGGGATGCTCTATTCGTGAATATACGGTATTCTTCTAAACTTCCGCTTCGTTCTCATCTCTTCCACATCATACATCCGCCAAAATACCGGACATTTTCGGCGTTTGGTAGAAGTGTAAGTATTCATTGCAATAAACTTGTTAGCCATAGGATATATTTTTACATGATTTAAATTCGAGATTTGTTTTTATTGAGGTATGTTTATACCGTACGCGATTGAGTGGATTTCCCTAATTTAAAAAGATGTTAAAATACTTAGGAAAAGGGGCAGGCGAGAGGCGTTAATGTCCTAATATTTTTGTTGATGGTCATCCAAGATATTTTCAGGATTTATCTCACCCCAAATCACCAGTTTCGATCACAAATAAAATAAAACAGCCGATTAAGTTAAAAAATTACCAGATTTAAAATCTGTTTGTAACCGTTTCTGTTTAATGTTATTTTCGGCATAAACAGCTGGTTGTGTTTGTTTTCCCCACATCTGTTTGTAATAGTAGCATCTGAAAAAATTAAACGGTTACGTGATGTGCTCAAGGCTTCACTACAGCGCTGGCAACCTATAATATTAGTTGTACAAGATAATTGCTGCAAAACCCTACAATAAAACTTATTGTACTGCGATTCGTAGTAACGCATTCTATTCCATACAGTGGAAACGGAGACTGAGAGCTGCGGGTGGAGATGGACACGAAGGCAGGGGATCCCTTCAGCATGGAGCCCGGAGAGCCGTCTGCGGCGGGACTGGTCGGGAAGTTAGTGATTTAAATAAATAACGTCCGATTTTGCACGTTTTGCATTTGAGATTGTGTTGCTAACGGTTTGTCCGTGTGAAGCAGGCTGTGGTTCACCAGAGGCATCTCCGGCGGTGTCGCCAAGGAGTGGCTGGAGCGGCGGCGCCTGGCCATGAGGCCCTGGGCGTCCTTCGTCGACCAGCGGAAGTTCTCCAAGCCTCGCAACTTCGGGGAGATGTGCCAGCGAGTGGTGCGAAATCTTGACACCTACCATAGCAACTACATTTTCATCTTCCTGGGCCTCATCCTTTACTGCATGTAAGCACCCAGTGTCTAAATGACATGCATGTTAACTGAAGTGAAAGCAGGGAGTTGGGTGAAGGGAAACTTGTGTAAATTGTGAGCCAAAAAACTAATTTGGCTTTTGATTTTCTTATTTTTATTACAAAATGCTTGCAATTAAAAAAACAACAATCTGACTAATAATGTCTATAACATCCCTGATGTCTTGCTGACACACCTTACAAAATGTGTAACTTTAGCCCAGTTTTGATTTCATGATACAATCATACTGAAGTCTGCACTGATTTGAAAACTTTAACAAATACAAAACTCAAAAATTCAAAACTCATTGACTTGTCCCTACCATTTTGAGCATCACTGACACTAGTGTTGCAAAACTCCTTTATTGTATTTGTTTACAACCCAGAAATGAATGCAAGAAGGATAAGGAGGGTGGCATATACACTTTTATATAGATAAAAGTATTGGAACACACCTTTTAATCATTGAATTCATGTGTTTCATTCAGAACCATTGCCAAAAATCAAGCACTTAGCCATGCAGTCAGGTTTACAAATTTTTATGAACGAATGACTCGTTCTGAAGAACTCAGTGTGGTACAATCGTATCAGATGGTATCATCATAGGATGCCGCCTTTGCAATGAGTCAGGTCATGAAATTTCTTCCCTGTTAGATATTCTATGGTCATCTGTAAGTGGTATTATTGCAAAGTGGAAGCATTTAGGAGCAATAGAAACTCAGCCACGAAGTGGAAGACCACATAAAATAACAGAGCGGGGTCACCGAGTGTTAAGGCACATAGTGTGTAAAAGCTGGTAAAGTTCTGTCAACTCAGTAACCGCAGAGTTCCAGATTTCCTCTGGCATTAACCCCAGCACAAAAAACTGTGCACCGGGAGCTTCATGGAATAGGCTTCCATGGCTGAGAAGCTGCATGCAAGCCTCACATCACGCTGCCACATTACACTGGAGCAGTGGAAACGTGTTCTGTGGAGTGATGAATCACGCTTTTCTGTCTGGGATGAGTTTTGGTTTGGCGGATGCCAGGAGAACGTTATCAGATGACTGCATTGTGCATATTTTAAAGTTTAGTGGAGGAGGGATCATGCTATAGGGTTGTTTTTCAGGGGTTGGGCTTGGCTTCTTAGTTCCAGTAATGGGATCTCGTAATGCTTCAGCATGCCAAGACATTTTGGACAATTCTGACTTTGTGGGAACAGTTTGGGGAAGGAAGGACCTTTTCTGTTCCAGCATAACTGTGCCCCAGTGCACAAAGCAAGGTCCATAAAGACATGGATGGGTGAGTTTGGTGTGGAAGAACTTCACTGACCCACACAGAGCCCTGACCTTAACCTCATTGAACAACTTTGGGATGAACTAGAATGGAGATTGTGAGTCAGGCCTTCCATGTCCAGCATCAGTGCCTGACCTTACAAATGGATGAATGGGCAAGAATTCCCACAGACACACTCCAAAGTCTTGTGGAAAGCCTTCCCAGAAGAGTGGCAGCTGTTATAGCTGCAAACGGGGAACCAACTCCATATTGATGCCTATGGATTTGGAATGGGATGTTATAGAAGGTCCTGTAGGTGTAAACCTTTGCTGCAGGTCCTTACTGATGCTGAAGTAAACTTTTTTTTTTTTTTTTTTTTTTTGGTTTAAGTGCATCACAACCATGAGATGGAAACAAAGACAAGATCCCATGAGTCTCATGGGTAAAATGTGAGACTTGACACCTATGAGGTCCATTTGCTGGTGTCACTCTACTGGCTCTTTGTGCCTGCACTGCATTCATTTCTCTCATCTGCTGCACCCTTTGACAGGAGCACCAGTGGATCAACAACCTGCTTTTCCAGTATCCCAGCTTTAGAACTCGCAGTACCCATGGACTAGTTAGTTTCCATTAAAATGAAACGTGTGCTTTTACAGCAGCGTGGGAGACGCATGGAAGAATTCTTAGAAACCTTAATTTTCCAGTCATGTTTTAGCTTTAATTTGATGCTTTAAATCCACTAGGAATATTTGGCAGGATAAATGTCTTAGTAATCTCTAGTGTTTTGTTGTCATTATTAATACCCTGTTCTTGTTTGTATAAATCTATCTGATTGACTGACTCATTATTATAACTACAATTGAATTATAGCTTTTTCATTTGGTGGGATTTTTGCACATTCCAACACTTGAACAAACTTGTTTTTGGTTGAGTATATCCAGAGGGTGTCAGATTATGGTCAGTGTCTACCATTTCAGTTGTATGTTACCATAAGCCTAGTAGTATGGATGAAAAGCTGTGTGGCATTTGGAAAACAAGTATGCCAAGGGGATCTATTTTATTTGCGACTGTTCTGTTGGATCTGAAGTATATGGCATTTTCTTTTGATATGGAGAATGTGCCTTTAATGAAGTGAGTCAACTGAAAACATTCATTCCTTGCCTCACTGTTTGCCAGTCGTTTGTTGCGTTTTGGTGAGTCTGAAAAGAGGGTAACTCTGTTCCTCTCCCTCTTTCAGAATCAGCTCTCCCATGCTACTCATCGCCCTGGCTGTGTTTCTTGGTGCCTTCTACATCATCCACCTTAAGTCACTTGAATCCAAGTTGGTTGTGTTCGGTGAGTGGAGGCTCTTGCCGCGTTCTTCCAAAAACCACATCGGACAGTGTGTCTTTCTGGGTGAAAGTGTACGACGTGAGTTCATGGAGCCGAGTAGAGTGTCTCTCACCCTTCGGCTACTTTTCAAGTTGAAGTCTCTTAAGAGTAAGTGTGGTGGATTGGTATGAATGTTGGCACATGGGTATTTCTGGTTTCCATGGTGCTGGAGGCGGTACACCTGCCCATTTGGCAAGATTGTCAACTTCTGATTGGGTAGTGAAATTCAGTGAGGAGGCAGGATATTTTGAACAGCAGTGTGAATTCTCAAGATTTTGAGGGAACTGATTTCAATAGGCTAAAGCTACATCCACCCTTCTACGTTTTCGTTTAAAAATGCAGACATTAGTATCTGTTACTGCCTTTCATCCACACTTCCCCAGAGTATTCAGTCCCCAAAAACGAAGACTTTTGTAAACACTCTCCCAGCCGTATACTTCTGAAAACTCCATTTTAGAGTCGCAGTGTGAATGAGTGTCAAAACACATACTTTTGAAAATGAAGACCTGGGGGTCTCCAACTCGAGTCCTGGAGCGCTACTATCCAGTAGGTTTTCTATTCTGCCTGGCATCTTACGAGCTACACCTATTCCTGGTATTTACCTGAGGACAGGTGTGGCTCATCAAAAGCCAGGTAGGATAAAAATCCTATTGTACAGTAGCTCTCCAGGACCTAAGTTGGAGACCACTAAGGTAGACTATAAAAGCGCCCTAATTTGGTCCTTACTCATCTCATAGCTCACTCCTGATTTGACCCCACTAGTTATACCTTCTCATTGTCTGATCGGTCACCAGGTGACCCTACACAGAAGTAAGCAGTGTTCCAAGATGGTGGATATGGAAGAACTGCATCCAGTGGCGATTTTCCTGTTGCACACTAGTATGCAACTAAATGGCATGTTACACAACATGACTGATGCATATTTACCCAAAAAGAAACATTTTCTTTTTCTCAATTTGTCTTAAAATGTACAGAGAACAAAATGTACACAATTGCAAAATTCAGCTTTACAAATGTGTATACGAAGGGTTAACAAAAAAGGGACAGAAACTAAGCATAACGAAAACATTATAAAATAAAATATAAATAAATACAGTGGGGAAAAAGCACATCTAATGAATCTCTTCAATTCTAAATGATCTGTTTGAAATCAGTCTGAGGAACTTGATAATGTAACTAAACTGTGATTCTGCTGTGAAAACAGACTGGTTGCTCCAGCCTTGGGCTTCCTGAACATGGGGCTCTATTCAGTGTGAACCCTTTTCTTAGGGCGGGAAATAACTGGAGCTCACCAGTTGAGCCTGGCTGGAGCCGTCAGCTTCCCCGTGTTCTGGTTGGCCGGAGCTGGGGCCGCAGTCTTCTGGGTGTTGGGTAAGTTTGATTATGATTTTCATTTTTGCTCCAGTTTTTTTTTTTAAATGGAATTTTCTGTATGTATTATGCGTTTGCCAAAATTGTCGTCTTTAGGGTAATTTTCAAATTTTACTGTGTTTTTATACTTATGGGGCTGATTCCCTTGTCTTTGAGAGTTGGGAGCAGAAATCGGTACTTACCGGAATTCTTGTAGTGACATTTCTTTCAAATACTACAATGATATTTGTAGGTAAAACTTTATTTTTTAGTGTTCACTTTGTGTTAGGACATTA
This sequence comes from Isichthys henryi, assembly GCA_026776945.1. Lineage (NCBI taxonomy): Eukaryota > Metazoa > Chordata > Actinopteri > Osteoglossiformes > Mormyridae > Isichthys > Isichthys henryi. Next base: position 19,557,025 of record JAODJX010000136.1, read on the forward strand.
AGGCTCTTAATATCCTGTCTGGGCTATTTGAGCAAGCAGTTGTACCTGCGTTCCTATCCTGTAGGGGGCACTGTGCTCACATTCTTCTGTCACACAGGGGCAACTCTTGCTGTGATTGGGTCGCATGCCGCTTTTCGTGAGCTGGACGGTGCTGACATGGAGGAGCTCATCATGGAACCAGTTTAACCTCTGACATGTTACCTATATCTTTTCATATCCCAGAAATGTCTTTTTATTGTCAATGTGACTGTTTCTCTTAAAGATATTTTATAACGAGGACTTCAGCAATTAGGCTTTGAGACTGATGCTTAAGTCCTTATGAAAAGAATGATTTAAGTGTACTAAGTTGAGTGTTTTGTGGGATATAAATATATATATACCTTGTGTAAATCTGTACTCTCTCATAATCTGAGAAAATGTTCTTTCATTTTTAAAAATTATATTATACGAAACCACTTTATTACGAGGGACAAAATAAATACTTGAGCTTTGGCCTGCATGTGAAATGTGACCAAGTGGAGTGAAAATGCTATTGAGACAAAATGGCATCATGTTAGAACTGTTCTAATGTGCGAATGTCGCCCCCCACTGGCAGTCTCTGAACGCACTCGAGCTTCCCGCTGTATGCCGGCTTTTCTTCAAACCTCGTATTGTTCTGATTGATTTGAAGTGACCGATGTGTTTCTCCTAACACATATTAGCTAAGGATCCCATACAAAGCGTTATAGGTGTCGTGCAATTGAAAGTGACAATGTCAGTTTGTCAGTTTTACTCTACCTGTAATTAGTATTTAGCTTTATTTAACTATAGTACATATTTTCACCTTTGGAATACAATGTACTTTTAAGGAACAAAAAGAAATGTTAAAGCACAAATAAAACATAAGAATTGTAAAGTGGGCATATTTATCAGATTAAATAAGGCTGAAATGAAAATAAAGCCCCCACAGAGGAAATGAAGGACATGGGATGTTTGTGATGGCTGAGAGCAGAAAGATCATCTTTATATCATATTAAGAACAAAAGATGGCAGGTAACAGAAGCATGTCAGGTGATATTCGCTTCGCTGGCTTCTACTTTCTCCTAGTAGGAAGTTAAACCTATTATTAAGCTTTGTAATCTGTCCTTAGACATCGGTCGTATCTGAGTTATTAAACATGTACGTTTCATGTATCGACTGTAATCTATTAATCACCCGTTTCATATATTTGACATAGCATTTAGTAATGTACAGGTGGATTTTGTTAATGTATTGTCACCTTATATCGGTGGGCTGTTGCTATTTTTATTGCTTTGTGTTCTTATTTACAGTTCGGAAGTGCAATAAAGATTTTGCTTGTGCAGCATTTCTTTGTAGTGAGCTGTGTGTATTTGTGTACGATTGTGTGTCACCTTGCAAAGCTATGTATTTTTAATTCCCTCTACGTTCCCCTTCGGTGTCTCCTATTTCTGACTTCCTGATCCCCTTGTCCCTTTCTTCACATGCTCAAAGAAGCATCTCTGTCATTAGTTCTGACCCCGTTGACCTCAGCGCCATGACAACGGCCAATTCATCCCCTTTTTCTGTTGCCTAGGAGACAACCTTGGAGGATAGGCACTCACACACGCGCATTGCGCGCTCCGTGGCGAGCGATCGATATTCTGTTGTTCAGGGGTAATGGAATGAGAGAGATGGGTGCATTGCAGGGAGATGCCGGGGAGCCTTGTGGCTGAGCTAATGAGTAGCAGAGAGGGTAGGCGGGGTGTGCTGTGTCAGAGTAATTGTTCCTCGCCGTCATATGTAAGTGATGGTATAGATGGTCTCTTTTCTCTTCTGTACTTTATGTGTGTCCAGTAATGAGAACTTGGGGGCCACAGTATTGGCATCTATCCATGTCGTCTGTAAGCTTTTTACGACGTGACTGGGTCAGGTGCGAGGTGTGAGCAGTGAGCGATGACCCTCCGGGGGGTGCACTGCAGATATTGTAACTAAACCGAACAAGAGCACGCTGTCTGCAACTGAAGTCTAACATAAGGTTTATACTCAGTAACTCCTGAGCAGTGGTCAGTTTTGGCTGGTTGTATTACTAATATGGCATTTCCGAAGTATGAGCAAATAGTATCCTGTTTTACTGTTAAACTGCATTGATACATATGATCTTACCATCTGCTGTTTGTTTGTTGTTTTTTTAGAAGTTAGTCCCGTGGCAGTCTGGGAATTGTAGTCGTCAGTCTCTCGGAACCTGCTTGCGTTTAGCACTTGCATTTGAGGTTACAGAAATGCTGCGATCATGCTTAATGCAGATCAGCCCAGAAAACCAATTTTAAAAGGGTGCTGACTTGTTCCTTTTCTTGAAGGGGAGCTTGAGATGTGTGTGTGTGCCACATGCGGGGGGGCACCTTAAAATGGACTTACTGTAGTGCAAAAAGGTGGCGGGGGTGTGTGTCCGAGGGCCCTGTGGCTGTGCCGGGCTCCCTGATGTAGGCTACGCTCAGAAAGGAGGGCCATTAAACACACACACAGTGATAGGTTGTATTAAATGTTCTAAATGTTTTATTGGTGTTGGTTTCATTTACTTCTGGCATCTTTATGCTGTTGTCATCCATACCTTCCATATCTCACTCAGATACACACGGCATTAACGTTGCGGCCCTGGCTTCAGTGGTCTGGATTGGATCACCGTCATCGTCGTCATTGCTGTCATCACCAATAGCAGCAGTAGTAATAGTAACAATATTATAGGTTTATTCATTAATATTTATTTTTTAGCATTCTTTTGTGGTGGCTCTCTGATATCCAGCTAAAAATATATTGCAACCAAATAGACCAAAGAAAGATCCTTTTTTATTTTTATGAATTTTTTCCCTTTTTTGTTTCTTAATGTTGTCACTTGTCTTTTTACCTTTAAATTAGAGAAGTTTTTCATTTCCTAGAACACACAGAAAGATTGATTTTATTTTCAACAGGGGGAGGAAGAAGTTAACGAGGACAATGGTTCACACAGTGCACACAAAACAGACAGGGATGGAGGGGGGGGTGAGGAGGGAAAGAGAGAAGGAGAGCGAGGGGGGGGTGTGTGCTTTGTCAATGTCTATATGAAGAAAGCCGCTCTCAAACACCCCTCCCCATTAAGATAATACATATTAAAATCATTCAGCTCTCTGTTAAAAAAAACAACCTCACTATGGCTGAATCAGGTGGGGTGAAATGGCAGAGATATGAGATGGGAGGAGCCTAATTCAGCTCCCCCTACAGTGGAGGAGGGCTAGCAGGTGGACAGGTGTCAGAGAAGGGCCAATCCTGTGACTGGTGGTTGGCATGTCGATGGAGGTGGGGCAGGAACAAGAGAGAGAGGCAAAGGATTGGACATGATGAGGAAAGTGGGTGGGGTCAGAAGGGGTCACTGGAAAAAAAATTACATCACGGCTCACTCGCAACATGACCGACACGCAGCTGCCGTCTGTAATGATATATCAGTTGGTGTTCACAGCAGTGTGCTGACATAAAAACAATGATTGGAACAGGTGTGTGTATCAACACCACAACAGTCCTTACAGAAGGTGTGTCGATGTATTCTTTG
>JAODJX010000136.1:19562479-19591380 GCA_026776945.1 Isichthys henryi
TGCTTCCGGGATAGGCTCCGGACCCCCCGCGACCCAGTAAGGATAAGCGGTTTGGAAAATGGATGGATGGATGTTTCCCTCGGGTGACTCACTTCAATGGATACATCCTGAGTGCCACGTCCATGCCCGGGCAGTAGGACAAGAAGGCAGCCAGGGCTGTCTCCTCAAACAGTCCAAAGATCAGGATTTTATTCCTGTGAGGAGAACAGAATGTCACACTTTAAGCATCCTGGTATACGAAACATTGAGAATAAGGTTTTGGGCAGAGATACAGTGGTGTATTGATACAGAACGGCAGGCTGGGGCACTTACTTCATGCCCTGCTGGAACACAGAGTTGCGTCTTGTCTTGCAGACGATGAGATCAGCCCACTGTACAACTACGATACTGACGAAGAAGGCAGTGTGACAGGTGAACTCCACGATCTTCCTCTGCTCATAGGTCTGAGGGTAACATAAACAGACAAGGAAGCTGGCGTTTAGAAAAGGCACGGAGGGAGGGAGGATGGCAGGGTGGAGAGGAATCACACTGACCCACTGCTGGCCGTAGCTGTCCTCCAGGTCATTTACAGAGCGGTCATCCCACTTGAGACGTATCCCCACCAGCAGCGAGGGCAGGAAGCCATTTTCCGCCAAAATGACAAAGTAGCTGAAGAAGCCTCCCAGTGCCTGGATCATACCTACAGAGAGTGAGATATGAGATCAAAAACAAGGTCAAACATAAACAAAGGGAAGGCGACAGAATATTCTCAAGGTAATAATACTCCCTGACCTATATGCGTGCTCATGCTAATGACGAGCCATGATTTTTAGTTAACTGACTAAAATACTGCATGCCACGGGGTTCTATTAGTAGAAATTTGAACTTGGTGTCCCTTCCTTCAGCTCCATCTGTTTAGCATTTGTTTGTATGTTGATCATTTCTTTATTTTATGGCATTAATTGCTGTTCCTCCAAAGTGCTCAGGTGCTGAAATGACAGATGAACGTAGCATAGAGGCTGCGAGGCCAGCGGTGTAAGACAAACTGACACACCGATCTGGCCGTAGGCGATGCTGATCAACCTCTCGTTCACCAGCTTGTCCACTCTGGGGTTCCTGGGCTGCCTCTTCATGATGTCGCTCTCAGCGGCTTCGTAGGCCAGGGAGATGGCTGGCACCTGGAGTAAGTGAGACAGGGCCATTCATGTCAAAATTAGAAATAGAGGAGTAACTAAAATGTCTCAATTTTCGGGAATGATGGGAGAATAGAGAGCCTGAAAACCCATGGAGAATGGAATTATTGCACACCAATCTGAAATTCCCATTTAAACCAGGAACATGAGGTTTTAAGTCCTCTTTCCTCAACTTGTGCTTTTGTAAGGTCACTTGTGGTCAAAGGCAGCGAATATTGTAGAAGTTATGGTATATACATAAAATGTACCCTTTGTTATTAAGTGACGCTCCATGAGCTGAGCACTGCACTCACCATGTCAGTGCCCAGATCGATACACAAGATGGTGATGGTGCCCAAGGGCAGAGGAATGCTGACAATGATGAACAGGAGGAAAGGCGTGATCTCAGGGATGTTGCTGGTCAAAGTGTAAGCGATGGACTTCTTCAGATTGTCGAAGATCAGGCGACCTGCAATAGTGGAACCCGAGTAAAGTCTAACACTGATCCTACTGAAGTCTTGGGACACATATACTAGCTACTTATGATCTGCCTGTTGAATATGCCACCGACTGTCTCTTTAGCTCACCTTCCTCCACACCAGTCACGATGGATGCAAAGTTGTCATCTAACAAGATCATGTCAGCGGCTTGTTTGGAGACGTCAGAGCCAGAGATTCCCATGGCCACGCCAATGTCAGCTTTCTTCAGGGCGGGAGAGTCGTTTACTCCATCTCCTGTCACGGCCACAATGGCACCCTGAAAGATAATATTTAAGACTTATGAAGGAGTCTGGCGACAGAGGACTTGAGTGATATGGGAGCGGGCAGAGGGTCCACCTGTCTCTGACAGCCTTCTACAATGATGAGCTTCTGTTGCGGGGAAGTCCTGGCAAAGACTATCTCAGTGTGGTTTCTCAGCACCTCATCCATCTGTTCCTGGGACAAGTCCTTCAGGTCTGTCCCATGGATCACACAGGCTTTTGCATCCCTGACACAAACACACGGGTATGGAGGTGAACATACTCAGATCTTCAAAAACATGGAGTACTAGGCTAAGAATTACTCCCCAGTCTTGATATTGACCTGGTATGCATTCAATTTGAGAAGGTGTCTTCCTTACACCTATGCTAACCTTGGGTTGACTTGGCTGACGGGGATGTTGAGCCTGGCAGCGATGTCCTCCACAGTCTCATTACCCTCGGAGATGATGCCCACACCCTTAGCAATTGCCTTTGCGGTGATGGGGTGGTCGCCTGTGACCATGATGACTTTGATGCCAGCGGACCGGCACTTGCCCACAGCATCGGGCACAGCAGCTCGGGGTGGATCGATCATGGACATGAGACCGAGAAAGCACAGGTTGTCTGTCTGGAAGTTGACGTCATCAGTGTCAAAAGCGAAGCCCTTGGGATACTTGTCCTCTGGCATAAACAGGTGGCAGAAACCTGGGGATCGGGGAGAAAGTTACAAGTCAGTATCACAAAGAAACAGAGGCAGGCTGAATACGAAATGATCACTTTTTAAATGTATTATTTATTCATTAATTTATTAATTATGAATGTCTTCTTTGACCTGAAAAATTTGAGCAGGATTTTAGATTAATAGCGATAGACTCAAGCACAATTTCATGTAGGATCATTACTAAATAATATAAAGTAATTAACTTAACAATACAGTCTTTCCTAAGATTGAACAGTTCCCTGTCTTAAATAAGTATGCTATACAATAAGCTCTTTCTGTACAAAAGTTTTACAATTTTCCAATCAGAGTTATCTTGATGATTAGTTATATTATCACTGGACCAATCATTACCTGCTGATCACCCCAATTTGGTCTCTTCCCTCGTATTACTCGGCCCCACTCACCTAGCACCCTCTCACCAAGACCACCCAGCTCCAGGTAGGCATTCTGGAAGGCCTCCTTCAACTCCTCGTCCATAGGCTGTTCTTTGCCCTGCAGCATAATGCTGGAGCACCGGTCCAGGATACGTTCGGGGGCACCCTTCATCACCAGCAGGTAGCGGTTATCGTTGGGGTCATCATTTTCATGTACAGATAGCTAGTTGGACAGGGATGAGAATTGGAAAAGGGTTTACATGTATTCCATAACATCACTGCATCAAAAAGTTATTAAAGTAAGCAAAGACATTTATAAAGACATTTATTACTAATGAGTACTAGGTTTGCTTATATGTCGTCCAGCCATTGCATTACATTTCATTGTTTCTCTTGCAAGTGAATTTGGACAGTCTGCCTACGGGTGCATTTGAATATGGGCAGCTCACTTACCTGGTACTTATTAGTGGAATTGAAGGGGATCTCAGCCACCTTCTTGTACTTTTCCCTCATGGCCTTGACGGAGCCACAGGAGAGCTCGATGCACTTGAGCAGGGCGGATTCGGAGGCGTCACCGGCTACATCCCGCTTCAGAATGGGCATGGATTCCTGGCCAGCCTTGAATACGGCCCGGTTGCAGAGAGCTGCCACACGCGCCAGTGCCACCCATGTGATGGAGCTCTTATCGAAGGAGGCACCTGGAGGGGGAGGCCAACCCATGGAAGGAAGGCGTGAGAAAGAACATTCTAGAAACTGTCTGTTGGTTTCTACTGACTAATGAACAATGCAGCCCTAGTTACATACCAAGGCTTCCTGACTCATTCTCCACAGAGTACATTGTTGTAGATATTTTTAATACTCTTAATGTCTGTTATCAAAATGTCCTGTTTATACTGTAGCGCTTGGCAGACCCAAGCATCGCAGCAGCAGGAATAAGATGAAGCGAGACGGTTTCAAACAAGGCGGTACCTTAATTGAAGCCCTTAAAAGGACCACACAGGCATCCACAACCACACTGACACACACTGCCCACCGTGCTGTCCATCCTGACCACTCCAACACCACACGGTGCGAACACACACATGCCATTTACAACAATTAACATGAACACTACCCATGATATTACATACAGCACAATAACACCACAATACATGACAAATGCAGGGAACTATTTACATTATTTACAGCGCTGCCACGCTGCCCAACGGCTGCCTCCAGTGCTGCAGTACTCCTGTCTTCATTTGGTTCTACTCGCTCTTACCAGACTGGTCCTCGGTGGTGTCAGCCTCGTGGATCTGGTTGTCAAACCACATGTGGGCCACAGTCATGCGGTTCTGCGTCAGGGTTCCTGTCTTGTCTGAGCAGATGGTGGAGGTGGATCCCAGGGTCTCTACAGCCTCCAGGTTCTTCACTAGGCAGTTCTTGCGGGCCATTCTCTTAGCAGTGAGGGTCAGACACACCTGTGAAAGGGTTTAGGGACAGGAGAGGTCATGAGTTCGCAGACTCGACATGAAATATCTCCCCATCTGTTTTATATAGAAACAAAATAACTGAGAAGCTGATTAGAAGAGAGTTTTTCAGATACATAGTGGTCAAGAAAGCCAACTTAGACCCTGAAAAAAATGACACAGGCTCACAGACATAGACAGAAAGAGAGAGAGGGGGAGAGAGAACTAGACAGCACAAGCAGGTGCTAAAGACACCGACACTCACAGTAACCGTGGCCAGGAGTCCCTCAGGCACGTTGGCCACGATGATCCCGATGAGGAAGATGACGGCCTCCAGCCAGGAGTAGCCAAGCACAATGGACAAGACGAAGAAGCTGATGCCAAGGAAAACAGCTACGCCTGTGATCAGGTGGATGAAGTGCTCAATCTCTTTGGCAATGGGGGTCTTGCCCGTCTCCAGACCTGAGGTCAGCGTAGCGATCCTGCCCATGACCGTGCGGTCACCGGTGCAGACCACGATGCCACGTGCTGTTCCTTTGGGGTTGGCACAAAAAAAATCACAGCAACGGGAGACTAATTAACATGGTAACAGAAGGTCAGTTAAGTAAAAATAGCAACTCTGATAAGGGAACTAGGGAGCAACATATTCATAAAAGTAGAGCAACCAAGCATATGTGCCTTCAGAAGTGCTGGTCCATTCAATGGGGTGCATTTTCCATTGGATACTGACAACCATAATGCAAAAAATGTTACATTGCGTCCCTTCACATTGCAACCCCACAAAATTGCTGAGAAAGCACCAGGCAGAATGTGTGAATATGCTGCCACCTACTGGACATTGTTGGGATTATTTAAAAAGATCAACCAGGATCCCACAAATATTTACTTTTCGTACTTAAGATGCAGCAATAATAAGTACAAATGACTTTTTTGTGAATTTCATGAGGATGCCCAAGTCACCTGGAGTGTAATTAAAAGCCTTGGATTGGGTTCAGCGCATCTAGTTCTAAGTATTTCCATTATGGAATTTACAGCCGCTGTCTAGAATTCTTTATATTCCCTAGAAGACAGAATGCATGAATGTAAGTGACGCCCAAGCCGCACAGGTATTTGTTACACAGCATGACAGTGACATAACCAACAAATAGTCAACTCCAGAAAAACTGGCACCCTTCAAAAAAGTGAGCAAAAAGTTTCATATGATAGATAAAACATACCATGACCCTTGAAAAACGCTAGAAATGACACCAAGGGACTTTGTGTCTTTGGGTATTGTTTTCTTGATACTGCTTTTGGTGTCTAAGAATTTAATTTTTTGCCTGTGACCATTTCTTGTTTCACTGGGGTATAGATATAAGGTAACACGCCGGTAAAATCCTTTTGTCGTCCATCAACATGGATATAACCAAAGAGCACTCAAATCAAATGAGGAAAAAAGCTGTTGAAAGCTGTTGACTGGTATGTATTGGGGAATGGCTACCAAAAAAATGGTATTCGGTTGAAATTAGCAGTAAGTACAACCAGGGCCATAGTATAGAAGTTTGAAAAGCTTGAAAGTGTAGAAAATTTGCTAGATGCTTCTGCAAATTGCCCCCATGCACAGAGAGGAAGACCCTGAGAGGCAAAGGGGAGCCCAAAGATCACAGTTTCACAGCTGCAGTGTTTAACTGAATATTGGGGTTTTCCCATTTAAAAATGAACAGTGAGGCGTCATCTCTGTGACCAGAAGCTTTTTGGACGGGTTCCATGGAAAAATCTCTTCCTGGGACCAAGACACAAATCCCAGCTTCGGAATTTTACTAAGCAACATTTCAGTTATACCTGGAATCATATGTTATGGTCAGATGAGACACAAATTGAGCTTTTTGGCCACACGAACCTTCGTTGTGTTTGGCGAACAAAGGGAACGGCATACAAAGCTAGCTGGCATCTTCATACCCACAATAAAATATGGTGCTGAATCTTTGATGCTTTGGAGCTGTTTTGGCGCCTGTGTTACAAGGGCTCTTGTTAAGTTCAGTAATATAATGAATTCCATTTTAGCCCAAAATCTGGCAGCATCTGTCAGAAGGCTGAAACTGGGCCGTGGTTGGGTATTCCACCAAAACAATGACCCAAAGCACACATCAAATTCACAAAGAAATGGTCGCAACAACACAAAATGACAGTTGTGTCATGGTCCTCTCAGTCTCCAGACTTCAGCTCAACTGAAAACCTGTGGTCTCAATTTTAGAGGAGAATTCACAAGAGTAAACCCAAGAATCTCCATGAGTTGGAAATGTTCTGTGTGGAAGAGTGATCCAAGATCCCTGCACATGTGTTCTCCAACCTTGTTAAACACTGGAGAAAGAGGTAGAGTGCTGTCATTCTCGCCAGGGGAGGCTCCACCAAATACTGCGAAGTCATTTTTTTGCAATATGCATTATGAAAATTTGTGTTACTATAGAAAATCTTTCAAATCAAAATAAAAGCATGGGGCTTACTCATGTATTTAAGCCCAAATATCACTCACTGCATGTGTGCTTCTTTTTATATGTAAATTTTTTCATGAAGTGTGTCAATGATTCTGGACTCGTCTGTACCTGTCATCAGATTTACTATAACATGCAAGAGTATGTGATCATTTGGATGGAGACACAGACTGCAGGGAAGTAGCACCTGTGACACGGCGTAACGAAGTGCATGTGTAGCCTGAGGGACGCCGTGGGACAGCCTGTGGGGAAGGCCGAGGGGGGAGAGGTGAGCCAGAGCATGACTGCCATGGCTCTCTTACCTTCCACACAGTTGGTGGAGAAAAAAGCGATGTTACGGGTCTCCAGGGGGTTGTCATGAGTGCAGTCAGGTGACCGAGTCTGAGGTTCTGATTCGCCAGTCAGAGAGGAGTTGTCTACCTGTTAAGAAAATAACACACGGACATGTAGTGGTGAGTACAGGGTGTCTTAGAGCATGGCTGTATTAGTCTGGGATGAATCAATAGGAAATGTAGGGTTTATTCCTGTTTCAATAGGAAATAGATTAGTGTAATAGATTAGTAGACTAGGATAGGGTGCATTAATAAGTAGTACAGAATGCATTAGCATAGGGAGTGGATTGCGCAAGGACCATTAACAGGAGAATGAGGGTCTATTAGTGCACAAGCTGTATGTGTGAGCGATGGTGGCCCAGGCAGAGTGGGTACCTTGCAGCCATGAGACGAAATAATGCGCAGGTCAGCGGGGATCCTGTCCCCACCTTTCACCTCCACCAGGTCTCCAGCCACCACCTCCTCTGCATTGATCTGCATCTTCTCACCCTCCCGGATCACCAGGGCTTGCTGGGCGGAGAGTGAGACCACAGCGGTCACACACGGAGACACACACACAGACACACACACTGACACACACACTGACACACAGACACAAACACACAGACACGCACACTGACACACACACACACACAGACACAGACACACAGACATACACACAGACGTTCACACAGACATACACACTGACATACAGACACACACACACACACACAGATGTTCACACAAAGACACACAGACCGACAGAGACAGACAGACACACAGACAGGCAGACACACACAGACATATACACAGAGACACACAGACAGACAGAGACACAGACAGACACAGACACGTGATTACACAGACAGACAGACAGACAGACAGACACACACACAGAGACAGACAGACAGGCAGACACAGACAGACACACAGACACAGACAGACAGACACACACACACACAGACAGAGACAGACAGGCAAACACACACACAGACATATGCACAGAGACACACAATCAGACAGAGACACAGGCAGACAGACAGGCACACAGACACAGACAGACAGGCAGACACACACACAGACATATACACAGAGACACACAATCTGACAGAGAAACAGACAGACACAGACATATAGATACACAGACATTTTCACAGACACACACACACAGATGCACATACGCACATTTGTATTCATATATTGTGGGGATCGTCCACTAAACTCTATGGGGAAAAACTCTAATCCCAACAACAACACCCTTAACCCCTATCCAGCCCTAACCTTAACCAAAAGGAACCAAATAAAATATAAGGTTTTTGGTTATTTTAGTTTTTCAGTTGCTACAGTTTTTTAATGAAACTGAGGTTATCCTTTTTGGGACAAAAAAATGCCCCACAGGGTAAAAATAACAGGTTTTTATCACATTGTGCAGACATTGGGTAGTGCTGGCCTAACAGTTAGGTAAGTGTGCTTGTGAGTGGAAAGCAGCAGGTTTGAATCCCTGATCAGCAAGATACCATTGAGGTACCCTAAGCCAGGCACTGCCCCCAAGCACTGCCCCCAAGCACTGCTCCCCAGGTGCTAAATAATAGCTACCCACTGTTAAGTCACATTGGTTAAATGCAGAAGACACATTTCATTGTTGTACTATGGTGTTTCAACAATGAAAAATAATTACTTTTACACAATTAATTACTTTCAATCTGCGCACATTTTCCACACAGACATTTTCATTTAAAATATTTTTGACTGACACATTCAGCTCTCTTCTTGCCATTTTGCTATTAATTTCACTTGTACTCATTGGCTCCCAAAGTGACACAAAACACAAACGTTTGGTGTTCTATGTTATCGCAAAGGAGCACTGGATAAAAAGCACTGGTTTAAGCACTGGATAGGCACACATACAAACTTACCCAGATCTGAATATCAATATTCATCCCAGGCCAGTAGTAGTGCCTGGATATAGCATCTTAGGTTATTTTCTTTGCCACAGTGTCCATCTTTTTATCACAATGTGGGGAAATCTGATCCCTCCAATGTAATAATTACAAAAACAGAGACACACAGACGCAGATGCCCCCACGCGGGCAGCAATGGGGAGTAAGGTGTGAGGTAGTGCTGTTGAGCAGAGCCCCCGCCCCATACCTGGGGCACCATGTTCTTGAAGGATTCCATGATTTTAGAGCTCTTGGCCTCTTGAAAGTAGGAGAAGCAGCCGGTGATGATGACGACAGCGGACAGCACAATTCCCAGATACAACTGTGGGCCGGAGAGGCAGACAGAAAGAGCGACTTGTGCTTTCCAGTTCATAGGAATAAATTGCTTTCTCAAAACATCCTGAAGATATTTATAGTTAGCTTACATAAAAACATGTATTAAATAAAAATGAAAATCTGACCTTAGCCTTTTGATATTAACTAAAAAATGTAAATTATTTATGTATTAATACCATATACCAAATCATTTACTCATGCTACTATATTAATTTTCATTATAGGTGTTTATTATTATAGTAACAATATGTTCCATTGATTAATTTTGACATCTTCTCCTGCCAGGAGCTGTAATGATGTAATGTAATGTAATGAACTATGCCTGGATAATGCATGACTGTGCTGGTGAATCCAATCAACACCACACACAGCAGGTATAAAATGTGCCCAGGCTTCACCAACAGATGGGCTAGCTGCAGATGATCTGCCAGCCCAGCAGGGGTCACTGCAGGTGTTGGGGGGCTGAGGCACTCACGTTGTCTCCAGCTGGATCGTCCTCCGTGGCTGCCTGGATAGCATAGGCCAGAAAGCAGAGGATGGCACCGATCCACAGCAGGATGGAAAAGCCCCCAAACAGCTGCCGACAGAACTTGACCCATTCGGGGGTGGTGGGGGGCGGGGTAAGAGCGTTGGGCCCGTCGCGAATCAGGTATTCTGCTGCCTTGGCATTGGTCAGGCCCTGAGATAAGCAAGGGGAGATGAAAACAATGAAGAACCCCATGGAAACCGTTGCCAGACCGTAGGGGAGAAAGAATCTCTTCAAAAGCATTTGGCTCTAATCTATGCCTGTATTTCTCACAGCTATCCTTGGAGAGCAAAAACATGGACCGTCTGGGGGTCCCCTAGGACTGGGTTGAGAAATGTCCCTCTGCTGGCTAGCAAACAGCAGTGCGAGTCAGATTCACCTGGACGATGTCGGTGTTAAACTTGCGGCAGACTTCTTCCACAGACATCTTGTGTTCCGTCTGGGTGGAAAACAAGAAGTTTCACATCAGTCTGAGGAGGTGTCTATTTTATGATTCCTATTCCTGTATCGCTTCCATTAGCTAAATTTCTGACCTTGCTCTGTATTCCTTTAGCTAAGCATACTTGGAACAAATTACTCAATGAGTCAGTGATGTATAGTGCAGTATAGTGATGTAGAGCTTACTGACATGTCTGCAGGCATGAAACACAGAGTGAGTAGCAAACGCTTGGCTATGGAATGCACTCTTTACAACCCAGAATGGATGTCTGTACCTTGCTCCACACAATAGAAAAAGCAGATTTGACACAGAAAAGCAACACGGTGTTCTGTTAAGCCCCAAGCATTTGTAAGCGAGCATGTGCATGTACATGCCCCCGGTCAGGGCTGTCCCGCTGAGAAGAGACGGGGGCAGGAGGGGCGCTCACCAACGGAACTTCCTTCTTCAGGTCATCCAGATCCTTTCCCTTCTTCTTCTTAGGGGAGTCTTTGTCATCCTTGTCCTGCGTGGTGGCCACGCGGTAGCTGTCTGACCGCCCGTACTGTGAGGGGGGAGGGAGGAGAGAGACAGAATCAGCCATGCCCCCGGGTGCTGTGGCATTGGCTAAACTGGCAGATTTCCTTCTGGTCGGTCCCCCTTCGGCCACCGAGATTACGGCTTCCTTTCCGGAAACGTCCCAGATAGTAAAATGTCGAAAGAAAGAAGAATCCAAGAAAAATACACGTCACAGCAATGCAGGTACTAGCATGTAACAATGTGCCACCCAAAATCCGAGGTAGCAGATGTAACACCCTGCGTTTAAGCTGCGAGGGAGCAGCAGTAGGAATGTTTCTCATGAACAGCGACTGTCAATCAATATCCTTATCCTACCTCCATTGTCCTGCCCACAGTAACTCAGCCAACCCCAGGCAATCCAGGCAGGGGTGGCTGTTCCTGCCTCTTTCTTTAGGCTTCTGACACAATGGGCCAACACTGCCCAGCCTTTCTGGGGCCCAACGTTTGTTGTATGATTCTGGGCTCACTCACATTGAGCCCATAATACTGAAGTTTAACTCACAGACTTCCCAGGATACTGTGAGCAAACGCCTGAGTCTCTCCTAAGTCCCCTGCCACTCTTTGCTTCATCAATGGCCGAGATCTCTCCCCTGAATCCCCACCTTGCCAAACCTCACTGCCACGGCCATCTCTCGAAAGTAATAGTGGAGACCAGAACACGATATCAGTGGATTTCAGATGTCACCATCTGAATCAACACGGAGGCTGACGATGGTCTTAGATGAAGTGTCTCCTGAAGCCCCCATGACAGGAGGATGCTGAGGTCACACTACCTGGGCACATGGCTCACGTGCAGATGGGCGCGTGAGATCTCAGATACAGAGCGACATCACCGGGAGCTCTGTGGGGGACTAAATGCTTCCCTCCCTGGATTATCCAGGCTTATCCGAGCAGCAAAGGCCAGGTGCTGAGAGTGAGGAGGGTCACACCACGAGCTCCTGCACATTTTCTGGCAGACAGGGAGGGAGGCCATTTGGGGCCTGGCTCTTTGGATGCTGGGAACTGAGCTGGAGTCCCTGAGGTTAACTTTTCTGCCAGGTGCTACAGAGAGGCCCAGGACTTGAGTGTTAGTTGAGTATGTGCCTGAACCTCTCTGTACAGTGATGCAGGCACACACACCTAGAAATGTGTACTCAGGGAGGGATTTCAAAACACTTTCAATCAGGACTCTGAAACCTGCCAGGCAGGTAGGCGGGTGCTGACTTGCCTCCGCTAGTCACCTGGTGTTCGTGGCCAGTCAAAACTCCAGCCTGGTGATATCATATGTTTTTCTCACCGCTGCATCCATGCCAGGAAGCAGATGGTGGTGAGGCTTCATGAAAGCGAGTGCAGGTGTGCAGCTGCTGCCACAAGTGAAACTCAACCCGGCGCCTCATTCATCGTCACCTGCTCGGCCGGCCCCCTCTAATACCTTGCATGACCCTCTTTCCTGAGCCCAACCAAAAACATGCATCACACAAAACTAAATTACGCTGCACACTGAAAGGTAAGAGAGTGAGTCAGACTTTTGCAGCTTTATCAGGATGTGGTAGGTTGGTCGCGGTCACACTTAGCTGGCTCGTCATGTCCTCAACGTCAGGTAGTTATCATGGAAAAGCACCATGGCAACCAGACAGACAAAACAAACTTGAGGACCGCAAACAGAGAACCATCCGTGGTCAAAGGCACAGCTGGCAGTAACAGCGACATATAATTTCAACTCAAAGAGTTTAGGGAATGGATCTCGTTCGTGACCTGGGGACTGCCTGTAATTGTCATTAATGGTTTCTCAGGAATCAGAACTAGGGTACAGGAATAATATTATATACCTATAAATCCATTGGCAATGACTTATGTCCAATTACAGTTTGTTTTAATGAGTGCTATAGTTTATTCTCCTGGGCACAGCTTCTCAACTGTACACACACGTTCTGTTCAGCCGTGTTTGGCTTGTGGTAGGGAGCAAAAACCTTTGGGAGTCAAATTTTAAAAATGTCATGAGTGAGAATTTGACAGGATAAGCTCTGCCAGAGAGCAGGCGGTGATACACTGTGGGTCCTCACCCAAGGGGAGGAGCGAAGGAGAGAGGACTGGGACATTTGATAAAGTCATTAAAAGACAAAGGGTGTGGTGAAAGGGTAGAGAAGAGGAGCAATAAAGCAGCAGCCCATGGAACAAGAGATGCCTGGTAGGAGCTGAGAGAGGTCAGCCATCGACGGGATCGCTCTCTCATAATGAGACAGCGACTGTTCCTTCGTTTGCCACCCAGGGCTGCCTGATTAGCAGGAATTTAATTCAGGGCCTGCTCATACCTAACTCCATCCACAAGGCCCATCCCATAATGTCCCTGGCAACCCTGAATCAAATCTTCTTCTGAAGGGATTCCCGGTGCTTCCACTTTGACCAAAACCAGTAGAGCTTTTGACCTACTGCACAGAAACCCAAACAGTGTAGCTAAAATGGACCTACACTGCATGGATGGTCTACAGTGCATGAAGCTATGGACCATATGTAATGCAGTTTAATTGTATTGGCTATAGATCTCTCTTAGTCTGGTATAAAGCACATGGGTCCATGGACCTCTCCCAGTGTGGTCTATACAGCATAGATATGTAGACCTCTCCAAATGTGACCTAAAGCACAGAGGTGATGGGGAAGTCTGACAGCCCACACACAGTCAGAGGTTCCTCATATGGGCCGGCAGCCCCTCAATAAATGATGAGGCAGTAGGGGCTAGTCACTGGAGTGTAATGTGACAGGCCACCTTATCAGATGATACGTGGCCATGCTGACCAGCGACCTGCTCGTGTGTGCTCTCCTGCCCCTGCCCCTGCAGGTCTTTCTCTGCTGCCGTATGTCCCATGACATCAGTCCATCTGGCTTAATCTTAGAACACAAGGTACTTCACGAAGTAACCTTAAGCTCCCACGCTGGCTCATTTAGCACGTCATGTTCCCATCGACAGGTTCACCTTTCCAGGGTAATTTCAGCTTCACTCGAGAGAAGCCTAGTTAAACGTGTTCTTTTGTATTCCCCGGGATCACCCACAATGTCTACAGGAATCTTGTCACAAACTCCTTAAGCTCTGATGTAAACTTTATCTAATGTCAATCAATGACTCACAACACCAGTGTGCTACTGGTCTGCAAGTACAGTCTAGACCAGGTACCATGTCAACAGTGTTGAGAATGCTGTCCTCCAGTAGGTGGCGATATCTGTGTCAGAGCTTACACAACTCTACAGCATCTCAAAGGAGCTAAATTCATCGGAAATGGTTGTGTTTGAGCATCAGAAAGGGTATATCTGTGGGTGGCAGGGGGTGTGTGAGAGAGGGCACCCTCTGCTCAGGACTATCCAACTCAAGGACGAACCAGGTTGCCATGAAGCAACAGAATTCATTACTGTGCTGTGATCATCTAAACAGAAGAGGATAATTAGATCAGGACTGAATATAGGGTATGTTATTTTCTGACTGTATGTCACTATTTGCATGCATTTCTGAGCAGTGCCCTATAGTCGCGTGTATCTGCGTGCTCTGTTTCGAGAAGGTCATGGCACTCCGCTGTCGATGCTACAGAGGAACTGGGACGCCAGGCTGAAATTACAGATGCCAGAGATACCTGACCAGGGAAGATGGCGAAATGTCTCCCTAAGGTGCCATATCTAGGGGCCCTTACGACACTGCTGGGAAGCTGGATTCCTCACCACGCATCATTCACCGGGAATAGGCCACCCAGCAAGACACCGGCCAGCAGCTTCAGGGGCATAGCAGACAGGCGGGTTTGAGTGGTCTGCATGGCGCATCAGTGGAAGGTCTGCGTTGGGGGGGTGGGGTGGCGAAGGGGCATCTTGGTAAAGCCTTGTGCGACAGGAAATGCTTCCTCATTGTCCTTTAGCTTACAGGCGCCATTCAGACGGCACCCTTTATTCAGCTCTCAGCACTCAGTCGCAAATAATTGATGCGGCAGTAACTGAATGCTGAACCGAAAGAGTGAGCGCGTGCCTTCCATGGACTGAAGCTGTAAACACGCCTGATATCAAAGAGGCCCGTGCCATTAACTAAGATGGCTGCAGTGGTGCCAGAGTAGATACTGAGAGAGTAGCGTAGAGAGGGGAGGGGGGCATTGAGAGATCTTCTCCTGCAGGGAAGGCAGGCTGGAAATAAGACCCTGTGCTTGGATAAAAGCTTGGAGGATGGCAGATTCCTTTTTGCGATTCACCTCTCTGACTGGCAGGGGGTGCTCTTGTAATGGTGTGGGAACAAAGATGGGGAGTGTGCCCCCATTGAAATCCTTCTCTTTATAAGGGACATGTGAAAATGTGATTAGGAGACTACAATGTGTCACTTTCTTCGCAGGTTATCACTTCCGATAAGTATCGTTGATTAATTTTTTAGGGCTGCAAGGAACCATCAAAGGATACGTGTTATGACCTGTACTAAATCTCACCAGCACATGACACACAAAACCCAGCAGCCGCTTATTACGCACACGCTACAGTCCGGAACAATGTGCGTGTTAATTACTACTACTGACAAGGAAATTACTGTCATATAATTCAAAGAAACATGGGCAGACGATTTGTTAACATAATGCATAGAAAATTGTGCCAATCAAGCAAATGAGCAAATTAAGTGTCATTAAGGGCTTTGAAGCCTCATTTTAATATTGAAACAATGGGAACCAGTTAGGGTGTGGTATAAATGATGGTGAAGTCCTTTTTAAATCAGGGGTGGTTGTAGTGTTTTTAGATGAACACCAGGGGGCCCTAGATATGATACCAACTCATGGTAACCGGATATCCAATCAGCTTGAATGACCTCATGTAATTTGTACGGCTCCTTGCATTCTTTCATTACTGTGCGCTCATTAGAGGTGACAGGCACTGTGTTTCACTCAGCCCCTTTCTCGCTAATGAATAGGATGCACGTGGCTTTGGCCCAGCACTTTCGGGTGTGGTGGCCCAGTCCCGCCTTGCCACACTGCCTGGATGTTACTCTGCTGCGGCTTTGCTGGGGAATTTTGATGGGACAGAGGGCTTACACACAACTTTACTCGCTTGAGAGTCTCCCAGGACAATCTGCTTAGGTGATGGTTGGGGTGGGTTGGGAGGTCATGGGGTGGAGCACTGCGAATGGGGAGGGGCAGACAGAAACGGGATGAACCAAGGGAATTAGCACTGCCAGATTATGGTGTATCCCGATTATCCCACTGCGTATGTCTGTGTGGGTCACACACACGCAAATTATAGCAGAATCTGCAAAGACAGACAGTACCCATCAATGCCAAACTGATTTTTATACGCCACACATGTGTGTGACTCTCTTAAGGGTTCTGGCATTAAGCCACGATGGCGCTGCAGCACTAAGCAGATGCATTTCTGTCCTACGTGAATTCGCATTACATCAGCATGGTGGAAGAGTCATTCCTAAAATCCACCGGTGCTACAGGCAGAGAAGTAGGATGACAAAGTCAGCTGAATCTGCCATCCTTTCCATGAATAAAATGCTGCCTTATAGCATTACCCCTCCATCTGTCCTTCTTTCTCTCCTCTAATCCCTTGACCCCAGAGCCTGTGGCTGTCCGTGGCTCTGCTTTGCTTCCTACCTGGTCGTCGCACAGAATTCTGACACAGTCTTGCCTGTGCTTCCTGAGCTGGGTAGCACAGTCCAGTTTGCCTGAGCTTTGAGCTCAGCTTCGGTGGGGACAATCTGGGTAAGAATCTTCGGGAAAATTGTAAACGGTTTCTGTTAATCAGGCTTTGAGCGAACATAAAATAGAGCCTCAGTGTGTGTGTGTGTGTGTGTGTGTCTGTGTGAGTGCGTAGTTTTCTGTGATCTTCCTTTCCAGTGGTCCACAGTCACAAATGTAAGTATGCCTTTTATATTTAGTATTTTTCATTAGGAAAAAAGTTCCCCGGTCTGTTTTGTGTGCTTGTTTTAAAAGCGGGGGTGCTGTTTCGTGACCGTTTCATCTATGCCGCACTCTCCTTGTAATATGCAGTAACCGGCACCTCATCTTAAATAAAGTGAAACATCTGTCCGTCTCCATAGTGACACCCAAAGACGGGCCGTGCAAATGCCGCGGTGAAGGGCGCCTCTCCATGCAGCCCCGGCTCTCTCTCCCCTCCAGTGACTTTCACCAGCTTCCTGTCCGCCATTGATGAACCTTCTCTGCTCTGACCTTGAGAAGCCAACGCCGGGCCCCCCCCCCCCCCCCGCGCGGCGGGGGCCCCCCCACCTGGCATCAATACAGGGGGAGAGTTACGCATATCAGGCTCAAGCTGCCTCAGGGGATGGACAAAACCTCCATTATCTGCTTTATCTGCCAACCCAGTTCAGGTTCTGGACAGCCTGGGAGGGGCAGGGGAAGTTATGGGGGGTTGGGGGACACCCCCAAATGGTTATGCCAGTATGGAGACCGTGACAGTTACCATCAGCATCGCAGCCTCCAGCCATGCCAGTTTCTCACAATCTCAAGGGCATTTACACAACACTGGTGTTTTCATTATTTAATCTGCATATGCTCTTAACACACACAGTACCCATGTCACCCCACCCACTAGCTTACCCAGAGGTCTCTGGGTCACGATCCAGCCGTCCAATCACAGTACCTTCCCCAACTGACAGAGCCCTGCCTTTACACTCTGTCCACCCACATAACGCAGTCACTTCAAACCGAATTCGCTGGCATGTCACCGGAATGAACATGGGCACTAAATCCACCCGGGAATGTAGTGGTTTGTTCCATAACGAGCTAACAGTCACTGACAAGATCGCTAATGAGGGTTTGGCCGTTTTCAGCACTAACCCAATCCCCTGCCTGAACACTGCCCTGTGCACAGGATAAAGCCAACGCTAACATTCCTCTCATTCCACTTTTTTCTACCTGCTGTCTATCCCAGGTCCAGTACACCCAGGACCAGTGATAAGCACGGACATGTTTATCTACAGCCTCCCCCTTCCTCACCCACCTTGACATTCTATAAAGAGGGTTACGCACAGAGACCTTTCCCTGAGAAAATGCCTTTAATAATTTACCCTGTTCGAGACACAGATCAAACCGACATATTGTTTGAATCAACACGGCAGTTAAGAGGCAGTTGGGTTTAATCTCCAAGGCAGAGGGGGAGGGTGGGAGGCGGGATCAATAGCATCAACGCTGCACTGCATCACGATTGGCCGGGAGGGAGTCTAAGCAATGCTGGACATGTCACGAGTGACTGGGTCCTTCCATGGGACAGGGCGTCCAGTCCACATGCCTGTGTGCATGTGTGTGTTGATGATAAATTGGAGTGTGTGTGGTATGTTTGTGTGCATGTTTCTTCTACACAAAGGTCTTTGTGTGTGTGTGTTTCAAAGTCTGGATTAGTGGTACATATCTGATCATCATTTATGTGTGTGTGTGTGTGTGTGTCATTATGAGCACCAGACTGTGTACACATACGTACATGTAAGGTCAGATGTTCACACGCAAGTTAACAATAGAGCAATCAAGCATGCATGATCGTACACTGATTTATAATACTGAGTGTGAGTGTTGGCCTCTACACGATTGTGTGTGTGTGTGTGTGGGTGTGTGCATGCATGCGTGTGTGGCCCAGATGACACGCTAATCAAAGGTAGAAGCAGGAGTGGCCAGTTTCTTACCCAGCAGCCCCTGCTCCCTTTGTTACCCTCCCACATCAAGCCGTCAATCCCCCTGCTTGGTGCAGTCAGACCCAGTAACAACAGAGCCAGACCCTGCCGGCGAAGTGATGAATGAAAACACACCTGTGTGTAAAAGCCTCTGCGAGATCAGATTCACTGAAGCAGGGAGTCATTCCCAAGCAGGGCAACAGCAAAGGAAAAGGCTCCTGTTCACAGGGGAGGCACGCACTGAGCGAAGGAACAGACTTGACATTCTTACACATGACCTCGGTAACTCAGCGCAGTGAGGCTGGTGCCTTATACTGCCCCAGCAACGCCCACTATCCCGCAGGGTTGAGCACTGGTGACAGCAGCCATGATATCCAGCATGCCATGTTTAATTTAACAAGCACCCACTCTCCCTGTATGCTGCTAGCACACTGGGCAGCCACACTGCCTCAGGGAGGTAAGTCAGGGGCTGTGAGAGCAGCGGGGACACTCTCTCCCAACAGTAATTCGGCTGAAGAGGCTGCCATCACCCTACTGAGGCGATCAGGTCCATCACAATCCCACGGCACGACTTTCTGAGTTCGGCATTACTGTGCCGGAATGCAAAGGCAGCACCACCCAGAAAATGCCCTTCCAGAGGCACGTCACCACGGCGACGCAGATACTTCATAAGCTTTAAGACCCTGTTTTCTGAACCCACACAGTAGGCAATTTCATCCAGACGCTTATTATCAAACCCAAACACATTAATAGTGACCTGAAGCCTTGCTTGTGCTCATTACAGCCCCGTCAGCTTTGCTAATAAGTCCCGACTGAAAGAAGCCTTTCTAATGTTTAATATAAAAGCGCGGATTCAAGGGCTTCAGGGGCAGGAAATGGGGGAACAACTGTGCTCAACATCAAAAGCGCCGCAAAGGCGGCGGAGAGGAGAGCGAGGAAGAGTAAAACCACCCTGACTTCCTCATCAGGTGAGAAGGAACAGGAATGAGAAAGTGACACAGGAGCAGGAGGTAGTGCTGGAAAGGAAGGGAACAGAGCGAAAACTGGGAGGGAGGGAGGGAGGGAGGTAAATATAATGGGCAGTTTAAATACTCTTTAAATACTCTTTCTATTTACATTTTAGGCCACTATCCTATGTTTGAGGCTCACAGGTGCCAGTCAAGGAGGCCAGGGTGGAATTACAGGCTCTGAGAAGGTACTAATGCCATTAAATGCTTGTTTAAATTGTTATCCTCAGTTTCTTTTTCCCTTTTCCCTTGCTTCATTTATCTCTGCACTCCAGTTTCAATTACAGTGTGGTGATTTAATTAAGAGAAAAAAAAAACAAAATTTTCAAAGCTGTTGCCTATATGGTGTGAATTTTTGGTGCTAAATTCATACGCTGCAATGGCACACGTGGGCATCTGCTGGGCCCCAAGACAGAGTGTCTGTAATACAGACTGCTGTGATCGTTTGTGTCACTGAACCTGGGATGGGCAGCACTGCAAGCACCAGAGGTTCGATTGAGCAAGTCTGCATGTTGAGTTTGCACGCTGCTTTCCGCAGCCCGACGACATGCAGCTTAGACAGACTGGTGTCCAAAAAGCCTGTGGCTTTGTGATGGACTGGCCTCCCATCGCGGGTGTCTGCCGTTTGGATCCCTGGGATGGCCTCCAGACTCAAAGCTAAATACTAAGGGCCAAGCACCTAAGAATGAATAAAACTGCAAATACCGAGTGCTGAATACCAAGAAGCGAAGGAGAAAAAATCTCCACAATCCTCTGCTGGCTAAGTTGTTACAGAAGATGGATGGACCTTACAGCAGATTTTTTTTGCACCTCTGTGAGGTACAGTTTCCATCTCCCAACACGCCATCCCCCCAGCCCCTGCTTTATTACCGGAGTGGGCAGGGGTGTAATTTAAAGGCTACACACTCGCTGTTTATGGGCACTGTGCAGCTCATTCTGCTGGGCCATGCATATTTTATGAGTGTGAGATGTTACCAGCACCGGCACGCTGGGGATGCCTTCTCAGCCTCGGAGCCACGGCCCGGCACCGACTGCCAGGATGGCTCCGCCTCCCCATTCATCCGCATCACCTTCTTTTCCAAACCGGCGGACCTTCAGACTCCTGACTCAAACCGCGAAGCTCTCCGGAGCCACCAGGAGAGTGCTGGTGGAGCATCTGGGTCCAGCACCAAAGGGTTCCTGGGCCGAGCCGCGACAGGCGGCTGGAACACAAAGCCGGATCCTTCACCAGAATCACTCTCAGAAAGTCATATAATCAGGCAGCCGCCCCAGTGACTGTACATACAGTAAAGCAGAGGTATGTGTTATGGGGCAGCGTTATGGGGCCGGTGCTGATCACAGAGTCTGGGATTGGGGGTGTGGGTCCTGGGGGATGGGGGGGGGTTGCTCCTGAAGAGAAATTGAAACACCACAGCAGTACTGGGGGTCGGTAACGGCAAGAGATCTGCTACCTGACGGGGGCAGGGGAAGTCATTAGGTATTCATACGTGTATCAGTGTGCAGAGTGACGCCCACCCCCCCCCCCCCCGTTACCCGGCTAAGATTGGCTGAGCAGGAGCACGCTCTCTGACCGGCACGTGTCAGTCTCACTTCACCCCTGCCCTACTTCAACTCCCAGCTCGAGCAGAATTTTAAAAATACATGACATAAAAAACATCAAACAAAAAGGACCCATACTTCACTTTTATTATGAAAAAGGAAAAAAAAATCTCATTAATGTTACAGCCATATACAGATATTGCTGGGCAATTTATTAGGGACTCTAGGGCAGCTTAAACTGGGGGTGCATGAGTGCAGGCTGAATAATGCAGCACCTTATATCGCACCAGCGGGCCACTGACCGTTGCAGGATAAAACATCAAGGTCTGATCTCAGATCAGTTGCCTTTGTCTGCCCATCTCCATGTACACACATTGTTTTCATCTATCAGTCCTTGCTAGTCTGTGATTTTTAATTAACCAAACCATCGAATCCAGAAAAACACTGTTTCCTTCTGTTTGCCAGGTCGAATTAAAATAGCCAGTACTCCTGACGGGCCCGGACAAAAAGACCTGGTCACTTTCCCCCGTCCTCACAGCGGTTGTCGGGGACTGCTGCCGGCTGCTACGGCAACTGGTGAGACCATGCAGCTGCTGATGAGCAGAGAGGAACCATCTGCCTGCACTGGCACTGCCCCCCCTACTCACCCACCTTCTCGGACCCCTGTCCGGAGCCATCATGTTAAGGAAGAAGTCGGCCTTGGGAAGGCCGGGGAGGAGCAGCTTGAGTGACTACTAGGCCCCCGCAGGGACACAGCAGTCACAGCTTCCCCCACCATCGAGTCTCCCTGGCAACGGCAACAGCGGTACGTCAAAGGAATGGAAACAGCTGTGTGTTTCAGTGCAGCAGGAAGACAAATTCACCCTAAAAGAAGGTCTTTAGTGACACCTAGCTTGGGGAATGACTTCAGTGTCCATGTAAAAAATGATCAGGGTCAACAGCTTGTAAAGGGTCCTCATCCACTGCCTCACAAAGACCAACAAGGAAGTGCTAAAGACAGATAGAGTATCTGTGGTACGTTGCTCACAGTAGTACACCACAGACAGGTAGGGCACTTGTGGTAGTTTATAGACACTGTTACACCAAAGGCAGGTAGAGTAGCTTTGGTACGTTACTCACAGTAGTACACCACAGACAGGTAGAGCACTTGTGGTAGTTTATAGACACTGTTACACCAAAGGCAGGTAGAGTAGCTTTGGTACGTTACTCACAGTAGTACACCACAGACAGGTAGAGCACTTGTGGTAGTTTATAGACACTGTTACACCAAAGGCAGGCAGAGTAGCTTTGGTACGTTACTCACAGTAATTTAAACAGAACGCTCAATCTGATAGCTGTCATCCCAGAGAAATTATGGTTCACCTTAATTTTGACTCGGCATGTAAAGGCACACAGAGGTAAAGCAGTGTGCGGCAGACATGGCATAATCAGCTGGTCATTGGACACAAATCTTAGCCGGTCTCCTTCAGTACCATCACCTTGTGCTCCTCCTCTCTTCCTTTAATGCTGCATGAATTTTACACGTCTATTTTTGCCATCCTCCCCCCAGCCGCCGTTCATCAATCATAACCCTCCCTGTCTCTAGCTCATACACACACACACACATACATACACACACACACAAGCACAGACACACAGATGCGCACACACACACACATACACACACACACAAGCACAGACACACAGATGCGCACACACACACACATACATACACACACACACAAGCACAGACACACAGATGCGCACACACACACACACATACATACACACACACATAAGCACAGACACACAGATGCGCACGCACACACACACACATACACACACACATAAGCACAGACACACAGATGCGCACACACACACACACACATACACACACACACAAGCACAGACACACAGATGCGCACACACACATACATACACACACACATAAGCACAGACACACAGATGCGCACACACACACACACGCGCGCGCAGACGCAGACACACACACCCACCCACACATGCACGCACACACACGCGCATACACACAGACACACACTACTGACAGCAGCTCCGGAGCTTGGGGACAGGTTGAGGGACAGGTTTGCTGACAGAGCTGCTGGGGATACGGCTGCACGTCTCTGTGTTCGCTTGTTTTGACATTTTCACATAAAACCAATTAGGCTGTTGGTAACATTTACACACAGTGAAGACGCTGTCCTTTATAGTGCCAAATGACTGAGAAAAATCAGATTAAACCCAGTGGGAGAAACTCTGTGACTGTAACGAGGCATCCTGATTAAAACGTTTTTATGTGCTTCGATACATTTGCTAGGTATATCTCGCTCAACACAACAAGGGGGGAAAAAACGAACCGACGGACTGAAGTAAGAACGTACTTTGAGTTCTGGCCCGTTCACTCTGAGTGAGGTTGACAAATGTGCTTTATTTCCACTATCTTGCCAAAAACGACCAAGGGTGAACCTGGCTGGATTTATGATTTTGGATCCCCTGGGGAAGCTAACGCTGAAAAAAAGATAAACGGTCAGACTTGGGCACTTAAAGCTATTATTTTTATATGCGTATAATTATTTCAAAAATATAATTTAAAAATATTTAGTGAAAACCGCTGTTCTGAATTGGAAAAACAAATTATAAATAGCACAGTGGAAAACATTCTCGTAACAAGACGTCTGCCAACGTACGACGACAGAGCAACAGAGCATCGGCGGGTTACATCGTTCAAAAGGACTGTACCTGGAAACGGACGGCGACTGACGCAACACCAGGCCGAAAGCATGCGCGGTCTGTCATAGATTGTCATACAAATGTATGGTAATGGAAAAATGAAGCCCTTGCAGTATGTCTGGACGGTGTGAAAATGACGACAGAGTGGATTTAAGGTGACGGTAACTTGTGCCAAAACTGAGAGTGAGCATCCAGTACCAGGCCGTCTGCTTTTCCTAGGGCTTCAGAAGCTGGAAGTATATTTTAATGCATATATCCCACATGAGGGTGGCAGGCAGACTCAGTGGGCAACGCT
Organism: Isichthys henryi; assembly: GCA_026776945.1. NCBI lineage: Eukaryota > Metazoa > Chordata > Actinopteri > Osteoglossiformes > Mormyridae > Isichthys > Isichthys henryi. The sequence goes on from JAODJX010000136.1 coordinate 19,586,674, forward strand.
GCCACCACAGGATTGGGAGTTTGAGTCCTGCCTCCGCTCTGTGCATGTGGGCATCCTTTGCTCACCCCAGTTTCCTCCTGCAGTCCAAAAACCTGCAGACAGGTGCTTTGAAATCACCCAGAATGAGTGTGTGCCCTGCGATGGGCTGGCCTCCCCTCCAGGCTGTACCCCAGCCCCGTGCCCTGCAATAGACTGGCATCCCGTCCATGCTGTACCCCAACCCCGTGCCCTGCTAAGCAGCTGGAAGATGTACAGATATATTCCATATATGTCCCTAACCTTTATGCTAATGACTGGCCCAGAAGGGGAGGGCTCACATGAAAGGTACGGCACGCGCTATACCTGAGCCTTTCACCAAAATACAAACTTAAAAGGAAAGACGCCAATGGACCAAGGCTCTGCGCATGGGGGTTCGGGAGCTTCAGCTGCTGGAACCAGCCGGGTATGATGTAATGGAAGTGAAAGCAGCCACAGAGGTGACGGGGGGAGGAGGAGGAAGGGAAGGAAAGGCAAGGGATTGACTGACAACAGCCTTTCTGTGGCTCCACCTCCAACTCATGATGCATTGCGATTGACCTGGAGCTTCCTCCAAGGCACAGCAGATGTGGCTGCAGCAATCATATCCATCATTGTCCTACCTCCCCAGATGAAGCCCACATACCAATCATACCATACACTCCAGAAACACACACATTTATAACATACATGCCAGCAATACATACGCCTGTTCTTGGTTTTCTCCAGAAGACAAGATTATACTACTCTTGGACCTGATCCCAAGCTTCATGATACTAGTTTTGGATGTTATCTTGAACCTGATGATACTAGTCCTGGACCTGATCCTAAGCCTGATGATATTAGTCCTGGACCTGGTCCTAAGCCTGATGATATTAGTCCTGGACCTGGTCCTAAACCTGATGATATTAGTCTTGGACCTGATTCTAAGCCTAATGATACTATCCCTGGACCTGACCCTAAGCCTAATGATACCAGTCTTAGATCTGATCGTGAGCCTGATGATACTTGTCCTGGATCTGATCTTGAATCTAATGACACTAGTCCTGGACCTGATCCCGAGCCTGATGACATAAGTCCTGAACCTGATCTTGAGCCTGATGATACTAGTCCGGAACATGATCTTGAGCCTGATGATGCTAGTCTTGGACCTGATCATGAGTCTAACGACACTAGTCCTGGACTGGATCCCGAGCCTGATGACACTAGTCCTGGACCTAATCCTAAGCCTGATGATACTAGTTCTGGACCTGATCCTAAGACTGATGACATTAGTAATGGACCTACAGTACATGGGTTGCACCAACTAAGCATAAATTCAATCTTAGCCTTCGATGGACGTAAACTGCCCCTATGTTCGAATTTACGCCATAAGAAAAGTCGCACCACACAAATACTCTCAGCATAGCCGTAAATTTTACACTACCTTAACAATAGGTGTAAGGTCCATTGTAACAAAAAATGTTTTAAAATGATGAAAATGGTACAGATTATGTAACCTAACTTTTTTATTTTTAACATAGTATACTGTTTGTCAGAGATCATTTTAGTAATTTGTTACCTGTTCCACTGATTTACGATAAAATCTAAAAGGTCACTGACTTGATTTGTCAACATATGATATCTATGGATATGTCAGCTTTAGTCCAGTCCGTTAATGTTAGCTGGCAAGCTACAGAAAAACGTTGCCATGCCGTTATTTGTTTTGCGTGAACCCTGTTTGTTTTTCTTGAGGTTGAGGATCTCACATAGCAGAACGAATGTCAAGCACCTACAATAAATGTCTGTCTAACTGTATAACAAATTTGATAAATATTCTAGTGGTAACAGACCTTAGTTGATCCATACAGTTCCCCCCCGAATGTAAACCGTGGATTAGCTGCAAAGTTTTATGCTGATAATGTGAAATAGTTTTATTGTCACTGACACTTTTTAAACTTAAAATCATTTCTCACAATAACAGAGAACAGGCAGATGTGTAGGACATGGAGAACTTAAAATTTTCTGTGACAATTCAATAACAAAAAAACTGCATGAATGTAACACAATAGCCATGGCATTTTTAGTGGAATCTCCTTTTCTTTTTCCGAGGTAACTTATGTTCTGACCTTGAGAAAACAACAATGTTAAGATCACGAAAGAAATAAGTCATGATCTCGACAAAAGAGAAAAAGACAATGATTTACGTTCTCTGTGGACTTCTTTCTGATGCAGAGTTGCAGTGAAAAGATACAGACAAAGCAGTTTGTGTGTTCACATGAACGGGCGTGTTAAAAGTTCCTCGTTTTGAGTTTTCTTTCAATCCTTCAAGAAATAAATGGAAAGCGAAGTTGTATTTGTCTCTCTTTATTCTTTTTCGCTGATCCAAAAAATGATCAGATCCATGACTCAAATACCATGATATAAGCCAAACTGTGAGTTTTGTGATCCGTAGTACCCCTTAAAGCTACTTAGCGAACACACTTCTTACATCGCACCTTAGATGGCGCATTACGGGTTTCATGTTTTAAACAGTTCTCACAAATCGGCAGCTATGTATAACCCAAACTCGACAAATGTGGAACAGCGAGCTGGTCCCAGTAATGTCAGACAATGATATTGATTTTATTTAGTAGTTACTAACTACGATGTAACTTAAGTAGCAGTGGTGCAACAGACAAGGACCATGGCACTAGTTTCAAACTAGCTAGTTTCAACATGTGATTTGAGATACACTTTCCAACCCGACCTTACGATTAAAATTACGCTAAGCTGGTGCAACCCACTGCAGATCTTGAACCTGATACTATCCTGGACCTAGTCCCTTCATGAACTATTCTAAATTTAAGAGTGAGCCTGATTTACAGTAATTAGCTTGGTTATCTGTGGTCTTCTGCTGATAGTCAACTGCAGTAGCACACTGAGCCTGTGAAGGGCCATCATCCACTGCCTTGATTGATAAAGACATGAAGGCAGACAGACAGACAGATAGGTAGGTATATAGACAGACAGCTTGCTGTTACTTCGTCTTCTCAAAAAGAATACTGGCTTGTACAAGTGTTGTCCATCCAGTTGACTGTTTTATGTGATTGGATACACAGGATCTCCATGCTCTCATTCTAGATTGTGATTGGTGTTACAGACCACCTAGAACTCTACCTGCAGCTTCTGTGTCTTACTGGTGTTAAGGTGCAGGTAAATTCTTGCTGCACCACATAACAAAGCCTTGCATAAGCCTCCTGTATTCCCTTTAATCTCCATTGTCAACGCGCCCAACAATGAAGGAATGATCATAGAATTCTTTTAGGTGGCAAAGCTTGGACCTGTACTTCAAGTCAGCGGCAACAATGCCAGAAGTGAGATGGAAAATCCCCCCCCCCCCACCAGACAGACTCAGAGGCGGAGAACAAAAGGAGAGGAGAAGTGGCACATCTCCTAACCACCATCATCGTCTGTGTAAATAGCGTGCATGTAGTGAATCTATGCTGAAAGTACTTCTGTTATATTAGAGGAGGCATCTAGGTGCTGCAGTGATTTAAGAACAAAACAATGCTTGGGAGGTTTGGCCCTAGGTGGGCACCAGCAGTTAAGCATTCAGCTGCAAATGACATACAGCCAATGTGTGCAGCTCCAAAGGGTCCCTTTAGCCATCAATGGCAATAAAATAACTTTTTTTCACAATTTAAGCATGTGATCTCATTAAAAAAACATAAAGTTCAGTTTCCATTGTCCCCACAGATTCTAAAGTGACACCATTATTTTTGTAGAAAAATCTGGCAAGAGAGGAGAGGAACCTTTGTGTACTGTTTTAAGACGGGAATATGGTGGAGGTATGATTGGTTTCAGGTGTGTTAAATCTCTGATCTGAGGTGCTGTTGTTTATCTGTATGTCTCTCAGAAGTCTGCAAAGTTTGAGTGTCAGTATATACAAAGTAACTGTGCCGCAACATGACTTATCATAGCCAGCACCCGTTCAGCGTTGCCAGGCTGCTGTCTAGGCACGCCAAGGCGGGCCCCTGCCTGCTGTCTAGGCACACCAAGGCGGGCCCCTGCCTGCTGTCTAGGCACACTAAGGCGAACCCCTGCGTGCTGTCTAGCCACACCAAGGCGGACCCCTGCCTGCTGTCTAGGCAGACCAAGACGAGCCCCTGCCTGCTGTCTAGGCACACCAAGGCGGTCCCCTGCCTGCTGTCTAGGCACACCAAGGCGAGCCCCTGCCTGCTGTCTAGGCACACCAAGGTGAGCCCCTGTCTACTGTCTAGGCACACCAAGGCGAGCATCTGCCTACTGTCTAGGCACACCAAGGCCGGCCCCTGCCTGCTGTTTAGGCACACCAAGGCGAGCCCCTGCCTGCTGTCTAGGCACACCAAGGTGAGCCCCTGTCTACTGTCTAGTCACACCAAGGCGAGCATCGGCCTACTGTATATGCACACCAAGGTGAGGCCCTGCCTACTGTCTAGGCACACCAAGGCAAGCATCTGCCTACTGTCTAGGCACATGAAGGCGAGCATCTGCCTACTGTCTAGGCACACCAAGGCCGGCCCCTGCCTGCTGTCTAGGCACACCAAGGCGAGCATCTGCCTACTGTCAAGAAACACCATGATGAGCCCCTGCCTGCTGTCTTGGCACACCAAGGCGGGCCCCTCCCGGCTGTCTAGGCATACCAAAGCGAGTTTCTGCCTACTGTCTAGGCACACCAAGGCCGGCCCTTGC
>JAODJX010000136.1:19591480-19602557 GCA_026776945.1 Isichthys henryi
CTTATCATCCATTTTACAGCTCACCTGCAGATCAGCCTGTACCCCCCCACCCCCGCATCCACTCTCTCCCTCTCTGTCTGAGGGTGAACCTGAAGAGAACAAACTGTGCTCCCGGCCAGCTGCTCCTCTCTCCGCTCCTGCAGTGCTACACCGCTGCCACATCTATCTATCACGTGTTCTGTATCCTCAGTACATCATTTATAAGGTGTGTGGTGGGGGGGAGGGTGGTGGAATATATTTTGCTGATGTGCATATTATGCTATTTTTTTTTTTGCAATATTAGACTCAGCGGTTCTTATTTCCCGCACTTTTCATCCCAGCTGGCATCCCTCGCTGGGAAGCTCTTCGTGATGCTCCCTCTCAGCATGGCCCTATCACAAACTGCTCGGGAATTTCCACTCCTCAAGCCCCGCCCCTTAATTGACGCAGTAACCTAGTCGTGTGCGATCCCCCCTCGGTCATCTGCCTGAAAGCCGGTATAACAATCGGGCACCGCTTCGGGAGCCGGTGCAATCGCATGACATCTGAGACCCCGTCTTCCCGGAATGTTGCCCTTCGACCAAAGACATCGGGGGAATCAAGCGTTCATTTTGACGCAGTCCGTAACGATGGCGGAGAACAGCAAGTCCTTTCTCATTCCCAATCGATCGCTTCGCTCTCTGTTTTACAGTTCAGTGTGTCCTCGGGACGACCGTTCGTCAGAAGAACTACGAAATTCCGTTACGGAGGCAAATGTCACTCCTCCTCTGCTGACAGTCCACTGTCTCTCATACATCTCGATTAAGATGCACCAAATTGTACAGCTATTTTAAATCATTCTGATTAAACAACGTAAACAAAAGATATATTAATAATAATAATAAAGCATCACATGAATTGCAGTTAATGCAGACGTTTGGTGCAAACTTTTATTTCTTAATAACTAAAAAAATCTTTGTTAAATATTGGCCATGTAAAACTTTACTGAAAAATACCGACATGTTTCTGGACACTCTGTCTTTGAGAAGTACATTTCTTTTGTGCATACCCTCTTCTGTAAAAAAATCTCCGTATATATACATCTCCCTCATACTGAATATCATACGTGAATATGTATGTTCCTCATAAAGACATTTTGAACAACACTAATTAATAAGACTGCAGGTGATGAGCAAGGCCGATTCTCTGGAAAGGAAGTGAGGGTAATAAATTGGTAGGTCGCATCATTCCCGTAACCGCATTATGACGCATCGGTCACTGTGATACGGCGTCACCTTAGAACTGTTCGTACATCAGGCCACAGCTGCATCTTCTGCTACAAGTAATTTTCCAGTGTCGGAACCGCATGATGTACAATTATAAAGCGAAGTAGACTGAGGAAAGGGAAATGAGAGGTCGCTGTCTACAGGGGAACTGAGGAAGGGGACAGCAAACAACAGGTTACCGGCACTCACGCTCATTGCATTTCGTGCCGACACGGCGCATTGTGCAGACTTGCAGAAAACACCGATAACCGCATTTTAAAAGCATGCACGAATACTTTATTTCTGCCCAAGTATCTTCCGTTGCAGTCTTATAGGATTATAAGATCCGAGAGTTGAAATTCTATCAACTAACCCCTAAAACTATCTTCGTATGAGTGGTTTTAATGGAGATTCATTATGTTCTAATCATCTCTCTTAAATATACACGAAAGAACTGCCGCATTGAATAAAACATGATAAACTGCAATATAAGTGGGTTTTGTCGCAGACTAAGACTAAGGTAAAACCAAATCCGCATTAGAGTCAATGTCACTGTGACGCTCGGGATTTGCACAGTAAAAATACATGACACTGCAGTTTGACGCCCGCCGCATATTCCCTATTCTCAGCTATAAGTTTAACTGAGCTTTTTTAGCAGGGCATTGGCAGAAACTGCGGTCTTACCCCCATGTTGCTGTAGTCTGCCGGTTCCTTTTAGATGATGAAGCGCTCGAGAGATGTCAGTCGCTGGAGTTAAACTGTTTCGGAATTTGCCGATTTAAAAAAGTTTAGGAAGCAAACAAAAACAAAACGGTATTACTACTTTTGATTATTATTCTCTATGAAATTTCAAATGGGTAAGATTTTAAGAAATTTAACGTTAGTTCTGCTACATGAAAATTAGGCTATAAATCTAGGCTATTAGATTGTCTGTGATAAATTAATATTTTAAAACAATGTCTTTAATTCTAATATCCAGAAGGTTATATAATATCTAAAACAAAAGGTTTATTACTCTTATAATCATAGGCAATACATCCAGCGAGGATGCAGACTTCTTTTGCTGATCTGTGATACTCGCAGTGTAGCCGGCAAAACTACGGAACCGCACAGCCCAGGTTCTCAGTATTTTGTCTCCCTCCGCTACGCCACCAGCTGCCGCAGTACTCCCCTCCTCTCTCCGCACCACTCCGCATGTGGAAGAAGCGCCGGTGGATGTAAGTGATCTCCCACCCCGAACCTGCGAAGCTCATAAACCGGCTGCCAGTAGGATCCTCCCACAGACCACTCCCTTTGCCAATAAGAAGGATGGACACTGCGTTTTCGACTGGTCAGCTGGCCAATCGCGTCAGGAAAATCTCTAACACAAGCCAATCAAGTGTAACACGTGCTCCGCCTTCTTTACTGCAGAATTCCGGGTCGTACAGACAGTAGAGACACGAACTTCAGCCGCAAACTTTGAATGGGCATATAATAATTATGCTTTCCCCCTCATAAATAGTTTTTATTTTGAGATCTTTAAAAAAAATCGGTAGATGTAGATTCAATACAGTGTTAGTCTTAGGATTGCAATTGCAGCGTCGTCGTTCTTATTACATATGTGAAGGTTTAAATATAACGAACATATTAAATATCTGTTAAGATACGACGTCTTTACATTTTTATCCGATTTTAGAGCTTGTTAGGTGTGGAGGTCAAATGCAGGATTTTGCAAGAAGTGTGGTTTGCTCTTGGTGCAAGGATGTGTGTGAGAGAAAGAGAGCAAGTCAAATTTAGAAAGCTCAGGGGGAAATGATATATGGAGAAATCAAGGGGGAGGGGGGCAGGAGCAGCGAGAAGCAGAAGTTAGAGAGACTCAAGGGTTATTAATACTATTAGCTTTATTGTTCATCATTATGCATTGTATATTATGTATTGCTTGTCTGGATTTTGGTGTAGCTTGTACAAAAAACTGAAGTCTGTGCCAGAAACAGGCCTTTATGAGCTTCGGAAACAGATCAGGACAGCTGAGCTCCTCCCAGGAGCCGACATCCGACTGGGTTGCAGCTGTCCCGTCTCCACTCTCCCCTTAGGTGCACCTGCAGACCTGACTGAGCCCTGGAGGTGCTGAAGCAGAGGCCCCGTTCCGTGTTCTCCATGCGCGGCCGCTGCCTGTGTGCATTTCAGCCTCGGGCTGCAAAAGCCCCGAGTCATGGCTCCTTCTTAGCTTGTCCCGCGCGCTGACGTTTGTCCAAGGGCTTAAACAGCTTCTTAGGTTTTGGCCAGAGTATCGCAGCTTCACAGAACAGTATCTGAGGCTTGCTGGGTCTCCCAGAGGGTATGTAGTTAGAATGGAAGCAGGAGAGAGGTAGGCGCCTAGAGAGACCTGAGACGAAGCCTGGGGCTCTTCTTACCTAGGTGGGGGCGGACACTTTACGGCAGGACAAGCTTTAGAATTTTTTCTTTGACTAGATGATTATGAAAGTCACATTAGGCAACAAGCTCTTTCTGACTGGTGAGCCTACAGGATTGAAACAATATGTGCAACCTATGAGGACAGGATTCAACTGATATACAATATTTATGTTAACCTCACCTTTATTTTAAGTACTTGGTCTATTTCTCACTCCACATGGTCTGACCGACAGCATTTTGTAGATTTAAACTAAAACATTATACACTTCTGCTCATTATACTTAACATGTGTTTAAACTTACATATTTTCTTCACAGACGCTAGTGATAAATCATCAACAGACAAAATCAAATGTTTAGAATTCAAATTGGATAAAACATTTGCAATGTTACGGCAGACACAATGTTACTGACAGAGTTAGGCTGTTTTTATGAAATGCTGTTTTTAAATAAAGTATCAGTTAGATATAATTAAAGATTTGTTGTGTATGTTTGGCTATGAGAATATGCTGTCAATAAAGTTTTTTGCCTCTGAACAAAATGGCTGACATTACTCGGTATCCTTCTTTAACCTCTGCCATCCCTTCCTGGTGTTGTGTCCTGCAGTACAGAGAGGAGAGGGGAAAAAAATCCCAATTCCTGGTCTCTATGGAAACAGCAGTCAGGTGACCTTGCCTCCAAATCATCCTGCTGACTCTGTGAAACGTGGGGAATGATTAGAGAGAAGTACCAAGGGAGGATGGAAGTGGAGAAATGGGATGCAATAGGTGGAGGGGGAGAGAGCATGGCATTTGAACTTAGCAAGCTTTCAAGCTACTGCTCTTAAGTATTGCGTGTCATTCTCTGGCAGCACAAAATTTCCCTCATTTCAAGGAAAGTCAAAATTTGTCAACTAAAAATAACTTGGATTTAAATGTATATATTTATGTTTGTGTGTTAAACTGATGCATCATGTCAATATTTTGTCAATATTTGTGTCAAGACCCCCGCATGGGATATAATTTGCATAAACAACATCATAGTTTATAGACGGCAAGCTAGAAAAATACAGTCAAAGTGATCCTTTTCATATGTGTTATGTGTTACTGTGAATTGTACCAGACAATGTTTTGCATTAGAAATTCTGTGCACCTGCTATCGTGTGAAGGTGATCCTCTGTAATCTGGTATGACATAATCTCTGTAGGACTCATGGGAGAGGTGGGGGGTGCAAGGGGAATCATGAAAACAACAGGTGAGGTAGAAATAGCAGAGGGGGGTGGGCAGCATATCCAATACCTGGATAGGAAAGGTGGGGAGATGAGTGGGGCAGGTGGTAAACAGTAGACTGGGAGGAGAAGGAGTGGTGAGAGGGGAGAAGGTAGAATTATCTGTAGGACAGGCGATGGGAACAGGGCAGGGAGTAGTGGAGGTATGGAGAAGCTGAGCAAGGCTAGGGAGGAGAAGGGGAGAAGGACAGATCCCTGGAAGGAGGAGTCAAGGATGTGTATGTAGAGAACAGATCTGATTAAAAAGTTATGTGTCAAACACATCAGTCTGGGTTGCACAAGCTAAGTTTCTTTTGGCCATTGTGAGCTACCAGCAATTAAGAGATGAAAAACATTCAGGAAAATGATAAAAGTGGTTGAACAATGAGTGAACATTACTTTCTGGGGTTGAGTGTCTTTTTCAGCCCGGAATCATTAATATTACTGTGTATTTATGTCGATACAATAAGCGTAAAACAGGCTGGCACCTTCCGCATTGCGATACTCTGAAATCACTTAAGAGCTGCAGGCCTTGTACCGTAATAATTTACTTTTTAAAAGTATCTTTCAGTGTCTCAGCCTCATTCACCTCTTCTCCTTGTGTTTGTCTGCATCCTCCTGACAGCATGACCTAGCAATCTACTTTATTTTTACAATCAAAAGGGAGAGGAAACTTCAGTGAGCCCTTGGCAGAGTACGGCCTGCCGGGCTGATTTGTTTAGCTAATTTTCTGCTGTCAGAGGGTCACCACGGAAGTGGCGATATCTCTTTGTCGGCGAGTGCGTGTAAGCAAATGTTTTCCTGGCATCCCTTTCCCGATGCCAGCATAGCGAGCTGGCGTTACGTAAGCCCCAATAGTAGATTCAGGGGGACCAATCCTCTTCTCATTTTCATTAAGTGGGGGCGGTTTCATCTGAAGGTGAAACCAACTGACTCCAGAACAAGCGGCCTCCTGCAATTGGCTCTTTGTGGACTTGACGTCGCTACCTTTTACAACCTGATATTCAATCTCCCAGCATGTAATAATGTTTCCATAATACATTATCTCAATTAAATCAGATCGATAATAATTAATTTTCTCTACTCTTCCCTGACTTCTTTGCTCACTGCTAGTCACAAGCCCCTCCCCCTGCCCACTGTATGTACAGCTTATCCGTACACACAACATGCGAGACAAAACAGAGTTTTCTCCTGCAGCAACTCCAGTAAGCGATGGGTGAGGATACAGGTATCACTGCCAATGCTAATAGCCGTTAGCTGCTCGCTACCCCCCTGCTGATATTCATGTGCGCGCGAGATTGTAGTGAAATGCTGCCTGTTAGCCTTTTGTTACATAAATAAATGTAACCTGATATACGACTGACATTGCAAAAGTCGAGGGAGGCTTTCAATTTGTCTCACTGCAAGTTGGTTTGTCTCTCTTCCCACTTCACTCCTCCCCCCCTTCCTGGAGCTGTCCTTTCAGCACCACTGCACCAACAGAACCCCCCCCCATCCTTCACACACAGTGCTCCTCTACGCTGCAGTTTGTTCAGGAGGGGGCACAAGTTCGCTCCAGCTGTTTCCACATGCACCCTGGGCTACACCCTGCTGGGGGGGTCGTTCGTGTTTAAAATATCTCCTGTGACCCCCCCTGCCAGTCTGTCCTTACTCTCTTACCTCTGTTTTTTTTATTAAGTAACATTTTTCAGGAACCATGATTTTCACATTTCAGCAAAATGTTCTATAATTGTTTAAGCATGTAAATCTGTTTAGAGTGCCACCATTTCCGGGTCGTATTTCGATTTATATCTATAATCAAGTGTTTTATGTATGTGTAACAGGAACTAATAAAGAAATTAAGAAATGAACACAGTCCAAGTATATGTAACAGAAACATCCATTACATAGGATAAAAAATAAGAAATAAGATTAAAATCCACAAATATAATCAAAAAAATGCAGTTTGAAACTGAGAGGGGAGTTCCTGTTACTCTCTTGTTTAGTCAATTAATTGTACAAAAAGCTTTTGTACACATCTGGTTTTGTCATATATTCATGTTTTTTCGGCAAGAAAAGCATGTTGGCATAGTGATTATGGAGTCTCAGGTGGGGGACTTATGTTGTATCTTTGAATATTTTGCTTAACCCATCTGGCTCATTGCTAAAAAACAGGATTTACTTTGAAAGAGGCACACAGTAACCTCAGACATCACTGGGTCATCTTAACTGTGTTCCTGGTTCGAGGTCACCTTGCTTGGCAGCCCCCCCTCCCACTCTCACCCCCACAAATAATCAAAAGCAGCAGCCTGGCATTCAAGCTTCCCCCTGATCCCTCTTCCAGCTCTCACTGTCTCCTCCCTGTGTCCTCAGCCCAGCCAATAACCTTGCTCTGAGGCCCAGGCTGAGGCTGGAGGGGGCACCGTGTGTCAGGGGGTCCTGATATTCTCATGGCTGGCCAAGAAAGCCTTTTTCCCTCCCCTCTCTGTTCCCACTCAGTCGTTCCTTTGGGGTGGACAGCTTGATAATTCACTGTGTGTGTGTGTGTGTGTGGATTATGTTTAAATTACATTATGTGGACCAAATGACCCCACAATATGATACAAAATATGTTATTTTGATGTTGCCGGGATACTTTTATTGGCCCTCACATGACAGAACTCAGTTTTATAAAAATCTGTGACTGCAATCAAATTACTAAAAATGAAAAACTTTTGACCTTGTGGGGACAGTTTTTTCGGTCCCCAAAAGGTTAACCTCAGTTGCAGCAATTGAAAAATTAAAATAGCCAAAAGACTGGTATTTTGTTTGATTACTCATGGTAAAAGTTAGGGCTGGGTGCAGTGTTAATTTTAATATGAGCTATTCTCGCCAACAACATTTTTTCTGTGACGAAAACGGAACAGAAACTAAATTTAAAAAATCACCTTTAAAGACGAAAACTAAAACGAATTCTTTAAAAATTATTGGTGATGAAACATAAACAAAATGAAAATGTTACAAACAGACAACTGGAAAATGAGCAATGAGAAGCTCTTTGCAGATCTTTATTACACGTGACAAATAAAGAGTATGAATACAGTGGTGCAATTTTAAAAAACTTGTATGCACACTTGAAATTGGATAACTGTGGAGGCATAGAATTGCAATAAAAAAGAATACATCTGTAAAAGAATAAGAAAATAAACACTGAATAAGAAAGTAAAATAAATACAAATAAAATTAAAAGAATAACAAAATTAATGCTTTTCTTTATTGTTTTTGCTTTTTCCCTATTGATTTTACCTTTAGCATATTGCTATTAATTTTATCTTATTGCTTTTAATTTTACCGTATTGCTTTTAGCTTCACCATTTTGTTTTTAATTTTAATTGGAGAGACAAGCTGTCAATCAACTGGCTTTGGGTGGGCCTTCCTGCCTAGGCTGATAGCTCAATTGGGGGTATGCTTGTGACATCACAGTAGGCGGAATATACTCTGGTTACATCTATTGAGTGGTAGAAATACTGTGGCATCATTAGCGTTCAGCTTGAATGCTGCGAAAACACATCTAAAAATGGAAAGAGCTGTTATGCGATTGGTTGAACAGAATGATTTAACAAGAAATTGGAAATCTTTTTACAGACTGATGAAAGTTAAAGAAAAGAAGTAAATGGATTGTTGCAGCAACAACATGAATCCAAGCTTATCATCTTGGGTGCTTTTTTTAAAAACTTTTTTTAAAATGCTGACAAAAACTACAGTTACTCAAAATATGAGTAGTCAATATATTATATAACTTGAGGTATAATTTTACCTAAAAATCCAACATAATTGACACAAAATGACAATGAGGTAGATTAATCTGTGTGTTTCCATGTGTACATACATGTGTATACTACGACTAGTTTTGTTTGACTGCATGTGCTGTAATTTTTGTTGACTAAAACTAGACTAAAACAAAACAAAAAGAAATTGGGGTGTTAATTTTCTGAGTAGAAATAAGTGCATTGACTAAAACTAAGTTGCTAACACTAAAAGAAAATCAAAATATGCTGTCAAAATTAATACTGGTTGGATTAGGGCTTAAGGTTGTCTTTGTTTGGATTAGGGTTTTTCCCCATAAAAATAAGGAAAATGTCCTCCACTATGTCAATAAAACACATGTTTTATTGACATTGTGGGGACTATTTACTTAGGTTAGGGCCGGGTAGGGATTAAGGTTGTCATGTTGGGATTTGAGTTTTCCTCATAGAAATGAATGGAGAGTCCTCACAAAGATATAATTAAAAACCTGTATGTGCGTGTGTGCATACATTTCTGTGCCCTCCCACCCCTGATTTACGGAGCAAAAGTTCCCAGTTGACACACTGTCATAAAACTAATTGTAATGAAATCAGTTTACCACATGATCCAGAAGATGCAGTGTTAACTTATAGCTTGAGCCTAATAATATAGTCGTTCTGGACAAAGACCGTAGGGGTTATGCAGACAGGCACTGGAATGGCCTGGCCGCTGTTTGACAGTGTTCTCTGTATTGTCCTCGCATTTGGGTGCGGCACATGCTAAGATGCAGGAACATTTTGTCTCATCAAGGTCTCTCTCTCTCTCTCCTTTCCACTTGGATCCCTTTTACCCTGCCTGTCCCCGGCCTTTCCATTTTTGCAGGCTATATTTTGACTTACAACCCAGGTATGGCATGTAGGCGACCAGATTGTCCATTGACTCCAAGTTTCTCCGTCAGTTTATTAAAAGAATATTTGTCCTCACTTAATCTGGCTCCCCGGTGCTGCGGCAGTGGAGTCTGCTGTGTTCCATGTGACGTCTAGCGCTGTGCGACTCGGATGTGTCTGCCTGCTTTAAAAAAAAAACAAACCACCCTGTGTCTTTAAGACTCAGGGACCAATGGGAGAAGAGATGCTGGGAGGCTGTCCTTGGAGCGACCTTGTGGGAGCCGGACAGGCCCAGATGCAGGGAATAAGGCCAAGATGGGGGGGCTTGAATATGATTTTACACCATTTTACATACAATAATATGTACATAAAGGTGCTGAAAGGGAAGCCTGCTTTTAATTAGCATGTGCGCAGTGTACAGAAATGCAAAGGACTACAGTCAGAAGAAATTCAGCCAGACTGCTAAGAGGATGAGAGGTCAGCGTGCTCTTCATTGACAGATCCCAACTCCATCGATGCCGATTTCATTGATGACCTTCCGCTCGCAGTGGTTTGCGTCCTTATTCCCATCCTGCTCCCCAGTCCATTCCCACTCTTCCCCTCGTGAGGCTCCGTCCTGCATCCCAGGTGACCAGGTCCCATTCCCAATGAGTCAGTCTGACATGTGGGAGCCTCCCACACCCTCCCCACTGACACGGCCAGCACTCTCAGCCCAGCCTGGAATAGCACAGGTGCTGATCACCGCACAGTACATGAGGCCATGGTGCCTTTGTTAAGGGGAGGCCCTCCTTTCTGTCCCCACAGCATGATGAATACCTGATTTTTCCCTTTTAATACAAATCTGTGACTGCAATGAAAAAACTACACATGCAAAAACTCTTGTATTTTGCTTGGTCACTTACGGTTATGGTTCGGATTGGGTAGGGGTTAAGGTTGTTATAGTTAGCACAGAAATGAATGATCAGTCCCCATAAAGATATGTTTACCTGACGTGTGTGTGTGTGTGTGTGACAGGTTTATATTACATTGTGGGGACCATTATTGTGGAGACCATTTTTCTTTCATGGTTAGGGCTGGATAGGGGTTAAGGTCACCATGTTGGGATTAGTGTTAGCAATGAATGGAGTCTCCACAAAGATATAATTACAAACCTATGCGTGTGTGTGTGTGTGTGTGGGGAGCAGCTCTCTCACCCTCTCATTTTCCATGTTCGGTTATTTAAGACCGTTCTTGTTGGCTTAATGGAAGACTCAGGATGTGGGTGGGGCACTTATTTCTACTCTGAAAATTAACACCCTGATTTTTTTTCTTGCATCAGAGTAACCAGAACATCGACATAAAGGGCTAAGAGACCGAAGAATCGGCCAGCCGGATTGATCAGCACGTGTGAAACTGCACTGACCATCGGAAGGTTCTGATATGAACTGCAATGCAAAATATAAAAAAGTGGAGGGGAAGGGTATATGACGACATGGCTGTATTTATCCTCCTCTGGCGCCCCCCCCCCCGGGGGGGGGGGGGGGGGGGTGGCGCACGGGAAGGAGGGATTGTAAAGCAGGGTGGGATGTTTTTTGAAGTAGAAAG